>CM075867.1:14336834-14751834 GCA_038021265.1 Cyprinella venusta
TTCCATTTTTGCGCGCTGGTCGAAGTCTCGTGGCCCTCTGTCAGAATCCAGAGTTTCAAGAAGATCGGAGGGGGTCAAAATTTCGGCCAAAAACGACAGTGTTACCCCTTATGTTTTTTTTTTTCAGGTCAAAACTTTGACATCCGATATCTCGGCTCTGGAAGGGTCTAGAGCCTCCATTTTTGCGCGCTGGTCGAAGTCTCGTGGCCCTCTGTCAGAATCCAGAGTTTCAAGAAGATCGGAGGGGGTCAAAATTTCAGCCAAAAACGACAGTGTTACCCCTTATGTTTTTTTTTTTCAGGCCAAAACTTTGACATCCGATATCTCGGCTCTGGAAGGGTCTAGAGCCTCAATTTTTGCGCGCTGGTCGAAGTCTCGTGGCCCTCTGTCAGAATCCAGAGTTTCAAGAAGATCGGAGGGGGTCAAAATTTCGGCCAAAAACGACAGTGTTACCCCTTATGTTTTTTTTTCAGGTCAAAACTTTGACATCCGATATCTCGGCTCTGGAAGGGTCTAGAGCCTCCATTTTTGCGCGCTGGTCGAAGTCTCGTGGCCCTTTGTCAGAATCCAGAGTTTCAAGAAGATCGGAGGGGGTCAAAATTTCGGCCAAAAACGACAGTGTTACCCCTTATGTTTTTTTTTTCAGGTCAAAACTTTGACATCCGATATCTCGGCTCTGGAAGGGTCTAGAGCCTCCATTTTTGCGCGATGGTCGAAGTCTCGTGGCCCTCTGTCAGAATCCATAGTTTCAAGAAGATCGGAGGGGGTCAAAATTTCGGCCAAAAACGACAGTGTTACCCCTTATGTTTTTTTTTTTGGGTCAAAACTTTGACATCCGATATATCGGCGCTGGAAGGGTCTAGAGCCTCCATTTTTGCGCGCTGGTCGAAGTCTCGTGGCCCTCTGTCAGAATCCAGAGTTTCAAGAAGATCGGAGGGGGTCAAAATTTCGGCCAAAAACGACAGTGTTACCCCTTATGTTTTTTTTTTCGAGTCAAAACTTTGACATCCGATATCTCGGCTCTGGAAGGGTCTAGAGCCTCCATTTTTGCGCGATGGTCGAAGTCTCGTGGCCCTCTGTCAGAATCCAGAGTTTCAAGAAGATCGGAGGGGGTCAACATTTCGGCCAAAAACGACAGTGTTACCCCTTATGTTTTTTTTTCAGGTCAAAACTTTGACATCCGATATCTCGGCTCTGGAAGGGTCTAGAGCCTCCATTTTTGCGCGCTGGTCAAAGTCTCGTGGCCCTCTGTCAGAATCCAGAGTTTCAAGAAGATCGGAGGGGGTCAAAATTTCGGCCAAAAACGACAGTGTTACCCCTTATGTTTTTTTTTCACGTCAAAACTTTGACATCCGATATCTCGGCTCTGGAAGGGTCTAGAGCCTCCATTTTTGCGCGCTGGTCGAAGTCTCGTGGCCCTCTGTCAGAATCCAGAGTTTCAAGAAGATCGGAGGGGGTCAAAATTTCGGCCAAAAACGACAGTGTTACCCCTTATGTTTTTTTTTTTTCAGGTCAAAACTTTGACATCCGATATCTCGGCTCTGGTAGGGTCTAGAGCTTCCATTTTTTGCGCGCTGGTCGAAGTCTCGTGGCCCTCTGTCAGAATCCAGACTTTCAAGAAGATCGGAGGGGGTCAAAATTTCGGCCAAAAACGACAGTGTTACCCCTTATGTTTTTTTTTTTTCGGGTCAAAACTTTGACATCCGATATCTCGGCTCTGGAAGGGTCTAGAGCCTCCATTTTTGCGCGCTGGTCGAAGTCTCGTGGCCCTCTGTCAGAATCCAGAGTTTCAAGAAGATCGGAGAGGGTCAAAATTTCGGCCAAAAACGACAGTGTTACCCCTTATGTTTTTTTTTTCGGGTCAAAACTTTGACATCCGATATCTCGGCTCTGGAAGGGTCTAGAGCCTCCATTTTTGCGCGCTGGTCGAAGTCTCGTGGCCCTCTGTCAGAATCCAGAGTTTCAAGAAGATCGGAGGGGGTCAAAATTTCGGCCAAAAACGACAGTGTTACCCCTTATGTTTTTTTTTCGAGTCAAAACTTTGACATCCGATATCTCGGCTCTGGAAGGGTCTAGAGCCTCCATTTTTGCGCGATGGTCGAAGTCTCGTGGCCCTCTGTCAGAATCCAGAGTTTCAAGAAGATCGGAGGGGGTCAAAATTTCGGCCAAAAACGACAGTGTTACCCCTTATGTTTTTTTTTTCAGGTCAAAACTTTGACATCCGATATCTCGGCTCTGGTAGGGTCTAGAGCTTCCATTTTTGCGCGCTGGTCGAAGTCTCGTGGCCCTCTGTCAGAATCCAGACTTTCAAGAAGATCGGAGGGGGTCAAAATTTCGGCCAAAAACGACAGTGTTACCCCTTATGTTTTTTTTTTTTTTCGGGTCAAAACTTTGACATCCGATATCTCGGCTCTGGAAGGGTCTAGAGCCTCCATTTTTGCGCGCTGGTCGAAGTCTCGTGGCCCTCTGTCAGAATCCAGAGTTTCAAGAAGATCGGAGGGGGTCAAAATTTCAGCCAAAAACGACAGTGTTACCCCTTATGTTTTTTTTTTTTCAGGCCAAAACTTTGACATCCGATATCTCGGCTCTGGAAGGGTCTAGAGCCTCAATTTTTGCGCGCTGGTCGAAGTCTCGTGGCCCTCTGTCAGAATCCAGAGTTTCAAGAAGATCGGAGGGGGTCAAAATTTCGGCCAAAAACGACAGTGTTACCCCTTATGTTTTTTTTTCAGGTCAAAACTTTGACATCCGATATCTCGGCTCTGGAAGGGTCTAGAGCCTCCATTTTTGCGCGCTGGTCGAAGTCTCGTGGCCCTTTGTCAGAATCCAGAGTTTCAAGAAGATCGGAGAGGGTCAAAATTTCGGCCAAAAACGACAGTGTTACCCCTTATGTTTTTTTTTTCAGGGTCAAAACTTTGACATCCGATATCTCGGCTCTGGAAGGGTCTAGAGCCTCCATTTTTGCGCGATGGTCGAAGTCTCGTGGCCCTCTGTCAGAATCCATAGTTTCAAGAAGATCGGAGGGGGTCAAAATTTCGGCCAAAAACGACAGTGTTACCCCTTATGTTTTTTTTTTTTGGGTCAAAACTTTGACATCCGATATATCGGCGCTGGAAGGGTCTAGAGCCTCCATTTTTGCGCGCTGGTCGAAGTCTCGTGGCCCTCTGTCAGAATCCAGAGTTTCAAGAAGATCGGAGGGGGTCAAAATTTCGGCCAAAAACGACAGTGTTACCCCTTATGTTTTTTTTTTTCGAGTCAAAACTTTGACATCCGATATCTCGGCTCTGGAAGGGTCTAGAGCCTCCATTTTTGCGCGATGGTCGAAGTCTCGTGGCCCTCTGTCAGAATCCAGAGTTTCAAGAAGATCGGAGGGGGTCAACATTTCGGCCAAAAACGACAGTGTTACCCCTTATGTTTTTTTTTCAGGTCAAAACTTTGACATCCGATATCTCGGCTCTGGAAGGGTCTAGAGCCTCCATTTTTGCGCGCTGGTCAAAGTCTCGTGGCCCTCTGTCAGAATCCAGAGTTTCAAGAAGATCGGAGGGGGTCAAAATTTCGGCCAAAAACGACAGTGTTACCCCTTATGTTTTTTTTTCACGTCAAAACTTTGACATCCGATATCTCGGCTCTGGAAGGGTCTAGAGCCTCCATTTTTGCGCGCTGGTCGAAGTCTCGTGGCCCTCTGTCAGAATCCAGAGTTTCAAGAAGATCGGAGGGGGTCAAAATTTCGGCCAAAAACGACAGTGTTACCCCTTATGTTTTTTTTTTTCAGGTCAAAACTTTGACATCCGATATCTCGGCTCTGGTAGGGTCTAGAGCTTCCATTTTTGCGCGCTGGTCGAAGTCTCGTGGCCCTCTGTCAGAATCCAGACTTTCAAGAAGATCGGAGGGGGTCAAAATTTCGGCCAAAAACGACAGTGTTACCCTTATGTTTTTTTTTTTTCGGGTCAAAACTTTGACATCCGATATCTCGGCTCTGGAAGGGTCTAGAGCCTCCATTTTTGCGCGCTGGTCGAAGTCTCGTGGCCCTCTGTCAGAATCCAGAGTTTCAAGAAGATCGGAGAGGGTCAAAATTTCGGCCAAAAACGACAGTGTTACCCCTTATGTTTTTTTTTTCGGGTCAAAACTTTGACATCCGATATCTCGGCTCTGGAAGGGTCTAGAGCCTCCATTTTTGCGCGCTGGTCGAAGTCTCGTGGCCCTCTGTCAGAATCCAGAGTTTCAAGAAGATCGGAGGGGGTCAAAATGTCGGCCAAAAACGACAGTGTTACCCCTTATGTTTTTTTTTTCGAGTCAAAACTTTGACATCCGATATCTCGGCTCTGGAAGGGTCTAGAGCCTCCATTTTTGCGCGATGGTCGAAGTCTCGTGGCCCTCTGTCAGAATCCAGAGTTTCAAGAAGATCGGAGGGGGTCAAAATTTCGGCCAAAAACGACAGTGTTACCCCTTATGTTTTTTTTTTTCAGGTCAAAACTTTGACATCCGATATCTCGGCTCTGGTAGGGTCTAGAGCTTCCATTTTTGCGCGCTGGTCGAAGTCTCGTGGCCCTCTGTCAGAATCCAGACTTTCAAGAAGATCGGAGGGGGTCAAAATTTCGGCCAAAAACGACAGTGTTACCCCTTATGTTTTTTTTTTTTTTTCGGGTCAAAACTTTGACATCCGATATCTCGGCTCTGGAAGGGTCTAGAGCCTCCATTTTTGCGCGCTGGTCGAAGTCTCGTGGCCCTCTGTCAGAATCCAGAGTTTCAAGAAGATCGGAGAGGGTCAAAATTTCGGCCAAAAACGACAGTGTTACCCCTTATGTTTTTTTTTCGGGTCAAAACTTTGACATCCGATATCTCGGCTCTGGAAGGGTCTAGAGCCTCCATTTTTGCGCGCTGGTCGAAGTCTCGTGGCCCTCTGTCAGAATCCAGAGTTTCAAGAAGATCGGAGGGGGTCAAAATTTCGGCCAAAAACGACAGTGTTACCCCTTATGTTTTTTTTTTCGAGTCAAAACTTTGACATCCGATATCTCGGCTCTGGAAGGGTCTAGAGCCTCCATTTTTGCGCGATGGTCGAAGTCTCGTGGCCCTCTGTCAGAATCCAGAGTTTCAAGAAGATCGGAGGGGGTCAAAATTTCGGCCAAAAACGACAGTGTTACCCCTTATGTTTTTTTTTTTCACGTCAAAACTTTGACATCCGATATCTCGGCTCTGGAAGGGTCTAGAGCCTCCATTTTTGCGCGCTGGTCGAAGTCTCGTGGCCCTCTGTCAGAATCCAGAGTTTCAAGAAGATCGGAGGGGGTCAAAATGTCGGCCAAAAACGACAGTGTTACCCCTTATGTTTTTTTTTTCGAGTCAAAACTTTGACATCCGATATCTCGGCTCTGGAAGGGTCTAGAGCCTCCATTTTTGCGCGATGGTCGAAGTCTCGTGGCCCTCTGTCAGAATCCAGAGTTTCAAGAAGATCGGAGGGGGTCAAAATTTCGGCCAAAAACGACAGTGTTACCCCTTATGTTTTTTTTTTTCAGGTCAAAACTTTGACATCCGATATCTCGGCTCTGGTAGGGTCTAGAGCTTCCATTTTTGCGCGCTGGTCGAAGTCTCGTGGCCCTCTGTCAGAATCCAGACTTTCAAGAAGATCGGAGGGGGTCAAAATTTCGGCCAAAAACGACAGTGTTACCCCTTATGTTTTTTTTTTTTTTCGGGTCAAAACTTTGACATCCGATATCTCGGCTCTGGAAGGGTCTAGAGCCTCCATTTTTGCGCGCTGGTCGAAGTCTCGTGGCCCTCTGTCAGAATCCAGAGTTTCAAGAAGATCGGAGAGGGTCAAAATTTCGGCCAAAAACGACAGTGTTACCCCTTATGGTTTTTTTTCGGGTCAAAACTTTGACATCCGATATCTCGGCTCTGGAAGGGTCTAGAGCCTCCATTTTTGCGCGCTGGTCGAAGTCTCGTGGCCCTCTGTCAGAATCCAGAGTTTCAAGAAGATCGGAGGGGGTCAAAATTTCGGCCAAAAACGACAGTGTTACCCCTTATGTTTTTTTTTTCGAGTCAAAACTTTGACATCCGATATCTCGGCTCTGGAAGGGTCTAGAGCCTCCATTTTTGCGCGATGGTCGAAGTCTCGTGGCCCTCTGTCAGAATCCAGAGTTTCAAGAAGATCGGAGGGGGTCAAAATTTCGGCCAAAAACGACAGTGTTACCCCTTATGTTTTTTTTTTTCACGTCAAAACTTTGACATCCGATATCTCGGCTCTGGAAGGGTCTAGAGCCTCCATTTTTGCGCGCTGGTCGAAGTCTCGTGGCCCTCTGTCAGAATCCAGAGTTTCAAGAAGATCGGAGGGGGTCAAAATTTCGGCCAAAAACGACAGTGTTACCCCTTATGTTTTTTTTTCAGGTCAAAACTTTGACATCCGATATCTCGGCTCTGGTAGGGTCTAGAGCCTCCATTTTTGCGCGCTGGTCGAAGTCTCGTGGCCCTCTGTCAGAATCCAGAGTTTCAAGAAGATCGGAGGGGGTCAAAATTTCGGCCAAAAACGACAGTGTTACCCCTTATGTTTTTTTTTCGGGTCAAAACTTTGACATCCGATATCTCGGCTCTGGAAGGGTCTAGAGCCTCCATTTTTGCGCGCTGGTCGAAGTCTCGTGGCCCTCTGTCAGAATCCAGAGTTTCAAGAAGATCGGAGGGGGTCAAAATTTCGGCCAAAAACGACAGTGTTACCCCTTATGTTTTTTTTTTCAGGTCAAAACTTTGACATCCGATATCTCGGCTCTGGAAGGGTCTAGAGCCTCCATTTTTGCGCGCTGGTCGAAGTCTCGTGGCCCTCTGTCAGAATCCAGAGTTTCAAGAAGATCGGAGGGGGTCAAAATTTCGGCCAAAAACGACAGTGTTACCCCTTATGTTTTTTTTTCGAGTCAAAACTTTGACATCCGATATCTCGGCTCTGGAAGGGTCTAGAGCCTCCATTTTTGCGCGATGGTCGAAGTCTCGTGGCCCTCTGTCAGAATCCAGAGTTTCAAGAAGATCGGAGGGGGTCAAAATTTCGGCCAAAAACGACAGTGTTACCCCTTATGTTTTTTTTTTCAGGTCAAAACTTTGACATCCGATATCTCGGCTCTGGAAGGGTCTAGAGCCTCCATTTTTGCGCGCTGGTCAAAGTCTCGTGGCCCTCTGTCAGAATCCAGAGTTTCAAGAAGATCGGAGGGGGTCAAAATTTCGGCCAAAAACGACAGTGTTACCCCTTATGTTTTTTTTTCACGTCAAAACTTTGACATCCGATATCTCGGCTCTGGAAGGGTCTAGAGCCTCCATTTTTGCGCGCTGGTCGAAGTCTCGTGGCCCTCTGTCAGAATCCAGAGTTTCAAGAAGATCGGAGGGGGTCAAAATTTCGGCCAAAAACGACAGTGTTACCCCTTATGTTTTTTTTTTCAGGTCAAAACTTTGACATCCGATATCTCGGCTCTGGTAGGGTCTAGAGCCTCCATTTTTGCGCGCTGGTCGAAGTCTCGTGGCCCTCTGTCAGAATCCAGACTTTCAAGAAGATCGGAGGGGGTCAAAATTTCGGCCAAAAACGACAGTGTTACCCCTTATGTTTTTTTTTTTTCGGGTCAAAACTTTGACATCCGATATCTCGGCTCTGGAAGGGTCTAGAGCCTCCATTTTTGCGCGCTGGTCGAAGTCTCGTGGCCCTCTGTCAGAATCCAGAGTTTCAAGAAGATCGGAGAGGGTCAAAATTTCGGCCAAAAACGACAGTGTTACCCCTTATGTTTTTTTTTTTCGGGTCAAAACTTTGACATCCGATATCTCGGCTCTGGAAGGGTCTAGAGCCTCCATTTTTGCGCGCTGGTCGAAGTCTCGTGGCCCTCTGTCAGAATCCAGAGTTTCAAGAAGATCGGAGGGGGTCAAAATTTCGGCCAAAAACGACAGTGTTACCCCTTATGTTTTTTTTTTCGAGTCAAAACTTTGACATCCGATATCTCGGCTCTGGAAGGGTCTAGAGCCTCCATTTTTGCGCGATGGTCGAAGTCTCGTGGCCCTCTGTCAGAATCCAGAGTTTCAAGAAGATCGGAGGGGGTCAAAATTTCGGCCAAAAACGACAGTGTTACCCCTTATGTTTTTTTTTTTTTTTTTGGGTCAAAACTTTGACATCCGATATCTCGGCTCTGGAAGGGTCTAGAGCCTCCATTTTTGCGCGCTGGTCGAAGTCTCGTGGCCCTCCGTCAGAATCCAGAGTTTCAAGAAGATCGGAGGGGGTCAAAATTTCGGCCAAAAACGACAGTGTTACCCCTTATGTTTTTTTTTTCGGGTCAAAACTTTGACATCCGATATCTCGGCTCTGGAAGGGTCTAGAGCCTCCATTTTTGCGCGCTGGTCGAAGTCTCGTGGCCCTCTGTCAGAATCCAGAGTTTCAAGAAGATCGGAGGGGGTCAAAATTTCGGCCAAAAACGACAGTGTTACCCCTTATGTTTTTTTTTTCGGGTCAAAACTTTGACATCCGATATCTCGGCTCTGGAAGGGTCTAGAGCCTCCATTTTTGCGCGCTGGTCGAAGTCTCGTGGCCCTCTGTCAGAATCCAGAGTTTCAAGAAGATCGGAGGGGGTCAAAATTTCGGCCAAAAACGACAGTGTTACCCCTTATGTTTTTTTTTTCGAGTCAAAACTTTGACATCCGATATCTCGGCTCTGGAAGGGTCTAGAGCCTCCATTTTTGCGCGATGGTCGAAGTCTCGTGGCCCTCTGTCAGAATCCAGAGTTTCAAAAAGATCGGAGGGGGTCAAAATTTCGGCCAAAAACGACAGTGTTACCCCTTATGTTTTCTTTTTCAGGTCAAAACTTTGACATCCGATATCTCGGCTCTGGAAGGGTCTAGAGCCTCCATTTTTGCGCGCTGGTCGAAGTCTCGTGGCCCTCTGTCAGAATCCAGAGTTTCAAGAAGATCGGAGGGGGTCAAAATTTCGGCCGAAAACGACAGTGTTACCCCTTATGTTTTTTTTTCACGTCAAAACTTTGACATCCGATATCTCGGCTCTGGAAGGGTCTAGAGCCTCCATTTTTGCGCGCTGGTCGAAGTCTCGTGGCCCTCTGTCAGAATCCAGAGTTTCAAGAAGATCGGAGGGGGTCAAAATTTCGGCCAAAAACGACAGTGTTACCCCTTATGTTTTTTTTTTTTTCAGGTCAAAACTTTGACATCCGATATCTCGGCTCTGGTAGGGTCTAGAGCCTCCATTTTTGCGCGCTGGTCGAAGTCTCGTGGCCCTCTGTCAGAATCCAGAGTTTCAAGAAGATCGGAGGGGGTCAAAATTTCGGCCAAAAACGACAGTGTTACCCCTTATGTTTTTTTTTTTCGGGTCAAAACTTTGACATCCGATATCTCGGCTCTGGAAGGGTCTAGAGCCTCCATTTTTGCGCGCTGGTCGAAGTCTCGTGGCCCTCTGTCAGAATCCAGAGTTTCAAGAAGATCGGAGAGGGTCAAAATTTCGGCCAAAAACGACAGTGTTACCCCTTATGTTTTTTTTTTTCGGGTCAAAACTTTGACATCCGATATCTCGGCTCTGGAAGGGTCTAGAGCCTCCATTTTTGCGCGCTGGTCGAAGTCTCGTGGCCCTCTGTCAGAATCCAGAGTTTCAAGAAGATCGGAGGGGGTCAAAATTTCGGCCAAAAACGACAGTGTTACCCCTTATGTTTTTTTTTTCGAGTCAAAACTTTGACATCCGATATCTCGGCTCTGGAAGGGTCTAGAGCCTCCATTTTTGCGCGCTGGTCGAAGTCTCGTGGCCCTCTGTCAGAATCCAGAGTTTCAAGAAGATCGGAGGGGGTCAAAATTTCGGCCAAAAACGACAGTGTTACCCCTTATGTTTTTTTTTTCAGGTCAAAACTTTGACATCCGATATCTCGGCTCTGGAAGGGTATAGAGCCTCCATTTTTGTGCGCTGGTCGAAGTCTCGTGGCCCTCTGTCAGAATCCAGAGTTTCAAGAAGATCGGAGGGGGTCAAAATTTCGGCCAAAAATGACAGTGTTACCCCTTATGTTTTTTTTTCAGGTCAAAACTTTGACATCCGATATCTCGGCTCTGGAAGGGTCTAGAGCCTCCATTTTTGCGCGCTGGTCGAAGTCTCGTGGCCCTCTGTCAGAATCCAGAGTTTCAAGAAGATCGGAGGGGGTCAAAATTTCGGCCAAAAACGACAGTGTTACCCCTTATGTTTTTTTTTTTTTTTCAGGCCAAAACTTTGACATCCGATATCTCGGCTCTGGAAGGGTCTAGAGCCTCCATTTTTGCGCGCTGGTCGAAGTCTCGTGGCCCTCTGTCAGAATCCAGAGTTTCAAGAAGATCGGAGGGGGTCAAAATTTCGGCCAAAAACAACAGTGTTACCCCTTATGTTTTTTTTTTCAGGTCAAAACTTTGACATCCGATATCTCGGCTCTGGAAGGGTATAGAGCCTCCATTTTTGTGCGCTGGTCGAAGTCTCGTGGCCCTCTGTCAGAATCCAGAGTTTCAAGAAGATCGGAGGGGGTCAAAATTTTGGCCAAAAACGACAGTGTTACCCCTTATGTTTTTTTTTTTCAGGTCAAAACTTTGACATCCGATATCTCGGCTCTGGAAGGGTCTAGAGCCTCCATTTTTGCGCGCTGGTCGAAGTCTCGTGGCCCTCTGTCAGAATCCAGAGTTTCAAGAAGATCGGAGAGGGTCAAAATTTCGGCCAAAAACGACAGTGTTACCCCTTATTTTTTTTTTTTCGGGTCAAAACTTTGACATCCGATATCTCGGCTCTGGAAGGGTCTAGTGCCTCCATTTTTGCGCGCTGGTCGAAGTCTCGTGGCCCTCTGTCAGAATCCAGAGTTTCAAGAAGATCGGAGGGGGTCAAAATTTCGGCCAAAAACGACAGTGTTACCCCTTATGTTTTTTTTTTCGAGTCAAAACTTTGACATCCGATATCTCGGCTCTGGAAGGGTCTAGAGCCTCCATTTTTGCACGATGGTCGAAGTCTCGTGGCCCTCTGTCAGAATCCAGAGTTTCAAGAAGATCGGAGGGGGTCAAAATTTCGGCCAAAAACGACAGTGTTACCCCTTATGTTTTTTTTTTCAGGTCAAAACTTTGACATCCGATATCTCGGCTCTGGAAGGGTCTAGAGCCTCCATTTTTGCGCGCTGGTCAAAGTCTCGTGGCCCTCTGTCAGAATCCAGAGTTTCAAGAAGATCGGAGGGGGTCAAAATTTCGGCCAAAAACGACAGTGTTACCCCTTATGTTTTTTTTTTCAGGTCAAAACTTTGACATCCGATATCTCGGCTCTGGAAGGGTCTAGAGCCTCCATTTTTGCGCGCTGGTCGAAGTCTCGTGGCCCTCTGTCAGAATCCAGACTTTCAAGAAGATCGGAGGGGGTCAAAATTTCGGCCAAAAACGACAGTGTTACCCCTTATGTTTTTTTTTTTCGGGTCAAAACTTTGACATCCGATATCTCGGCTCTGGAAGGGTCTAGAGCCTCCATTTTTGCGCGCTGGTCGAAGTCTCGTGGCCCTCTGTCAGAATCCAGAGTTTCAAGAAGATCGGAGAGGGTCAAAATTTCGGCCAAAAACGACAGTGTTACCCCTTATGTTTTTTTTTTCGGGTCAAAACTTTGACATCCGATATCTCGGCTCTGGAAGGGTCTAGAGCCTCCATTTTTGCGCGCTGGTCGAAGTCTCGTGGCCCTCTGTCAGAATCCAGAGTTTCAAGAAGATCAGAGGGGGTCAAAATTTCGGCCAAAAACGACAGTGTTACCCCTTATGTTTTTTTTTTTCGAGTCAAAACTTTGACATCCGATATCTCGGCTCTGGAAGGGTCTAGAGCCTCCATTTTTGCGCGCTGGTCGAAGTCTCGTGGCCCTCTGTCAGAATCCAGAGTTTCAAGAAGATCGGAGGGGGTCAAAATTTCGGCCAAAAACGACAGTGTTACCCCTTATGTTTTTTTTTTCAGGTCAAAACTTTGACATCCGATATCTCGGCTCTGGTAGGGTCTAGAGCCTCCATTTTTGCGCGCTGGTCGAAGTCTCGTGGCCCTCTGTCAGAATCCAGAGTTTCAAGAAGATCGGAGGGGGTCAAAATTTCGGCCAAAAACGACAGTGTTACCCCTTATGTTTTTTTTTTCGGGTCAAAACTTTGACATCCGATATCTCGGCTCTGGAAGGGTCTAGAGCCTCCATTTTTGCGCGCTGGTCGAAGTCTCGTGGCCCTCTGTCAGAATCCAGAGTTTTAAGAAGATCGGAGGGGGTCAAAATTTCGGCCAAAAACGACAGTGTTACCCCTTATGTTTTTTTTTTCAGGTCAAAACTTTCACATCCGATATCTCGGCTCTGGAAGGGTCTAGAGCCTCCATTTTTGCGCGCTGGTCGAAGTCTCGTGGCCCTCTGTCAGAATCCAGAGTTTCAAGAAGATCGGAGGGGGTCAAAATTTCGGCCAAAAACGACAGTGTTACCCCTTATGTTTTTTTTTTTCGAGTCAAAACTTTGACATCCGATATCTCGGCTCTGGAAGGGTCTAGAGCCTCCATTTTTGCGCGCTGGTCAAAGTCTCGTGGCCCTCTGTCAGAATCCAGAGTTTCAAGAAGATCGGAGGGGGTCAAAATTTCGGCCAAAGACGACAGTGTTACCCCTTATGTTTTTTTTTCACGTCAAAACTTTGACATCCGATATCTCGGCTCTGGAAGGGTCTAGAGCCTCCATTTTTGCGCGCTGGTCGAAGTCTCGTGGCCCTCTGTCAGAATCCAGAGTTTCAAGAAGATCGGAGGGGGTCAAAATTTCGGCCAAAAACGACAGTGTTACCCCTTATGTTTTTTTTTTTCAGGTCAAAACTTTGACATCCGATATCTCGGCTCTGGTAGGGTCTAGAGCCTCCATTTTTGCGCGCTGGTCGAAGTCTCGTGGCCCTCTGTCAGAATCCAGACTTTCAAGAAGATCGGAGGGGGTCAAAATTTCGGCCAAAAACGACAGTGTTACCCCTTATGTTTTTTTTTTTCGGGTCAAAACTTTGACATCCGATATCTCGGCTCTGGAAGGGTCTAGAGCCTCCATTTTTGCGCGCTGGTCGAAGTCTCGTGGCCCTCTGTCAGAATCCAGAGTTTTAAGAAGATTGGAGGGGGTCAAAATTTCGGCCAAAAACGACAGTGTTACCCCTTATGTTTTTTTTTTCAGGTCAAAACTTTGACATCCGATATCTCGGCTCTGGAAGGGTCTAGAGCCTCCATTTTTGCGCGCTGGTCGAAGTCTCGTGGCCCTCTGTCAGAATCCAGAGTTTCAAGAAGATCGGAGAGGGTCAAAATTTCGGCCAAAAACGACAGTGTTACCCCTTATGTTTTTTTTTTCGGGTCAAAACTTTGACATCCGATATCTCGGCTCTGGAAGGGTCTAGAGCCTCCATTTTTGCTCGCTGGTCGAAGTCTCGTGGCCCTCTGTCAGAATCCAGAGTTTCAAGAAGATCGGAGGGGGTCAAAATTTCGGCAAAAAACGACAGTGTTACCCCTTATGTTTTTTTTTTCGAGTCAAAACTTTGACATCCGATATCTCGGCTCTGGAAGGGTCTAGAGCCTCCATTTTTTGCGCGCTGGTCGAAGTCTCGTGGCCCTCTGTCAGAATCCAGAGTTTCAAGAAGATCGGAGGGGGTCAAAATTTCGGCCAAAAACGACAGTGTTACCCCTTATGTTTTTTTTTCAGGTCAAAACTTTGACATCCGATATCTCGGCTCTGGAAGGGTATAGAGCCTCCATTTTTGTGCGCTGGTCGAAGTCTCGTGGCCCTCTGTCAGAATCCAGAGTTTCAAGAAGATCGGAGGGGGTCAAAATTTCGGCCAAAAACGACAGTGTTACCCCTTATGTTTTTTTTTCAGGTCAAAACTTTGACATTCGATATCTCGGCTCTGGAAGGGTCTAGAGCCTCCATTTTTGCGCGCTGGTCGAAGTCTCGTGGCCCTCTGTCAGAATCCAGAGTTTCAAGAAGATCGGAGAGGGTCAAAATTTCGGCCAAAAACGACAGTGTTACCCCTTATGTTTTTTTTTTTTTCGGGTCAAAACTTTGACATCCGATATCTCGGCTCTGGAAGGGTCTAGAGCCTCCATTTTTGCGCGCTGGTCGAAGTCTCGTGGCCCTCTGTCAGAATCCAGAGTTTCAAGAAGATCGGAGGGGGTCAAAATTTCGGCCAAAAACGACAGTGTTACCCCTTATGTTTTTTTTTTCGAGTCAAAACTTTGACATCCGATATCTCGGCTCTGGAAGGGTCTAGAGCCTCCATTTTTGCGCGATGGTCGAAGTCTCGTGGCCCTCTGTCAGAATCCAGAGTTTCAAGAAGATCGGAGGGGGTCAAAATTTCGGCCAAAAACGACAGTGTTACCCCTTATGTTTTTTTTTCAGGTCAAAACTTTGACATCCGATATCTCGGCTCTGGAAGGGTCTAGAGCCTCCATTTTTGCGCGCTGGTCAAAGTCTCGTGGCCCTCTGTCAGAATCCAGAGTTTCAAGAAGATCGGAGGGGGTCAAAATTTCGGCCAAAAACGACAGTGTTACCCCTTATGTTTTTTTTTCACGTCAAAACTTTGACATCCGATATCTCGGCTCTGGAAGGGTCTAGAGCCTCCATTTTTGCGCGCTGGTCGAAGTCTCGTGGCCCTCTGTCAGAATCCAGAGTTTCAAGAAGATCGGAGGGGGTCAAAATTTCGGCCACAAAACGACAGTGTTACCCCTTATGTTTTTTTTTCAGGTCAAAACTTTGACATCCGATATCTCGGCTCTGGTAGGGTCTAGAGCCTCCATTTTTGCGCGCTGGTCGAAGTCTCGTGGCCCTCTGTCAGAATCCAGAGTTTCAAGAAGATCGGAGGGGGTCAAAATTTCGGCCAAAAACGACAGTGTTACCCCTTATGTTTTTTTTTTCGAGTCAAAACTTTGACATCCGATATCTCGGCTCTGGAAGGGTCTAGAGCCTCCATTTTTGCGTGCTGGTCGAAGTCTCGTGGCCCTCTGTCAGAATCCAGAGTTTCAAGAAGATCGGAGAGGGTCAAAATTTCGGCCAAAAACGACAGTGTTACCCCTTATGTTTTTTTTTTTTTTCGGGTCAAAACTTTGACATCCGATATCTCGGCTCTGGAAGGGTCTAGAGCCTCCATTTTTGCGCGCTGGTCGAAGTCTCGTGGCCCTCTGTCAGAATCCAGAGTTTCAAGAAGATCGGAGGGGGTCAAAATTTCGGCCAAAAACGACAGTGTTACCCCTTATGTTTTTTTTTTTCAGGTCAAAACTTTGACATCCGATATCTCGGCTCTAGAAGGGTCTAGAGCCTCCATTTTTGCGCGCTGGTCGAATTCTCGTGGCCCTCTGTCAGAATCCAGAGTTTCAAGAAGATCGGAGGGGGTCAAAATTTCGGCCAAAAACGACAGTGTTACCCCTTATGTTTTTTTTTCAGGTCAAAACTTTGACATCCGATATCTCGGCTCTGGAAGGGTCTAGAGCCTCCATTTTTGCGCGCTGGTCGAAGTGTCGTGGCCCTCTGTCAGAATCCAGAGTTTCAAGAAGATCGGAGGGGGTCAAAATTTCGGCCAAAAACGACAGTGTTACCCCTTATGGTTTTTTTTTTTCAGGTCAAAACTTTGACATCCGATATCTCGGCTCTGGAAGGGTCTAGAGCCTCCATTTTTGCGCGCTGGTTGAAGTCTCGTGGCCCTCTGTCAGAATCCAGAGTTTCAAGAAGATCGGAGGGGGTCAAAATTTCGGCCAAAAACGACAGTGTTACCCCTTATGTTTTTTTTTTGGGTCAAAACTTTGACATCCGATATCTCGGCGCTGGAAGGGTCTAGAGCCTCCATTTTTGCGCGCTGGTCGAAGTCTCGTGGCCCTCTGTCAGAATCCAGAGTTTCAAGAAGATCGGAGGGGGTCAAAATTTCGGCCAAAAACGACAGTGTTACCCCTTATGTTTTTTTTTCAGGTCAAAACTTTGACATCCGATATCTCGGCTCTGGAAGGGTCTAGAGCCTCCATTTTTGCGCGCTGGTCGAAGTCTCATGGCCCTCTGTCAGAATCCAGAGTTTCAAGAAGATCGGAGGGGGTCAAAATTTCGGCCAAAAACGACAGTGTTACCCCTTATGTTTTTTTTTCAGGTCAAACCTTTGACATCCGATATCTCGGCTCTGGAAGGGTCTAGAGCCTCCATTTTTGCGCGCTGGTCGAATTCTCGTGGCCCTCTGTCAGAATCCAGAGTTTCAAGAAGATCGGAGGGGGTCAAAATTTCGGCCAAAAACGACAGTGTTACCCCTTATGTTTTTTTTTTTCAGGTCAAAACTTTGACATCCGATATCTCGGCTCTGGAAGGGTCTAGAGCCTCCATTTTTGCGCGCTGGTCGAAGTGTCTTGGCCCTCTGTCAGAATCCAGAGTTTCAAGAAGATCGGAGGGGGTCAAAATTTCGGCCAAAAACGACAGTGTTACCCCTTATGTTTTTTTTTTTTCAGGTCAAAACTTTGACATCCGATATCTCGGCTCTGGAAGGGTCTAGAGCCTCCATTTTTGCGCGCTGGTCGAAGTCTCGTGGCCCTCTGTCAGAATCCAGAGTTTCAAGAAGATCGGAGGGGGTCAAAATTTCGGCCAAAAACGACAGTGTTACCCCTTATGTTTTTTTTTCAGGTCAAAACTTTGACATCCGATATCTCGGCTCTGGAAGGGTCTAGAGCCTCCATTTTTGCGCGCTGGTCGAAGTCTCGTGGCCCTCTGTCAGAATCCAGAGTTTCAAGAAGATCGGAGAGGGTCAAAATTTCGGCCAAAAACGACAGTGTTACCCCTTATGGTTTTTTTTTTCGGGTCAAAACTTTGACAGCCGATATCTCGGCTCTGGAAGGGTCTAGAGCCTCCATTTTTCCGCGCTGGTCGAAGTCTCGTGGCCCTCTGTCAGAATCCAGAGTTTCAAGAAGATCGGAGGGGGTCAAAATTTCGGCCAAAAACGACAGTGTTACCCCTTATGTTTTTTTTTCAGGTCAAAACTTTGACATCCGATATCTCGGCTCTGGAAGGGTCTAGAGCCTCCATTTTGGCGCGCTGGTCGAAGTCTCGTGGCCCTCTGTCAGAATCCAGAGTTTCAAGAAGATCGGAGGGGGTCAAAATTTCGGCCAAAAACGACAGTGTTACCCCTTATGTTTTTTTTTTTCGAGTCAAAACTTTGACATCCGATATCTCGGCTCTGGAAGGGTCTAGAGCCTCCATTTTTGCGCGATGGTCGAAGTCTCGTGGCCCTCTGTCAGAATCCAGAGTTTCAAGAAGATCGGAGGGGGTCAAAATTTCGGCCAAAAACGACAGTGTTACCCCTTATGTTTTTTTTTCAGGTCAAAACTTTGACATCCGATATCTCGGCTCTGGAAGGGTCTAGAGCCTCCATTTTTGCGCGCTGGTCGAAGTCTCGTGGCCCTCTGTCAGAATCCAGAGTTTCAAGAAGATCGGAGAGGGTCAAAATTTCGGCCAAAAACGACAGTGTTACCCCTTATGGTTTTTTTTTTCGGGTCAAAACTTTGACAGCCGATATCTCGGCTCTGGAAGGGTCTAGAGCCTCCATTTTTCCGCGCTGGTCGAAGTCTCGTGGCCCTCTGTCAGAATCCAGAGTTTCAAGAAGATCGGAGGGGGTCAAAATTTCGGCCAAAAACGACAGTGTTACCCCTTATGTTTTTTTTTCAGGTCAAAACTTTGACATCCGATATCTCGGCTCTGGAAGGGTCTAGAGCCTCCATTTTGGCGCGCTGGTCGAAGTCTCGTGGCCCTCTGTCAGAATCCAGAGTTTCAAGAAGATCGGAGGGGGTCAAAATTTCGGCCAAAAACGACAGTGTTACCCCTTATGTTTTTTTTTTTCGAGTCAAAACTTTGACATCCGATATCTCGGCTCTGGAAGGGTCTAGAGCCTCCATTTTTGCGCGATGGTCGAAGTCTCGTGGCCCTCTGTCAGAATCCAGAGTTTCAAGAAGATCGGAGGGGGTCAAAATTTCGGCCAAAAACGACAGTGTTACCCCTTATGTTTTTTTTCAGGTCAAAACTTTGACATCCAATATCTCGGCTCTGGAAGGGTCTAGAGCCTCCATTTTTGCGCGCTGGTCGAAGTCTCGTGGCCCTCTGTCAGAATCCAGAGTTTCAAGAAGATCGGAGGGGGTCAAAATTTCGGCCAAAAACGACAGTGTTACCCCTTATGTTTTTTTTTTCACGTCAAAACTTTGACATCCGATATCTCGGCTCTGGAAGGGTCTAGAGCCTCCATTTTTGCGCGCTGGTCGAAGTCTCGTGGCCCTCTGTCAGAATCCAGAGTTTCAAGAAGATCGGAGGGGGTCAAAATTTCGGCCAAAAACGACAGTGTTACCCCTTATGTTTTTTTTTTCAGGTCAAAACTTTGACATCCGATATCTCGGCTCTGGAAGGGTCTAGAGCAGGGGTGGGCAAACTACGGCCTGTGGGCCACATGCGGCCCGTTAGGCTGTTTAATCCGGCCCGTCGAGTATTTAAAATATTGTCATAGAGATTGCATTTGCATGGGGAGCGTTGTGCAGCGCAGTCTGTGGCTAAAGAGCGAGGGGGGAGCCGAGCGGTAGGCGGGCCGTGCTGACAGAGTGTGGAGAGAGAGAGACTGGGAGCTCGTGCACGCGCTGTCGAGAGAGAGAAAACGCTGGGCTGCAAGCTGTTTCAGTGGAAAGAGTGTTGCTGCATTTGTGACCTAAGAAGCTGAATCCAGCGGGAAGAGTACTGTTTTATATGTGATTTGTTTTTGAAATATTCTGAATTAATTGTGTGAGCGCGAGCAAGCGCTGTGGGGAGAGAAAGTAACTCAATAAAGTGCATGAGCTCCAGTATTCGCCGACCCTGTGTCTCCTTCCATCACCCATTCACCGAACCAACATCCCTGTCACACATTCATTTTGCCTTTTTCCAGCAATACTTGAATAAAGCAGCTCATTCATTCAGAGCTGTTGTGGCTGTGCTGCGGTATGTCACGTGACAAGCAATGACGCGTCACCATGGAAACCATACAGTGAATAAATAACGGTTGCATTGCAAAGCTCATGTAACCCCTCACACACCCGGGTCCAACTCGCCTCGCTCCGAGCGGGTCTCGAACCCGGGTCTCCAGCATGAGAGTCAGGCGCGCTAACAAGGAGGCTAGAGACTGCAGCCTCTAGCGTCTGTCGCTAGAGCGCCTATTGAGATCGGGGAGTGAGGTTTACTCGCACAGCAACTACTAGCTGGCCTCCGTTACACTCACGCCGCAGAGTCAGAAAGTTTTTTGTAATTTGTCATATGCAATTTATAACTAATATCCCAGGAACCAGAACGTTTGCACGATTGAATCATTGACATTTCAGCACTCCTTCAGACAGCGACTTAAGCACAACAAGGCTCCTTTTTGCACGTTAATGTTTTTTCCTTTTTTGGAAACTCACAGAGAAAAAAAATGTTTGTAACCACTTGTACACCTGATTAGTTTTCATTTGATTTTTAGTTTTTCTTTTGATATTTAGTTTCTTTTCTCCTCTGTATTTGTCTCTTGGACTGCTTCCGGTTACCTTTATCGCCCGCCTCGCTACGCTCCCGTCTCTGCCGTTTGTTCAATAAATGTTCTTATCTGCTTTTGATTTTTTACATTTTATCATACTTAAAATAAATTGGTACATTTTTTTATTTTTATTTTATTTTTTTCACAAATGTATGACGTTTGTGTATTAAGTGCAATTTGATTACCATATGGAGTTTTAATAAAGTTGAATTAATGTAATGTTCCTTCATTGGTGTGGCATTCATTGGGGCGGCAGTGGCTCAGTGGTTCATGTGGGTTGTCTATAAACCGAAAGGTTGCTGGTTCAATCCTCGGTTCCACCTGACCAAGTGTCGAGGTGTGAGCACCATGGACCATGAGCAAGACACCTAACCCCAGCTGCTCCCGACGAGCTGGATGGCTCCTTGCATGGCTGCCGTCGGTGTGTGTGTGTGTGTGAATGGGTGAATGTGAGGCAAATTGTAAAGCGCTTTGGTGGCCATTGGGTCTAAGGAAGCGCTATATAAATGCAGTCCATTTACCATTTCTCTAATTTTTACTCTACTACGTGTACACTTGCTGGTGTTTTGTTTCTACTTTACTGTTAGGCTCATTAAATAATACTAAGGATAAACAATATTTAAAAAGAATATAAATATATATAAAATTAAAAGAAATATAAAATTAAATAAAAAAATAACCCCAAAATATAACAATGCTAAATGGGGATATCTATAGCATATAAATTAATATACTATGTAAATTACGTGATCCACGTAAATGGCCGGCCCTCTGTCAAATTTTGAAACCCAGTGTGGCCCTTGAGCCAAAAAGTTTGCGAAGTCTCGTGGCCCTCTGTCAGAATCAAGAGTTTCAAGAAGATCGGAGGGGGTCAAAAGATCGGAGGGGGTCAAAATTTCGGGTCAAAACTTTGACATCCGATATCTCGGCTCTGGAAGGGTCTAGAGCCTCCAAAATTTAGGGTCAAAACTTTGACATCCGATATCTCGGCTCTGGAAGGGTCTAGAGCCTCCATTTTTGCGCGCTGGTCGAAGTCTCGTGGCCCTCTGTCAGAATCCAGAGTTTCAAGAAGATCGGAGGGGGTCAAAATTTCGGCCAAAAACGACAGTGTTACCCCTTATGTTTTTTTTTTCGAGTCAAAACTTTGACATCCGATATCTCGGCTCTGGAAGGGTCTAGAGCCTCCATTTTTGCGCGATGGTCGAAGTCTCGTGGCCCTCTGTCAGAATCCAGAGTTTCAAGAAGATCGGAGGGGGTCAAAATTTCGGCCAAAAACGACAGTGTTACCCCTTATGTTTTTTTTTCAGGTCAAAACTTTGACATCCAATATCTCGGCTCTGGAAGGGTCTAGAGCCTCCATTTTTGCGCGCTGGTCGAAGTCTCGTGGCCCTCTGTCAGAATCCAGAGTTTCAAGAAGATCGGAGGGGGTCAAAATTTCGGCCAAAAACGACAGTGTTACCCCTTATGTTTTTTTTTTCACGTCAAAACTTTGACATCCGATATCTCGGCTCTGGAAGGGTCTAGAGCCTCCATTTTTGCGCGCTGGTCGAAGTCTCGTGGCCCTCTGTCAGAATCCAGAGTTTCAAGAAGATCGGAGGGGGTCAAAATTTCGGCCAAAAACGACAGTGTTACCCCTTATGTTTTTTTTTTTCAGGTCAAAACTTTGACATCCGATATCTCGGCTCTGGTAGGGTCTAGAGCCTCCATTTTTGCGCGCTGGTCGAAGTCTCGTGGCCCTCTGTCAGAATCCAGAGTTTCAAGAAGATCGGAGGGGGTCAAAATTTCGGCCAAAAACGACAGTGTTACCCCTTATGTTTTTTTTTTTCGGGTCAAAACTTTGACATCCGATATCTCGGCTCTGGAAGGGTCTAGAGCCTCCATTTTTGCGCGCTGGTCGAAGTCTCGTGGCCCTCTGTCAGAATCCAGAGTTTCAAGAAGATCGGAGAGGGTCAAAATTTCGGCCAAAAACGACAGTGTTACCCCTTATGTTTTTTTTTTCGGGTCAAAACTTTGACATCCGATATCTCGGCTCTGGAAGGGTCTAGAGCCTCCATTTTTGCGCGCTGGTCGAAGTCTCGTGGCCCTCTGTCAGAATCCAGAGTTTCAATAAGATCGGAGGGGGTCAAAATTTCGGCCAAAAACGACAGTGTTACCCCTTATGTTTTTTTTTTCGAGTCAAAACTTTGACATCCGATATCTCGGCTCTGGAAGGGTCTAGAGCCTCCATTTTTGCGCGATGGTCGAAGTCTCGTGGCCCTCTGTCAGAATCCAGAGTTTCAAGAAGATCGGAGGGGGTCAAAATTTCGGCCAAAAACGACAGTGTTACCCCTTATGTTTTTTTTTCGAGTCAAAACTTTGACATCCGATATCTCGGCTCTGGAAGGGTCTAGAGCCTCCATTTTTGCGCGATGGTCGAAGTCTCGTGGCCCTCTGTCAGAATCCAGAGTTTCAAGAAGATCGGAGGGGGTCAAAATTTCGGCCAAAAACGACAGTGTTACCCCTTATGTTTTTTTTTTCAGGTCAAAACTTTGACATCCGATATCTCGGCTCTGGAAGGGTCTAGAGCCTCCATTTTTGCGCGCTGGTCAAAGTCTCGTGGCCCTCTGTCAGAATCCAGAGTTTCAAGAAGATCGGAGGGGGTCAAAATTTCGGCCAAAAACGACAGTGTTACCCCTTATGTTTTTTTTTTTCAGGTCAAAACTTTGACATCCGATATCTCGGCTCTGGAAGGGTCTAGAGCCTCCATTTTTGCGCGCTGGTCGAAGTGTCTTGGCCCTCTGTCAGAATCCAGAGTTTCAAGAAGATCGGAGGGGGTCAAAATTTCGGCCAAAAACGACAGTGTTACCCCTTATGTTTTTTTTTTCAGGTCAAAACTTTGACATCCGATATCTCGACTCTGGAAGGGTCTAGAGCCTCCATTTTTGCGCACTGGTCGAAGTCTCGTGGCCCTCTGTCAGAATCCAGAGTTTCAAGAAGATCGGAGAGGGTCAAAATTTCGGCCAAAAACGACAGTGTTACCCCTTATGTTTTTTTTTTTCGGGTCAAAACTTTGACATCCGATATCTCGGCTCTGGAAGGGTCTAGAGCCTCCATTTTTCCGCGCTGGTCGAAGTCTCGTGGCCCTCTGTCAGAATCCAGAGTTTCAAGAAGATCGGAGGGGGTCAAAATTTCGGCCAAAAACGACAGTGTTACCCCTTATGTTTTTTTTTTTCGAGTCAAAACTTTGACATCCGATATCTCGGCTCTGGAAGGGTCTAGAGCCTCCATTTTTGCGCGATGGTCGAAGTCTCGTGGCCCTCTGTCAGAATCCAGAGTTTCAAGAAGATCGGAGGGGGTCAAAATTTCGGCCAAAAACGACAGTGTTACCCCTTATGTTTTTTTTCAGGTCAAAACTTTGACATCCAATATCTCGGCTCTTGAAGGGTCTAGAGCCTCCATTTTTGCGCGCTGGTCGAAGTCTCGTGGCCCTCTGTCAGAATCCAGAGTTTCAAGAAGATCGGAGGGGGTCAAAATTTCGGCCAAAAACGACAGTGTTACCCCTTATGTTTTTTTTTTTCACGTCAAAACTTTGACATCCGATATCTCGGCTCTGGAAGGGTCTAGAGCCTCCATTTTTGCGCGCTGGTCGAAGTCTCGTGGCCCTCTGTCAGAATCCAGAGTTTCAAGAAGATCGGAGGGGGTCAAAATTTCGGCCAAAAACGACAGTGTTACCCCTTATGTTTTTTTTTTCAGGTCAAAACTTTGACATCCGATATCTCGGCTCTGGAAGGGTCTAGAGCAGGGGTGGGCAAACTACGGCCCGTGGGCCACATGCGGCCCGTTAGGCTGTTTAATCCGGCCCGTCGAGTATTTAAAATATTGTCATAGAGATTGCATTTGCATGGGGAGCGTTGTGCAGCGCAGTCTGTGGCTAAAGAGCGAGGGGGGAGCCGAGCGGTAGGCGGGCCGTGCTGACAGAGTGTGGAGAGAGAGAGACTGGGAGCTCGTGCACGCGCTGTCGAGAGAGAGAAAACGCTGGGCTGCAAGCTGTTTCAGTGGAAAGAGTGTTGCTGCATTTGTGACCTAAGAAGCTGAATCCAGCGGGAAGAGTACTGTTTTATATGTGATTTGTTTTTGAAATATTCTGAATTAATTGTGTGAGCGCGAGCAAGAGCTGTGGGGAGAGAAAGTAACTCAATAAAGTGCATGAGCTCCAGTATTCGCCGACCCTGTGTCTCCTTCCATCACCCATTCACCGAACCAACATCCCTGTCACACATTCATTTTGCCTTTTTCCAGCAATACTTGAATAAAGCAGCTCATTCATTCAGAGCTGTTGTGGCTGTGCTGCGGTGTGTCACGTGACAAGCAATGACGCGTCACCATGGAAACCATACAGTGAATAAATAACGGTTGCATTGCAAAGCTCATGTAACCCCTCACACACCCGGGTCCAACTCGCCTCGCTCCGAGCGGGTCTCGAACCCGGGTCTCCAGCATGAGAGTCAGGCGCGCTAACAAGGAGGCTAGAGACTGCAGCCTCTAGCGTCTGTCGCTAGAGCGCCTATTGAGATCGGGGAGTGAGGTTTACTCGCACAGCAACTACTAGCTGGCCTCCGTTACACTCACGCCGCAGAGTCAGAAAGTTTTTTGTAATTTGTCATATGCAATTTATAACTAATATCCCAGGAACCAGAACGTTTGCACGATTGAATCATTGACATTTCAGCACTCCTTCAGACAGCGACTTAAGCACAACAAGGCTCCTTTTTGCACGTTAATGTTTTTTCCTTTTTTGGAAACTCACAGAGAAAAAAAATGTTAGTAACCACTTGTACACCTGATTAGTTTTCATTTGATTTTTAGTTTTTCTTTTGATATTTAGTTTCTTTTCTCCTCTGTATTTGTCTCTTGGACTGCTTCCGGTTACCTTTATCGCCCGCCTCGCTACGCTCCCGTCTCTGCCGTTTGTTCAATAAATGTTCTTATCTGCTTTTGATTTTTTACATTTTATCATACTTAAAATAAATTAGTACATTTTTTTATTTTTATTTTATTTTTTTCACAAATGTATGACGTTTGTGTATTAAGTGCAATTTGATTACCATATGGAGTTTTAATAAAGTTGAATTAATGTAATGTTCCTTCATTGGTGTGGCATTCATTGGGGCGGCAGTGGCTCAGTGGTTCATGTGGGTTGTCTATAAACCGAAAGGTTGCTGGTTCAATCCTCGGTTCCACCTGACCAAGTGTCGAGGTGTGAGCACCATGGACCATGAGCAAGACACCTAACCCCAGCTGCTCCCGACGAGCTGGATGGCTCCTTGCATGGCTGCCGTCGGTGTGTGTGTGTGTGTGAATGGGTGAATGTGAGGCAAATTGTAAAGCGCTTTGGTGGCCATTGGGTCTAAGGAAGCGCTATATAAATGCAGTCCATTTACCATTTCTCTAATTTTTACTCTACTACGTGTACACTTGCTGGTGTTTTGTTTCTACTTTACTGTTAGGCTCATTAAATAATACTAAGGATAAACAATATTTAAAAAGAATATAAATATATATAAAATTAAAAGAAATATAAAATTAAATAAAAAAATAACCCCAAAATATAACAATGCTAAATGGGGATATCTATAGCATATAAATTAATATACTATGTAAATTACGTGATCCACGTAAATGGCCGGCCCTCTGTCAAATTTTGAAACCCAGTGTGGCCCTTGAGCCAAAAAGTTTGCCCACCCCTGGTCTAGAGCCTCCATTTTTGCGCGCTGGTCGAAGTCTCGTGGCCCTCTGTCAGAATCCAGAGTTTCAAGAAGATCGGAGGGGGTCAAAATTTCGGCCAAAAACGACAGTGTTACCCCTTATGTTTTTTTTTCAGGTCAAAACTTTGGCATACGATATCTCGGCTCTGGAAGGGTATAGAGCCTCCATTTTTGTGCGCTGGTCGAAGTCTCGTGGCCCTCTGTCAGAATCCAGAGTTTCAAGAAGATCGGAGGGGGTCAAAATTTCGGCCAAAAACGACAGTGTTACCCCTTATGTTTTTTTTTTCAGGTCAAAACTTTGACATCCGATATCTCGGCTCTGGAAGGGTCTAGAGCCTCCATTTTTGCGCGCTGGTCGAAGTCTCGTGGCCCTCTGTCAGAATCCAGAGTTTCAAGAAGATCGGAGAGGGTCAAAATTTCGGCCAAAAACGACAGTGTTACCCCTTATGTTTTTTTTTTCGGGTCAAAACTTTGACATCCGATATCTCGGCTCTGGAAGGGTCTAGAGCCTCCATTTTTGCGCGCCGGTCGAAGTCTCGTGGCCCTCTGTCAGAATCCAGAGTTTCAAGAAGATCGGAGGGGGTCAAAATTTCGGCCAAAAACGACAGTGTTACCCCTTATGTTTTTTTTTTCAGGTCAAAACTTTGACATCCGATATCTCGGCTCTGGAAGGGTATAGAGCCTCCATTTTTGTGCGCTGGTCGAAGTCTCGTGGCCCTCTGTCAGAATCCAGAGTTTCAAGAAGATCGGAGGTTGTCAAAATTTCGGCCAAAAACGACAGTGTTACCCCTTATGGTTTTTTTTTCAGGTCAAAACTTTGACATCCGATATCTCGGCTCTGGAAGAGTCTAGAGCCTCCATTTTTGCGCGCTGGTCGAATTCTCGTGGCCCTCTGTCAGAATCCAGAGTTTCAAGAAGATCGGAGGGGGTCAAAATTTCGGCCAAAAACGACAGTGTTACCCCTTATGTTTTTTTTTTTTCGGGTCAAAACTTTGACATCCGATATCTCGGCTCTGGAAGGGTCTAGAGCCTCCATTTTTCCGCGCTGGTCGAAGTCTCGTGGCCCTCTGTCAGAATCCAGAGTTTCAAGAAGATCGGAGGGGGTCAAAATTTCGGCCAAAAACGACAGTGTTACCCCTTATGTTTTTTTTCAGGTCAAAACTTTGACATCCGATATCTCGGCTCTGGAAGGGTCTAGAGCCTCCATTTTTGCGCGCTGGTCGAAGTCTCGTGGCCCTCTGTCAGAATCCAGAGTTTCAAGAAGATCGGAGGGGGTCAAAATTTCGGCCAAAAACGACAGTGTTACCCCTTATGTTTTTTTTTCAGGTCAAAACTTTGACATCCGATATCTCGGCTCTGGAAGGGTCTAGAGCCTCCATTTTGGCGCGCTGGTCGAAGTCTCGTGGCCCTCTGTCAGAATCCAGAGTTTCAAGAAGATCGGAGGGGGTCAAAATTTCGGCCAAAAACGACAGTGTTACCCCTTATGTTTTTTTTTTCAGGTCAAAACTTTGACATCCGATATCTCTGCTCTGGAAGGGTCTAGAGCCTCCATTTTTGCGCGCTGGTCGAAGTCTCGTGACCCTCTGTCAGAATCCAGAGTTTCAAGAAGATCGGAGGGGGTCAAAATTTCGGCCAAAAACGACAGTGTTACCCCTTATGTTTTTTTTTCAGGTCAAAACTTTGACATCCGATATCTCGGCTCTGGAAGGGTCTAGAGCCTCCATTTTTGCGCGCTGGTCGAAGTCTCGTGGCCCTCTGTCAGAATCCAGAGTTTCAAGAAGATCGGAGAGGGTCAAAATCTCTGCCAAAAACGACAGTGTTACCCCTTATGTTTTTTTTTTCGGGTCAAAACTTTGACATCCGATATCTCGGCTCTGGAAGGGTCTAGAGCCTCCATTTTTGCGCGCTGGTCGAAGTCTCGTGGCCCTCTGTCAGAATCCAGAGCTTCAAGAAGATCGGAGGGGGTCAAAATTTCGGCCAAAAAACGACAGTGTTACCCCTTATGTTTTTTTTTTTTTCAGGTCAAAACTTTGACATCCGATATCTCGGCTCTGGAAGGGTCTAGAGCCTCCATTTTTGCGCGCTGGTCGAAGTCTCGTGGCCCTCTGTCAGAATCCAGAGTTTCAAGAAGATCGGAGGGGGTCAAAATTTCGGCCAAAAACGACAGTGTTACCCCTTATGTTTTTTTTTTCAGGTCAAAACTTTGACATCCGATATCTCGGCTCTGGAAGGGTCTAGACTAGAGCCTCCATTTTTGCGCGCTGGTCGAAGTCTCGTGGCCCTCTGTCAGAATCCAGAGTTTCAAGAAGATCGGAGGGGGTCAAAATTTCGGCCAAAAACGACAGTGTTACCCCTTATGTTTTTTTTCAGGTCAAAACTTTGACATCCGATATCTCGGCTCTGGAAGGGTATAGAGCCTCCATTTTTGCGCGATGGTCGAAGTCTCGTGGCCCTCTGTCAGAATCCAGAGTTTCAAGAAGATCGGAGGGGGTCAAAATTTCGGCCAAAAACGACAGTGTTACCCCTTATGTTTTTTTTTTCAGGTCAAAACTTTGACATCCGATATCTCGGCTCTGGAAGGGTCTAGAGCCTCCATTTTTGCGCGCTGGTCAAAGTCTCGTGGCCCTCTGTCAGAATCCAGAGTTTCAAGAAGATCGGAGGGGGTCAAAATTTCGGCCAAAAACGACAGTGTTACCCCTTATGTTTTTTTTTTTTCAGGTCAAAACTTTGACATCCGATATCTCGGCTCTGGAAGGGTCTAGAGCCTCCATTTTTGCGCGCTGGTCGAAGTGTCTTGGCCCTCTGTCAGAATCCAGAGTTTCAAGAAGATCGGAGGGGGTCAAAATTTCGGCCAAAAACGACAGTGTTACCCCTTATGTTTTTTTTTTCAGGTCAAAACTTTGACATCCGATATCTCGGCTCTGGAAGGGTCTAGAGCCTCCATTTTTGCGCGCTGGTCGAAGTCTCGTGGCCCTCTGTCAGAATCCAGAGTTTCAAGAAGATCGGAGGGGGTCAAAATTTCGGCCAAAAACGACAGTGTTACCCCTTATGTTTTTTTTTCAGGTCAAAACTTTGACATCCGATATCTCGGCTCTGGAAGGGTCTAGAGCCTCCATTTTTGCGCGCTGGTCGAAGTCTCGTGGCCCTCTGTCAGAATCCAGAGTTTCAAGAAGATCGGAGAGGGTCAAAATTTCGGCCAAAAACGACAGTGTTACCCCTTATGTTTTTTTTTTTCGGGTCAAAACTTTGACATCCGATATCTCGGCTCTGGAAGGGTCTAGAGCCTCCATTTTTCCGCGCTGGTCGAAGTCTCGTGGCCCTCTGTCAGAATCCAGAGTTTCAAGAAGATCGGAGGGGGTCAAAATTTCGTCCAAAAACGACAGTGTTACCCCTTATGTTTTTTTTTCAGGTCAAAACTTTGACATCCGATATCTCGGCTCTGGAAGGGTCTAGAGCCTCCATTTTTGCGCGCTGGTCGAAGTCTCGTGGCCCTCTGTCAGAATCCAGAGTTTCAAGAAGATCGGAGGGGGTCAAAATTTCGGCCAAAAACGACAGTGTTACCCCTTATGTTTTTTTTTCAGGTCAAAACTTTGACATCCGATATCTCGGCTCTGGAAGGGTCTAGAGCCTCCATTTTGGCGCGCTGGTCGAAGTCTCGTGGCCCTCTGTCAGAATCCAGAGTTTCAAGAAGATCGGAGGGGGTCAAAATTTCGGCCAAAAACGACAGTGTTACCCCTTATGTTTTTTTTTTCAGGTCAAAACTTTGACATCCGATATCTCTGCTCTGGAAAGGTCTAGAGCCTCCATTTTTGCGCGCTGGTCGAAGTCTCGTGACCCTCTGTCAGAATCCAGAGTTTCAAGAAGATCGGAGGGGGTCAAAATTTCGGCCAAAAACGACAGTGTTACCCCTTATGTTTTTTTTTTCAGGTCAAAACTTTGACATCCGATATCTCGGCTCTGGAAGGGTCTAGAGCCTCCATTTTTGCGCGCTGGTCGAAGTCTCGTGGCCCTCTGTCAGAATCCAGAGTTTCAAGAAGATCGGAGGGGGTCAAAATTTCGGCCAAAAACGACAGTGTTACCCCTTATGTTTTTTTTTTTCGAGTCAAAACTTTGACATCCGATATCTCGGCTCTGGAAGGGTCTAGAGCCTCCATTTTTGCGCGCTGGTCCAATTCTCGTGGCCCTCTGTCAGAATCCAGAGTTTCAAGAAGATCGGAGGGGGTCAAAATTTCGGCCAAAAACGACAGTGTTATCCCTTATGTTTTTTTTCAGGTCAAAACTTTGACATCCGATATCTCGGCTCTGGAAGGGTCTAGAGCCTCCATTTTTGCGCGCTGGTCGAAGTCTCGTGGCCCTCTGTCAGAATCCAGAGTTTCAAGAAGATCGGAGGGGGTCAAAATTTCGGCCAAAAACGACAGTGTTACCCCTTATGTTTTTTTTTTCAGGTCAAAACTTTGACATCCGATATCTCGGCTCTGGAAGGGTCTAGAGCCTCCATTTTTGCGCGCTGGTCAAAGTCTCGTGGCCCTCTGTCAGAATCCAGAGTTTCAAGAAGATCGGAGAGGGTCAAAATTTCGGCCAAAAACGACAGTGTTACCCCTTATGTTTTTTTTTCGGGTCAAAACTTTGACATCCGATATCTCGGCTCTGGAAGGGTCTAGAGCCTCCATTTTTGCGCGCTGGTCGAAGTCTCGTGGCCCTCTGTCAGAATCCAGAGTTTCAAGAAGATCGGAGGGGGTCAAAATTTCGGCCAAAAACGACAGTGTTACCCCTTATGTTTTTTTTTCAGGTCAAAACTTTGACATCCGATATCTCGGCTCTGGAAGGGTCTAGAGCCTCCATTTTTGCGCGCTGGTCGAAGTCTCGTGGCCCTCTGTCAGAATCCAGAGTTTCAAGAAGATCGGAGGGGGTCAAAATTTCGGCCAAAAACGACAGTGTTACCCCTTATGTTTTTTTTTTCAGGTCAAAACTTTGACATCCGATATCTCTGCTCTGGAAGGGTCTAGAGCATCCATTTTTGCGCGCTGGTCGAAGTCTCGTGACACTCTGTCAGAATCCAGAGTTTCAAGAAGATCGGAGGGGGTCAAAATTTCGGCCAAAAACGACAGTGTTAACCCTTATGTTTTTTTTTTTTCGGGTCAAAACTTTGACATCCGATATCTCTGCTCTGGAAGGGTCTAGAGCCTCCATTTTTGCGCGCTGGTCGAAGTCTCGTGACCCTCTGTCAGAATCCAGAGTTTCAAGAAGATCGGAGGGGGTCAAAATTTCGGGTCAAAACTTTGACATCCGATATCTCGGCTCTGGAAGGGTCTAGAGCCTCCATTTTTTCGGGTCAAAACTTTGACATCCGATATCTCGGCTCTGGACGGGTCTAGAGCCTCCATTTTTGCGCGCTGGTCGAAGTCTCGTGGCCCTCTGTCAGAATCAAGAGTTTCAAGAAGATCGGAGGGGGTCAAAAGATCGGAGGGGGTCAAAATTTCGGGTCAAAACTTTGACATCCGATATCTCGGCTCTGGAAGGGTCTAGAGCCTCCAAAATTTCGGGTCAAAACTTTGACATCCGATATCTCGGCTCTGGAAGGGTCTAGAGCCTCCATTTTTGCGCGCTGGTCGAAGTCTCGTGGCCCTCTGTCAGAATCCAGAGTTTCAAGAAGATCGGAGGGGGTCAAAATTTCGGCCAAAAACGACAGTGTTACCCCTTATGTTTTTTTTTTCGAGTCAAAACTTTGACATCCGATATCTCGGCTCTGGAAGGGTCTAGAGCCTCCATTTTTGCGCGATGGTCGAAGTCTCGTGGCCCTCTGTCAGAATCCAGAGTTTCAAGAAGATCGGAGGGGGTCAAAATTTCGGCCAAAAACGACAGTGTTACCCCTTATGTTTTTTTTTTCAGGTCAAAACTTTGACATCCAATATCTCGGCTCTGGAAGGGTCTAGAGCCTCCATTTTTGCGCGCTGGTCGAAGTCTCGTGGCCCTCTGTCAGAATCCAGAGTTTCAAGAAGATCGGAGGGGGTCAAAATTTCGGCCAAAAACGACAGTGTTACCCCTTATGTTTTTTTTTTCACGTCAAAACTTTGACATCCGATATCTCGGCTCTGGAAGGGTCTAGAGCCTCCATTTTTGCGCGCTGGTCGAAGTCTCGTGGCCCTCTGTCAGAATCCAGAGTTTCAAGAAGATCGGAGGGGGTCAAAATTTCGGCCAAAAACGACAGTGTTACCCCTTATGTTTTTTTTTTTCAGGTCAAAACTTTGACATCCGATATCTCGGCTCTGGTAGGGTCTAGAGCCTCCATTTTTGCGCGCTGGTCGAAGTCTCGTGGCCCTCTGTCAGAATCCAGAGTTTCAAGAAGATCGGAGGGGGTCAAAATTTCGGCCAAAAACGACAGTGTTACCCCTTATGTTTTTTTTTTTTTCGGGTCAAAACTTTGACATCCGATATCTCGGCTCTGGAAGGGTCTAGAGCCTCCATTTTTGCGCGCTGGTCGAAGTCTCGTGGCCCTCTGTCAGAATCCAGAGTTTCAAGAAGATCGGAGAGGGTCAAAATTTCGGCCAAAAACGACAGTGTTACCCCTTATGTTTTTTTTTTCGGGTCAAAACTTTGACATCCGATATCTCGGCTCTGGAAGGGTCTAGAGCCTCCATTTTTGCGCGCTGGTCGAAGTCTCGTGGCCCTCTGTCAGAATCCAGAGTTTCAATAAGATCGGAGGGGGTCAAAATTTCGGCCAAAAACGACAGTGTTACCCCTTATGTTTTTTTTTTCGAGTCAAAACTTTGACATCCGATATCTCGGCTCTGGAAGGGTCTAGAGCCTCCATTTTTGCGCGATGGTCGAAGTCTCGTGGCCCTCTGTCAGAATCCAGAGTTTCAAGAAGATCGGAGGGGGTCAAAATTTCGGCCAAAAACGACAGTGTTACCCCTAATGTTTTTTTTTTTTCGAGTCAAAACTTTGACATCCGATATCTCGGCTCTGGAAGGGTCTAGAGCCTCCATTTTTGCGCGATGGTCGAAGTCTCGTGGCCCTCTGTCAGAATCCAGAGTTTCAAGAAGATCGGAGGGGGTCAAAATTTCGGCCAAAAACGACAGTGTTACCCCTTATGTTTTTTTTTTCAGGTCAAAACTTTGACATCCGATATCTCGGCTCTGGAAGGGTCTAGAGCCTCCATTTTTGCGCGCTGGTCAAAGTCTCGTGGCCCTCTGTCAGAATCCAGAGTTTCAAGAAGATCGGAGGGGGTCAAAATTTCGGCCAAAAACGACAGTGTTACCCCTTATGTTTTTTTTTTTCAGGTCAAAACTTTGACATCCGATATCTCGGCTCTGGAAGGGTCTAGAGCCTCCATTTTTGCGCGCTGGTCGAAGTGTCTTGGCCCTCTGTCAGAATCCAGAGTTTCAAGAAGATCGGAGGGGGTCAAAATTTCGGCCAAAAACGACAGTGTTACCCCTTATGTTTTTTTTTTTCAGGTCAAAACTTTGACATCCGATATCTCGGCTCTGGAAGGGTCTAGAGCCTCCATTTTTGCGCGCTGGTCGAAGTCTCGTGGCCCTCTGTCAGAATCCAGAGTTTCAAGAAGATCGGAGGGGGTCAAAATTTCGGCCAAAAACGACAGTGTTACCCCTTATGTTTTTTTTTCAGGTCAAAACTTTGACATCCGATATCTCGGCTCTGGAAGGGTCTAGAGCCTCCATTTTTGCGCGCTGGTCGAAGTCTCGTGGCCCTCTGTCAGAATCCAGAGTTTCAAGAAGATCGGAGAGGGTCAAAATTTCGGCCAAAAACGACAGTGTTACCCCTTATGTTTTTTTTTTTCGGGTCAAAACTTTGACATCCGATATCTCGGCTCTGGAAGGGTCTAGAGCCTCCATTTTTCCGCGCTGGTCGAAGTCTCGTGGCCCTCTGTCAGAATCCAGAGTTTCAAGAAGATCGGAGGGGGTCAAAATTTCGGCCAAAAACGACAGTGTTACCCCTTATGTTTTTTTTTCAGGTCAAAACTTTGACATCCGATATCTCGGCTCTGGAAGGGTCTAGAGCCTCCATTTTTGCGCGCTGGTCAAAGTCTCGTGGCCCTCTGTCAGAATCCAGAGTTTCAAGAAGATCGGAGGGGGTCAAAATTTCGGCCAAAAACGACAGTGTTACCCCTTATGTTTTTTTTTTTCAGGTCAAAACTTTGACATCCGATATCTCGGCTCTGGAAGGGTCTAGAGCCTCCATTTTTGCGCGCTGGTCGAAGTGTCTTGGCCCTCTGTCAGAATCCAGAGTTTCAAGAAGATCGGAGGGGGTCAAAATTTCGGCCAAAAACGACAGTGTTACCCCTTATGTTTTTTTTTTCAGGTCAAAACTTTGACATCCGATATCTCGGCTCTGGAAGGGTCTAGAGCCTCCATTTTTGCGCGCTGGTCGAAGTCTCGTGGCCCTCTGTCAGAATCCAGGGTTTCAAGAAGATCGGAGGGGGTCAAAATTTCGGCCAAAAACGACAGTGTTACCCCTTATGTTTTTTTTTCAGGTCAAAACTTTGACATCCGATATCTCGGCTCTGGAAGGGTCTAGAGCCTCCATTTTTGCGCGCTGGTCGAAGTCTCGTGGCCCTCTGTCAGAATCCAGAGTTTCAAGAAGATCGGAGAGGGTCAAAATTTCGGCCAAAAACGACAGTGTTACCCCTTATGTTTTTTTTTTCGGGTCAAAACTTTGACATCCGATATCTCGGCTCTGGAAGGGTCTAGAGCCTCCATTTTTCCGCGCTGGTCGAAGTCTCGTGGCCCTCTGTCAGAATCCAGAGTTTCAAGAAGATCGGAGGGGGTCAAAATTTCGGCCAAAAACGACAGTGTTACCCCTTATGTTTTTTTTTTTCGAGTCAAAACTTTGACATCCGATATCTCGGCTCTGGAAGGGTCTAGAGCCTCCATTTTTGCGCGATGGTCGAAGTCTCGTGGCCCTCTGTCAGAATCCAGAGTTTCAAGAAGATCGGAGGGGGTCAAAATTTCGGCCAAAAACGACAGTGTTACCCCTTATGTTTTTTTTCAGGTCAAAACTTTGACATCCAATATCTCGGCTCTGGAAGGGTCTAGAGCCTCCATTTTTGCGCGCTGGTCGAAGTCTCGTGGCCCTCTGTCAGAATCCAGAGTTTCAAGAAGATCGGAGGGGGTCAAAATTTCGGCCAAAAACGACAGTGTTACCCCTTATGTTTTTTTTTTCACGTCAAAACTTTGACATCCGATATCTCGGCTCTGGAAGGGTCTAGAGCCTCCATTTTTGCGCGCTGGTCGAAGTCTCGTGGCCCTCTGTCAGAATCCAGAGTTTCAAGAAGATCGGAGGGGGTCAAAATTTCGGCCAAAAACGACAGTGTTACCCCTTATGTTTTTTTTTTTTCAGGTCAAAACTTTGACATCCGATATCTCGGCTCTGGTAGGGTCTAGAGCCTCCATTTTTGCGCGCTGGTCGAAGTCTCATGGCCCTCTGTCAGAATCCAGAGTTTCAAGAAGATCGGAGGGGGTCAAAATTTCGGCCAAAAACGACAGTGTTACCCCTTATGTTTTTTTTTTTTTCGGGTCAAAACTTTGACATCCGATATCTCGGCTCTGGAAGGGTCTAGAGCCTCCATTTTTGCGCGCTGGTCGAAGTCTCGTGGCCCTCTGTCAGAATCCAGAGTTTCAAGAAGATCGGAGAGGGTCAAAATTTCGGCCAAAAACGACAGTGTTACCCCTTATGTTTTTTTTTTTCGGGTCAAAACTTTGACATCCGATATCTCGGCTCTGGAAGGGTCTAGAGCCTCCATTTTTGCGCGCTGGTCGAAGTCTCGTGGCCCTCTGTCAGAATCCAGAGTTTCAATAAGATCGGAGGGGGTCAAAATTTCGGCCAAAAACGACAGTGTTACCCCTTATGTTTTTTTTTTTCGAGTCAAAACTTTGACATCCGATATCTCGGCTCTGGAAGGGTCTAGAGCCTCCATTTTTGCGCGATGGTCGAAGTCTCGTGGCCCTCTGTCAGAATCCAGAGTTTCAAGAAGATCGGAGGGGGTCAAAATTTCGGCCAAAAACGACAGTGTTACCCCTTATGTTTTTTTTTTTCGAGTCAAAACTTTGACATCCGATATCTCGGCTCTGGAAGGGTCTAGAGCCTCCATTTTTGCGCGATGGTCGAAGTCTCGTGGCCCTCTGTCAGAATCCAGAGTTTCAAGAAGATCGGAGGGGGTCAAAATTTCGGCCAAAAACGACAGTGTTACCCCTTATGTTTTTTTTTTCAGGTCAAAACTTTGACATCCAATATCTCGGCTCTGGAAGGGTCTAGAGCCTCCATTTTTGCGCGTTGGTCGAAGTCTCGTGGCCCTCTGTCAGAATCCAGAGTTTCAAGAAGATCGGAGGGGGTCAAAATTTCGGCCAAAAACGACAGTGTTACCCCTTATGTTTTTTTTTTCACGTCAAAACTTTGACATCCGATATCTCGGCTCTGGAAGGGTCTAGAGCCTCCATTTTTGCGCGCTGGTCGAAGTCTCGTGGCCCTCTGTCAGAATCCAGAGTTTCAAGAAGATCGGAGGGGGTCAAAATTTCGGCCAAAAACGACAGTGTTACCCCTTATGTTTTTATTTTTTCAGGTCAAAACTTTGACATCCGATATCTCGGCTCTGGTAGGGTCTAGAGCCTCCATTTTTGCGCGCTGGTCGAAGTCTCGTGGCCCTCTGTCAGAATCCAGAGTTTCAAGAAGATCGGAGGGGGTCAAAATTTCGGCCAAAAACGACAGTGTTACCCCTTATGTTTTTTTTTTTCGGGTCAAAACTTTGACATACGATATCTCGGCTTTGGAAGGGTCTAGAGCCTCCATTTTTGCGCGCTGGTCGAAGTCTCATGGCCCTCTGTCAGAATCCAGAGTTTCAAGAAGATCGGAGAGGGTCAAAATTTCGGCCAAAAACGACAGTGTTACCCCTTATGTTTTTTTTTTCGGGTCAAAACTTTGACATCCGATATCTCGGCTCTGGAAGGGTCTAGAGCCTCCATTTTTGCGCGCTGGTCGAAGTCTTGTGGCCCTCTGTCAGAATCCAGAGTTTCAATAAGATCGGAGGGGGTTAAAATTTCGGCCAAAAACGACAGTGTTACCCCTTATGTTTTTTTTTTTCGAGTCAAAACTTTGACATCCGATATCTCGGCTCTGGAAGGGTCTAGAGCCTCCATTTTTGCGCGATGGTCGAAGTCTCGTGGCCCTCTGTCAGAATCCAGAGTTTCAAGAAGATCGGAGGGGGTCAAAATTTCGGCCAAAAACGACAGTGTTACCCCTTATGTTTTTTTTTTTCGAGTCAAAACTTTGACATCCGATATCTCGGCTCTGGAAGGGTCTAGAGCCTCCATTTTTGCGCGATGGTCGAAGTCTCGTGGCCCTCTGTCAGAATCCAGAGTTTCAAGAAGATCGGAGGGGGTCAAAATTTCGGCCAAAAATGACAGTGTTACCCCTTATGTTTTTTTTTTTCAGGTCAAAACTTTGACATCTGATATCTCGGCTCTGGAAGGGTCTAGAGCCTCCATTTTTGCGCGCTGGTCAAAGTCTCGTGGCCCTCTGTCAGAATCCAGAGTTTCAAGAAGATCGGAGGGGGTCAAAATTTCGGCCAAAAACGACAGTGTTACCCCTTATGTTTTTTTTTTTTTCAGGTCAAAACTTTGACATCCGATATCTCGGCTCTGGAAGGGTCTAGAGCCTCCATTTTTGCGCGCTGGTCGAAGTGTCTTGGCCCTCTGTCAGAATCCAGAGTTTCAAGAAGATCGGAGGGGGTCAAAATTTCGGCCAAAAACGACAGTGTTACCCCTTATGTTTTTTTTTTTCAGGTCAAAACTTTGACATCCGATATCTCGGCTCTGGAAGGGTCTAGAGCCTCCATTTTTGCGCGCTGGTCGAAGTCTCGTGGCCCTCTGTCAGAATCCAGAGTTTCAAGAAGATCGGAGGGGGTCAAAATTTCGGCCAAAAACGACAGTGTTACCCCTTATGTTTTTTTTCAGGTCAAAACTTTGACATCCGATATCTCGGCTCTGGAAGGGTCTAGAGCCTCCATTTTTGCGCGCTGGTCGAAGTCTCGTGGCCCTCTGTCAGAATCCAGAGTTTCAAGAAGATCGGAGAGGGTCAAAATTTCGGCCAAAAACGACAGTGTTACCCCTTATGTTTTTTTTTTCGGGTCAAAACTTTGACATCCGATATCTCGGCTCTGGAAGGGTCTAGAGGCTCCATTTTTCCGCGCTGGTCGAAGTCTCGTGGCCCTCTGTCAGAATCCAGAGTTTCAAGAAGATCGGAGGGGGTCAAAATTTCGGCCAAAAACGACAGTGTTACCCCTTATGTTTTTTTTTCAGGTCAAAACTTTGACATCCGATATCTCGGCTCTGGAAGGGTATAGAGCCTCCATTTTTGTGCGCTGGTCGAAGTCTCGTGGCCCTCTGTCAGAATCCAGAGTTTCAAGAAGATCGGAGGTTGTCAAAATTTCGGCCAAAAACGACAGTGTTACCCCTTATGTTTTTTTTTCAGGTCAAAACTTTGACATCCGATATCTCGGCTCTGGAAGGGTCTAGAGCCTCCATTTTTGCGCGCTGGTCGAAGTCTCGTGGCCCTCTGTCAGAATCCAGAGTTTCAAGAAGATCGGAGAGGGTCAAAATTTCGGCCAAAAACGACAGTGTTACCCCTTATGTTTTTTTTTTTCGGGTCAAAACTTTGACATCCGATATCTCGGCTCTGGAAGGGTCTAGAGCCTCCATTTTTGCGCGCTGGTCGAAGTCTCGTGGCCCTCTGTCAGAATCCAGAGTTTCAAGAAGATCGGAGGGGGTCAAAATTTCGGCCAAAAACGACAGTGTTACCCCTTATGTTTTTTTTTTCGAGTCAAAACTTTGACATCCGATATCTCGGCTCTGGAAGGGTCTAGAGCCTCCATTTTTGCGCGATGGTCGAAGTCTCGTGGCCCTCTGTCAGAATCCAGAGTTTCAAGAAGATCGGAGGGGGTCAAAATTTCGGCCAAAAACGACAGTGTTACCCCTTATGTTTTTTTTCAGGTCAAAACTTTGACATCCAATATCTCGGCTCTGGAAGGGTCTAGAGCCTCCATTTTTGCGCGCTGGTCGAAGTCTCGTGGCCCTCTGTCAGAATCCAGAGTTTCAAGAAGATCGGAGGGGGTCAAAATTTCGGCCAAAAACGACAGTGTTACCCCTTATGTTTTTTTTTTCACGTCAAAACTTTGACATCCGATATCTCGGCTCTGGAAGGGTCTAGAGCCTCCATTTTTGCGCGCTGGTCGAAGTCTCGTGGCCCTCTGTCAGAATCCAGAGTTTCAAGAAGATCGGAGGGGGTCAAAATTTCGGCCAAAAACGACAGTGTTACCCCTTATGTTTTTTTTTTCAGGTCAAAACTTTGACATCCGATATCTCGGCTCTGGAAGGGTCTAGAGCCTCCATTTTTCCGCGCTGGTCGAAGTCTCGTGGCCCTCTGTCAGAATCCAGAGTTTCAAGAAGATCGGAGGGGGTCAAAATTTCGGCCAAAAACGACAGTGTTACCCCTTATGTTTTTTTTTCAGGTCAAAACTTTGACATCCGATATCTCGGCTCTGGAAGGGTATAGAGCCTCCATTTTTGTGCGCTGGTCGAAGTCTCGTGGCCCTCTGTCAGAATCCAGAGTTTCAAGAAGATCGGAGGTTGTCAAAATTTCGGCCAAAAACGACAGTGTTACCCCTTATGTTTTTTTTTTCAGGTCAAAACTTTGACATCCGATATCTCGGCTCTGGAAGGGTCTAGAGCCTCCATTTTTGCGCGCTGGTCGAAGTCTCGTGGCCCTCTGTCAGAATCCAGAGTTTCAAGAAGATCGGAGAGGGTCAAAATTTCGGCCAAAAACGACAGTGTTACCCCTTATGTTTTTTTTTTCGGGTCAAAACTTTGACATCCGATATCTCGGCTCTGGAAGGGTCTAGAGCCTCCATTTTTGCGCGCTGGTCGAAGTCTCGTGGCCCTCTGTCAGAATCCAGAGTTTCAAGAAGATCGGAGGGGGTCAAAATTTCGGCCAAAAACGACAGTGTTACCCCTTATGTTTTTTTTTTCGAGTCAAAACTTTGACATCCGATATCTCGGCTCTGGAAGGGTCTAGAGCCTCCATTTTTGCGCGATGGTCGAAGTCTCGTGGCCCTCTGTCAGAATCCAGAGTTTCAAGAAGATCGGAGGGGGTCAAAATTTCGGCCAAAAACGACAGTGTTACCCCTTATGTTTTTTTTTCAGGTCAAAACTTTGACATCCAATATCTCGGCTCTGGAAGGGTCTAGAGCCTCCATTTTTGCGCGCTGGTCGAAGTCTCGTGGCCCTCTGTCAGAATCCAGAGTTTCAAGAAGATCGGAGGGGGTCAAAATTTCGGCCAAAAACGACAGTGTTACCCCTTATGTTTTTTTTTTTCACGTCAAAACTTTGACATCCGATATCTCGGCTCTGGAAGGGTCTAGAGCCTCCATTTTTGCGCGCTGGTCGAAGTCTCGTGGCCCTCTGTCAGAATCCAGAGTTTCAAGAAGATCGGAGGGGGTCAAAATTTCGGCCAAAAACGACAGTGTTACCCCTTATGTTTTTTTTTTTCAGGTCAAAACTTTGACATCCGATATCTCGGCTCTGGTAGGGTCTAGAGCCTCCATTTTTGCGCGCTGGTCGAAGTCTCGTGGCCCTCTGTCAGAATCCAGAGTTTCAAGAAGATCGGAGGGGGTCAAAATTTCGGCCAAAAACGACAGTGTTACCCCGTATGTTTTTTTTTTTTCGGGTCAAAACTTTGACATCCGATATCTCGGCTCTGGAAGGGTCTAGAGCCTCCATTTTTGCGCGCTGGTCGAAGTCTCGTGGCCCTCTGTCAGAATCCAGAGTTTCAAGAAGATCGGAGAGGGTCAAAATTTCGGCCAAAAACGACAGTGTTACCCCTTATGTTTTTTTTTCGGGTCAAAACTTTGACATCCGATATCTCGGCTCTGGAAGGGTCTAGAGCCTCCATTTTTGCGCGATGGTCGAAGTCTCGTGGCCCTCTGTCAGAATCCAGAGTTTCAAGAAGATCGGAGGGGGTCAAAATTTCGGCCAAAAACGACAGTGTTACCCCTTATGTTTTTTTTTTCAGGTCAAAACTTTGACATCCGATATCTCGGCTCTGGAAGGGTCTAGAGCCTCCATTTTTGCGCGCTGGTCAAAGTCTCGTGGCCCTCTGTCAGAATCCAGAGTTTCAAGAAGATCGGAGGGGGTCAAAATTTCGGCCAAAAACGACAGTGTTACCCCTTATGTTTTTTTTTTTCAGGTCAAAACTTTGACATCCGATATCTCGGCTCTGGAAGGGTCTAGAGCCTCCATTTTTGCGCGCTGGTCGAAGTGTCTTGGCCCTCTGTCAGAATCCAGAGTTTCAAGAAGATCGGAGGGGGTCAAAATTTCGGCCAAAAACGACAGTGTTACCCCTTATGTTTTTTTTTTTCAGGTCAAAACTTTGACATCCGATATCTCGGCTCTGGAAGGGTCTAGAGCCTCCATTTTTGCGCGCTGGTCGAAGTCTCGTGGCCCTCTGTCAGAATCCAGAGTTTCAAGAAGATCGGAGGGGGTCAAAATTTCGGCCAAAAACGACAGTGTTACCCCTTATGTTTTTTTTTTCAGGTCAAAACTTTGACATCCGATATCTCGGCTCTGGAAGGGTCTAGAGCCTCCATTTTTGCGCGCTGGTCGAAGTCTCGTGGCCCTCTGTCAGAATCCAGAGTTTCAAGAAGATCGGAGAGGGTCAAAATTTCGGCCAAAAACGACAGTGTTACCCCTTATGTTTTTTTTTTTCGGGTCAAAACTTTGACATCCGATATCTCGGCTCTGGAAGGGTCTAGAGCCTCCATTTTTGCGCGCTGGTCGAAGTCTCGTGGCCCTCTGTCAGAATCCAGAGTTTCAAGAAGATCGGAGGGGGTCAAAATTTCGGCCAAAAACGACAGTGTTACCCCTTATGTTTTTTTTTTCAGGTCAAAACTTTGACATCCGATATCTCGGCTCTGGTAGGGTCTAGAGCCTCCATTTTTGCGCGCTGGTCGAAGTCTCGTGGCCCTCTGTCAGAATCCAGAGTTTCAAGAAGATCGGAGGGGGTCAAAATTTCGGCCAAAAACGACAGTGTTACCCCTTATGTTTTTTTTTTTTCGGGTCAAAACTTTGACATCCGATATCTCGGCTCTGGAAGGGTCTAGAGCCTCCATTTTTGCGCGCTGGTCGAAGTCTCGTGGCCCTCTGTCAGAATCCAGAGTTTCAAGAAGATCGGAGAGTGTCAAAATTTCGGCCAAAAACGACAGTGTTACCCCTTATGTTTTTTTTTTTCGGGTCAAAACTTTGACATCCGATATCTCGGCTCTGGAAGGGTCTAGAGCCTCCATTTTTGCGCGCTGGTCGAAGTCTCGTGGCCCTCTGTCAGAATCCAGAGTTTCAATAAGATCGGAGGGGGTCAAAATTTCGGCCAAAAACGACAGTGTTACCCCTTATGTTTTTTTTTTCGAGTCAAAACTTTGACATCCGATATCTCGGCTCTGGAAGGGTCTAGAGCCTCCATTTTTGCGCGATGGTCGAAGTCTCGTGGTCCTCTGTCAGAATCCAGAGTTTCAAGAAGATCGGAGGGGGTCAAAATTTCGGCCAAAAACGACAGTGTTACCCCTTATGTTTTTTTTTTTCGAGTCAAAACTTTGACATCCGATATCTCGGCTCTGGAAGGGTCTAGAGCCTCCATTTTTGCGCGATGGTCGAAGTCTCGTGGCCCTCTGTCAGAATCCAGAGTTTCAAGAAGATCGGAGGGGGTCAAAATTTCGGCCAAAAACGACAGTGTTACCCCTTATGTTTTTTTTTTTCGGGTTAAAACTTTGACATCCGATATCTCGGCTCTGGAAGGGTCTAGAGCCTCAATTTTTGCACCCAGGTCCATGTATCGTGGCCCTCTATCAGAATCCAAAGTTTTGAGAAGATTGGAGAAACTTAATTTTTCACCCCCCGAAAAAAAAACATAAGGGGTAACACTGTCATTTTTTTTTTCTGGTCAAAATTTTGAGTTTCAATATCTCAGCTCTGGAAGGGTCTAGAGCCTCAATTTTTGCACCCAGGTCCATGTATCGTGGCCCTCTATCAGAATACAGAGTTTTGAGAAGATTGGAGAAACTTAATTTTTCACCTCCCGAAAAAAAAAAACATAAGGGGTAACACTGTCATTTTTTTTTTTCTGGTCAAAATTTTGAGTTTCAATATCTCAGCTCTGGAAGGGTCTAGAGCCTCAATTTTTGCACCCAGGTCCATGTATCGTGGCCCTCTATAAGAATCCAGAGTTTTGAGAAGATTGGAGAAACTTAATTTTTCACCCCCCGGAAAAAAAAAAACATAAGGGGTAACACTGTCATTTTTTTTTTCTGGTCAAAATTTTGAGTTTCAATATCTCAGCTCTGGAAGGGTCTAGAGCCTCAATTTTTGCACCCAGGTCCATGTATCGTGGCCCTCTATAAGAATCCAGAGTCTTGAGAAGATTGGAGAAACTTAATTTTTCACCCCCCGGAAAAAAAAAACATAAGGGGTAACACTGTCATTTTTTTTTTCTGGTCAAAATTTTGAGTTTCAATATCTCAGCTCTGGAAGGGTCTAGAGCCTCAATTTTTGCACCCAGGTCCATGTATCGTGGCCCTTTATAAGAATCCAGAGTTTTGAGAAGATTGGAGAAACTTAATTTTTCACCCCCCGGAAAAAAAAACATAAGGGGTAACACTGTCATTTTTTTTCTGGTCAAAATTTTGAGTTTCAATATCTTAGCTCTGGAAGGGTCTAGAGCCTCAATTTTTGCACCCAGGTCCATGTCTCGTGGCCCTCTATCAGAATCCAGAGTTTTGAGAAGATTGGAGAAACTTAATTTTTCACCCCCCGAAAAAAAAACATAAGGGGTAACACTGTCATTTTTTTTTCTGGTCAAAAGTTTGACTTTCAATATCTCAGCTCTGGAAGGGTCTAGAGCCTAATTTTTTGCACCCAGGTCCATGTATCGTGGCCCTCTATCAGAATCCAGAGTTTTGAGAAGATTGGAGAAACTTAATTTTTCACCCCCCGAAAAAAAAAACATAAGGGGTAACACTGTCATTTTTTTTTCTGGTCAAAATTTTGAGTTTCAATATCTCAGCTCTGGAAGGGTCTAGAGCCTCAATTTTTGCACCCAGGTCCATGTATCGTGGCCCTCTATCAGAATCCAGAGTTTTGAGAAGATTGGAGAAACTTAATTTTTCACCCCCCGAAAAAAAACATAAGGGGTAACACTGTCATTTTTTTTTCTGGTCAAAATTTTGAGTTTCAATATCTCAGCTCTGGAAGGGTCTAGAGCCTCAATTTTTGCACACAGGTCCATGTCTCGTGGCCCTCTATCAGAATCCAGAGTTTTGAGAAGATTGGAGAAACTTAATTTTTCACCCCCCGGAAAAAAAAACATAAGGGGAAACACTGTCTTTTTTTTCTGGTCAAAATTTTGAGTTTCAATATCTCAGCTCTGGAAGGGTCTAGAGCCTCAATTTTTGCACCAAGGTCCATGTATCGTGGCCCTCTATAAGAATCCAGAGTTTTGAGAAGATTGGAGAAACTTAATTTTTCACCCCCCGGATAAAAAACATAAGGGGTAACACTGTCATTTTTTCTGGTCAAAATTTTGAGTGTCAATATCTCAGCTCTGGAAGGGTCTAGAGCCTCAATTTTTGGACCCAGGTCCATGTATCGTGGCCCTCTATAAGAATCCAGAGTTTTGAGAAGATTGGAGAAACTTAATTTTTCACCCCCCGGAAAAAAAACATAAGGGGTAACACTGTCATTTTTTTTCTGGTCAAAATTTTGAGTTTCAATATCTTAGCTCTGGAAGGGTCTAGAGCCTCAATTTTTGCACCCAGGTCCATGTCTCGTGGCCCTCTATCAGAATCCAGAGTTTTGAGAAGATTGGAGAAACTTAATTTTTCACCCCCCGAAAAAAAACATAAGGGGTAACACTGTCATTTTTTTTCTGGTCAAAATTTTGAGTTTCAATATCTCAGCTCTGGAAGAGTCTAGAGCCTCAATTTTTGCACCCAGGTCCATGTATCGTGGCCCTCTATAAGAATCCAGAGTTTTGAGAAGATTGGAGAAACTTAATTTTAACCCCCCGGAAAAAAAAACATAAGGGGTAACACTGTCATTTTTTTTCTGGTCAAAATTTTGAGTTTCAATATCTCAGCTCTGGAAGGGTCTAGAGCCTCAATTTTTTTCACCCAGGTCCATGTCTCGTGGCCCTCTATCAGAATCCAGAGTTTTGAGAAGATTGGAGAAACTTAATTTTTCACCCCCCGGAAAAAAAAAACATAAGGGGTAACACTGTCATTTTTTTTTTCTGGTCAAAATTTTGAGTTTCAATATCTCAGCTCTGGAAGGGTCTAGAGCCTCAATTTTTGCACCCAGGTCCATGTATCGTGGCCCTCTATCAGAATCCAGAGTTTTGAGAAGATTGGAGAAACTTAATTTTTCACCCCCCGAAAAAAAAACATAAGGGGTAACAATGTCATTTTTTTTTTCTGGTCAAAATTTTGAGTTTCAATATCTCAGCTCTGGAAGGGTCTAGAGCCTCAATTTTTGCACCCAGGTCCATGTATCGTGGCCCTCTATAAGAATCCAGAGTTTTGAGAAGATTGGAGAAACATAATTTTTCACCCCCCGGAAAAAAAACATAAGGGGTAACACTGTCATTTTTTTTTCTGGTCAAAATTTTGAGTTTCAATATCTCAGCTCTGGAAGGGTCTAGAGCCTCAATTTTTGCACCCAGGTACATGTATCGTGGCCCTCTATAAGAATCCAGAGTTTTGAGAAGATTGGAGAAACTTAATTTTTCACCCCCCGGAAAAAAAACATAAGGGGTAACACTGTGATTTTTTTTTCTGGTAAAAATTTTGAGTTTCAATATCTTAGCTCTGGAAGGGTCTAGAGCCTCAATTTTTGCACCCAGGTCCATGTCTCGTGGCCCTCTATCAGAATCCAGAGTTTTGAGAAGATTGGAGAAACTTAATTTTTCACCCCCCGAAAAAAAAAACATAAGGGGTAACACTGTCATTTTTTTTTCTGGTCAAAATTTTGAGTTTCAATATCTCAGCTCTGGAAGGGTCTAGAGCCTCAATTTTTGCACCCAGGTCCATGTATCGTGGCCCTCTATAAGAATCCAGAGTTTTGAGAAGATTGGAGAAACTTAATTTTTCACCCCCCGGAAAAAAAACATAAGGGGTAACACTGTCATTTTTTTTTTCTGGTCAAAATTTTGAGTTTCAATATCTCAGCTCTGGAAGGGTCTAGAGCCTCAATTTTTGCACCCAGGTCCATGTCTCGTTGCCCTCTCTCAGAATCCAGAGTTTTGAAAAGATTGGAGAAACTTAATTTTTCACCCCCCGGAAAAAAAAAACATAAGGGGTAAAACTGTCATTTTCTTTTTTTTCTGGTCAAAATTTTGAGTTTCAATATCTCAGCTCTGGAAGGGTCTAGAGCCTCAATTTTTGCACCCAGGTCCATGTCTCGTGGCCCTATATCAGAATCCAGAGTTTTGAGAAGATTGGAGAAACTTAATTTTTCACCCCCCGGAAAAAAAACATAAGGGGTAACACTGTCATTTTTTTTTTCTGGTCAAAATTTTGAGTTTTAATATCTCAGCTCTGGAAGAGTCTAGAGCCTCAATTTTTGCACCAAGGTCCATGTATCGTGGCCCTCTATCAGAATCCAGAGTTTTGAGAAGATTGGAGAAACTTAATTTTTCACCCCCCGGAAAAAAAACATAAGGGGTAACACTGTCATTTTTTTTTTTCTGGTCAAAATTTTGAGTTTCAATATCTCAGCTCTGGAAGGGTCTAGAGCCTCAATTTTTGCACCCAGGTCCATGTATCGTGACCCTCTATAAGAATCCAGAGTTTTGAGAAGATTGGAGAAACTTAATTTTTCACCCCCCGGAAAAAAAAACATAAGGGGTAACACTGTCATTTTTTTTTTCTGTTCAAAATTTTGAGTTTCAATATCTCAGCTTTGGAAGGGTCTAGAGCCTCAATTTTGCACCCAGGTCCATGTATCGTGGTCTCTATAAGAATCCAGAGTTTTGAGAAGATTGGAGAAACTTAATTTTTCACCCCCCGAAAAAAAACATAAGGGGTAACACTGTCATTTTTTTTTTCTGGTCAAAATTTTGAGTTTCAATATCTCAGCTCTGGAAGGGTTTAGAGCCTCAATTTTTTGCACCCAGGTCCATGTATCGTGGCCCTCTATAAGAATCCAGAGTTTTGAGAAGATTGGAGAAACTTAATTTTTAACCCCCCGGAAAAAAAACATAAGGGGTAACACTGTCATTTTTTTTCTGGTCAAAATTTTGAGTTTCAATATCTCAGCTCTGGAAGGGTCTAGAGCCTCAATTTTTGCACCCAGGTCCATGTATCGTGGCCCTCTATAAGAATCCAGAGTTTTGAGAAGATTGGAGAAACATAATTTTTCACCCCCCGGAAAAAAAAATATAAGGGGTAACACTGTCATTTTTTTTTCTGGTCAAAATTTTGAGTTTCAATATCTCAGCTCTGGTCTGGAAGGGTCTAGAGCCTCAATTTTTGCACCCAGGTCCATGTATCGTGGCCCGCTATAAGAATCCAGAGTTTTGAGAAGATTGGAGAAACTTAATTTTTCACCCCCCGGAAAAAAAACATAAGGGGTAACACTGTCATTTTTTTTTTTCTGGTAAAATTTTGAGTTTCAATATCTTAGCTCTGGAAGGGTCTAGAGCCTCAATTTTTGCACCCAGGTCCATGTCTCGTGGCCCTCTATCAGAATCCAGAGTTTTGAGAAGATTGGAGAAACTTAATTTTTCACCCCCCGAAAAAAAAACATAAGGGGTAACACTGTCATTTTTTTTTTCTGGTCAAAATTTTGAGTTTCAATATCTCAGCTCTGGAAGAGTCTAGAGCCTCAATTTTTGCACACAGGTCCATGTCTCGTGGCCCTCTATCAGAATCCAGAGTTTTGAGAAGATTGGAGAAACTTAATTTTTCACCCCCCGGAAAAAAAAAACATAAGGGGTAACACTGTCATTTTTTTTTTCTGGTCAAAATTTTGAGTTTCAATATCTCAGCTCTGGAAGGGTCTAGAGCCTCAATTTTTGCACCCAGGTCCATGTATCGTGGCCCTCTATAAGAATCCAGAGTTTTGAGAAGATTGGAGAAACTTAATTTTTCACCCCCCGGAAAAAAAACATAAGGGGTAACACTGTCATTTTTTTTTATGGTCAAAATTTTGAGTTTCAATATCTCAGCTCTGGAAGGGTCTAGAGCCTCAATTTTTGCACCCAGGTCCATGTCTCGTGGCCCTCTATCAGAATCCAGAGTTTTGAGAAGATTAGAGAAACTTAATTTTTCACCCCCCGAAAAAAAAACATAAGGGGTAACACTGTCATTTTTTTTTTTCTGGTCAAAATTTTGAGTTTCAATATCTCAGCTCTGGAAGAGTCTAGAGCCTCAATTTTTGCACACAGGTCCATGTCTCGTGGCCCTCTATCAGAATCCAGAGTTTTGAGAAGATTGGAGAAACTTAATTTTTCACCCCCCGGAAAAAAAAAAACATAAGGGGTAACACTGTCATTTTTTTTTTCTGGTCAAAATTTTGAGTTTCAATATCTCAGCTCTGGAAGGGTCTAGAGCCTCAATTTTTGCACCCAGGTCCATGTATCGTGGCCCTCTATAAGAATCCAGAGTTTTGAGAAGATTGGAGAAACTTAATTTTTCACCCCCCGGAAAAAAAACATAAGGGGTAACACTGTCATTTTTTTTTCTGGTCAAAATTTTGAGTTTCAATATCTCAGCTCTGGAAGGGTCTAGAGCCTCAATTTTTGCACCCAGGTCCATGTATCGTGACCCTCTATAAGAATCCAGAGTTTTGAGAAGATTGGAGAAGCTTAATTTTTCACCCCCTGGAAAAAAAAAACATATGGGGTAACACTGTCATTTTGTTTCTGGTCAAAATTTTGAGTTTCAATATCTCAGCTCTGGAAGGGTCTAGAGCCTCAATTTTTGCACCCAGGTCCATGTATCGTGGCCCTCTATCAGAATCCAGAGTTTTGAGAAGATTGGAGAAACTTAATTTTTCGTGGCACCCAGGTCCATGTATCGTGGCCCTCTATCAGAATCCAGAGTTTTGAGAAGATTGGAGAAACTTAATTTTTCACCCCCCGGAAAAAAAAAAAACATAAGGGGTAACACTGTCATTTTTTTTTCTGGTCAAAATTTTGAGTTTCAATATCTCAGCTCTGGAAGGGTCTAGAGCCTCAATTTTTGCACCCAGGTCCATGTCTCGTTGCCCTCTCGCAGAATCCAGAGTTTTGAGAAGATTGGAGAAACTTAATTTTTCACCCCCCGGAAAAAAAACATAAGGGGTAACACTGTCATTTTTTTTTTCTGGTCAAAATTTTGAGTTTCAATATCTCAGCTCTGGAAGGGTCTAGAGCCTCAATTTTTGCACCCAGGTCCATGTCTCGTGGCCCTCTATCAGAATCCTGAGTTTTGAGAAGATTGGAGAAACTTAATTTTTCACCCCCCGGAAAAAAACATAAGGGGTAACACAGTCATTTTTTTTTCTGGTCAAAATTTGAGTTTCAATATCTCAGCTCTGGAAGGGTCTAGAGCCTCAATTTTTGCACCCAGGTCCATGTATCGTGACCCTCTATAAGAATCCAAAGTTTTGAGAAGATTGGAGAAACTTAATTTTTCACCCCCCGGAAAAAAAAACATAAGGGGTAACACTGTCATTTTTTTTTCTGGTCAAAATTTTGAGTTTCAATATCTCAGCTCTGGAAGGGTCTAGAGCCTCAATTTTTGCACCCAGGTCCATGTATCGTGACCCTCTATAAGAATCCAGAGTTTTGAGAAGATTGGAGAAACTTAATTTTTCAACCCCCCGAAAAAAAACATAAGGGGTAACACTGTCATTTTTTTTTTCTGGTCAAAATTTTGAGTTTCAATATCTCAGCTTTGGAAGGGTCTAGAGCCTCAATTTTTGCACCCAGGTCCATGTATCGTGGCCCTCTATAAGAATCCAGAGTTTTGAGAAGATTGGAGAAACTTAATTTTTCACCCCCCGGAAAAAAAACATAAGGGGTAACACTGTCATTTTTTTGTTCTGGTCAAAATTTTGAGTTTCAATATCTCAGCTCTGGAAGGGTCTAGAGCCTCAATTTTTGCACCCAGGTCCATGTCTTTTGGCCCTATATCAGAATCCAGAGTTTTGAGAAGATTGGAGAAACTTAATTTTTCACCCCTCGAAAAAAAAAACATAAGGGGTAACACTGTCATTTTTTTTTCTGGTCAAAATTTTGAGTTTCAATATCTCAGCTCTGGAAGAGTCTAGAGCCTCAATTTTTGCACCCAGGTCCATGTCTCATTGCCCTCTATCAGAATCCAGAGTTTTGAGAAGATTGGAGAAACTTAATTTTTCACTCCCCGAAAAAAAACATAAGGGGTAACACTGTCATTTTTTTTTCTGGTCAAAATTTTGAGTTTTAATATCTCAGCTCTGGAAGAGTCTAGAGCCTCAATTTTTGCACCAAGGTCCATGTATCGTGGCCCTCTATCAGAATCCAGAGTTTTGAGAAGATTGGAGAAACTTAATTTTTCACCCCCCGGAAAAAAAACATAAGGGGTAACACTGTCATTTTTTTTTTCTGGTCAAAATTTTGAGTTTCAATATCTCAGCTCTGGAAGGGTCTAGAGCCTCAATTTTTGCACCCAGGTCCATGTATAATGGCCCTCTATCAGAATCCAGAGTTTTGAGAAGATTGGAGAAACTTAATTTTTCACCCCCCGAAAAAAAACATAAGGGGTAACACTGTCATTTTTTTTTTTTCTGGTCAAAATTTTGAGTTTCAATATCTCAGCTTTGGAAGGGTCTAGAGCCTCAATTTTTGCACCCAGGTCCATGTATCGTGGCCCTCTATAAGAATCCAGAGTTTTGAGAAGATTGGAGAAACGTCTCGGTTACAGATGTAACCCTCGTTCCCTGAGTAGGGAACGGAGACGTTACGTCAAGGAGTGACGGAGAATGGGGGTTTCGCATAGAAAGCCAATCCTCTTCGAGTATTTAACAACGAGCCAATGGCGTGAAAATGCCATGGGTCTGCGGAATTTGCATAGCGTACTCCGCCCACCCATGTGGGTATAAAGGGAGGAAGCAAACGCAACCGCAGTATGTCTTCGCTGAGGAGCCAAGACTGATCTCAGGCGTCACCCAGCGGTACAGCAGAAGTGGCAAGGAGACGTAACGTCTCCGTTCCCTACTCAGGGAACGAGGGTTACATCTGTAACCGAGACGTTCCCTTTCGTAGTCACTCCGAGTTACGTCAAGGAGTGACGGAGAATGGGGGTCTATGCCATCACGCCATCTTCCAGCTGTCTTCCAGTGCTCTGCGAAAGTCTAGACCTCTAACACAATATTACAAAAAGGTCCCACTTTGACACAGAATTACCAAGGTACACTGGGAAACATATCCCGGGAGGGACATGCTACCAGATGCCTACCGAAGGGAGGACTTACAAAACATATATGGCCACTGGGGCTGCATATGGAGAATACTGGAGCGCCAACCGCAGGTGGCAACTAGCTCCAGGGGTGGCAGATGGCTTGCCAAGGGAAGACACATGCTCAGAGAGGCTTACAGTGGATAATACACGTGAGGCAGTTACCAAAGGGGAACCGTGCACACGGAGGCACCTAGCCGGCACCAGAGCAAGCGCAGTGGTGCCCGCATCATAAGTGCTGGAGGACTCAGGGCTTCAAAGAAGGACAACTGAGGAAATATCGCACTTATCCAAACTGAGGAGTGGATTGGCGAGCAAGCAAAGACACTCAAGCGGTTCCAGCACTAGCGGAGGCGAGTACGTGAGAGGAAACCGGCTCGATTCGCAAATTATAAAATCTTGCGAAGGTGTTAGGTGTCGCCCAGCCTGCAGCTCTGCAGATGTCTGTTAGCGAGGCGCCATGCACTAAAGCCCAAGAGGAAGCCACACTCCGAGTGGAGTGGGCTGTCACACCAAGGGGGCACGGTCGACCTTGCTGCTGGTAAGACAAAACAATGGCGTCCACTAACCAGTGAGACAGCCGCTGTTTTGAGAGAGCCCTTCCCTTCTGGCTCCCCCCATAACAGACAAAGAGCTGATCTGAGGTCCTGAAACACCGCGTTCTGTCATCGTAAGTGCGGAGTGCACGCACCGGACAGAGCAGTGCCAAGGCTGGGTCTGCCTCCTCCAGGGGCAGCGCTTGCAAGGTCACCACCTGATCCCGGAAGGGAGTAGTGGGGACCTTGGGCACGTAACCGAGCCGGGGTCTCAGAACAACGTGAGAGTAAGCCGGCCCGAACTCTAGGCACGCTTCGTCAACGGAGAATGCGTGCAGGTCCCCTACCCTCTTGATGGAGGCCAATGCAACCAGGAGAGCTGTCTTCATAGACAGGAACTTAAACTCAACCGATTGCAAAGGCTCAAAGGGAGGCCTCTGCAGAGCACTTAACACTACCGAGAGGTCCCAAGAGGGCACGAGGGGAGGACGAGACGGATTTAGCCTCCTCGCTCCCCTCAGGAACCTGATGACCAGGTCGTGCTTTCCAACGGACTTACCTTCAACTGCATCATGAGAGGCGGAAATAGCCGCGACGTAAACTTTGAGGGTGGAGGGCGACAGCCTACGCTCCAACCCATCCTGCAGGAAGGAAAGCACAACACTGATCAAGCATCTCCTGGGGTCCTCTCTGCGAGAAGAGCACCAGTTGACAAAGAGGTTCCACTTCAACGCATACAGGTGTCTCGTAGACGACGCTCTGGCGGAAGTGATGGTTGCTGCCACCGCAGGTGGTAGCGAACTCAAACCTGCCTCGTGCCGTCCAGGAGCCACACATGTAGCCTCCATAGATCGGGACGAGGGTGCCACAGAGTGCCCCGTCTCTGAGTGAGCAGATCTTGTCTCAGAGGAATAGGCCAAGGAGGTGCTGTCGCGAGGAGCATGAGTTCGGAGAACCACGTCTTGGTGGGCCAATAAGGGGCTACCAGCAGGACCTGCTCCTCGTCCTCCTTGATCTTGCACAACACCCGTGCAAGGAGGCTCACTGGGGGAAACGCATACTTGCGTGGGCCCCGCGGCCAGCTGTGCGCCAGCGCATCTGTACCGAGCGTGCCCTCGGACAGGGAATAAAACTGGACGCAGTGGGAAGAGTCCCGGGAGGCGAACAGATCTATCTGAGCTTCCCCGAACTGGTCCCAGATCAGCTGGACCGTCTGGGGATGGAGTCGCCATTCGCCGGAGACAGGGCGGATCCGCGACAGCTCGTCGGCTGCCAGGTTCCGGGCTCCAGGAATGTACACAGCACGAAGGGACCTCAGGTGCTTCTGACTCCATAGTAGGAGGTGGCGAGCGAGCTGCGACATCCGACGTGAGCGTAGACCCCCCTGGTGGTTGATGTACGCTACTGTAGCGGTATTGTCTGAGCGGACAAGTACGTGTTGACCCCTGAGCAGTGCTCGAAAGCGGTGCAGGGCCAGGCGTACTGCCAGCAGCTCGAGGCAATTGATGTGCATGAGGCGCTGGGGTCCTGTCCAGGAACCCGCGGCTGCATGCCCATTGCACATGGCACCCCAACCCGTGGTAGATGCATCCGTGGAGACAACGAGATGCCTGGAAACTCGCTGGAGAGGGACACCCGCCCGAAGAAAGCTGAGGTTCAACCACGGGAAGAAGGTTCGGCGGCACGCTGGAGTTACTGGAACCCGGAGCGAGCCACGATGCCATGCCCACCTCGGGACTCGATCGCGAAGCCAGAGCTGAAGCGGTCTCATATGAAGCAATCCGAGTGGCGTAGCCGCGGCTGCGGATGCCATATGCCCCAGGAGCCTCTGAAAGAGTTTCAGTGGAACCGCACTCTTGCCGTCGAACTGTCGAAGACAAGTCAGCAGTGAGTGTGCGCGCTCGCTCGTAAGCTGCGCAGACATGGCGACCGAGTCTATCTCCATGCCGAGAAAAGAGATCCTCTGCACGGGGCAAAGTTTGCTCTTCTCCCGGTTGACCCGAAGGCCCAGACGGGCTAAGTGCTGAAGCACTAGATCTCTGTGTTCGCAAACCTGTTCTCGAGAGTGAGCCAAAATTAGCCAATCGTCGAGATAGTTCAGGATGCGAACCCCGTGTTCGCGAAGGGGAACAAGGGCTGCCTCGGCGATCTTCGTGAAGACGCGAGGGGACAGAGCTAACCCGAATGGGAGAACCGTGTACTGATATGCCTGGCCTTCGAACGCGAACCGAAGAAACGGTCTGTGTCGAGGCAATATGGAGACATGAAAGTACGCATCCTTCAGGTCGATCGCTGCAAACCAATCCTGATGTCGAACACATTCGAAAATGCGTTTGGCCGTGAGCATTTTGAACGGCATTCGATGCAGAGTGCGGTTCAAAACGCGCAGGTCCAGGATCGGTCGTAACCCACCGGTCTTCTTGGGGACAATGAAGTAGGGGCTGTAAAAGCCGGACTTCACCTCGGCTGGAGGGACCGTCTCGATTGCACCCTTCGCCAGCAGGGTCGCAATCTCCGCTCTCAAAACCGGGGCATTGCCACCGATTATAGTGGAGCGAACTCCCCTGAAACGGGGAGGAGATCGTGCGAACTGAATCGCGTAGCCGAATCTGATCGTTCTGATGACCCAGCGGGACAGACCGGGGAGCTCGAGCCAAGCTCCGAGGAACCGAACCAGCGGGGTCATACGAGCCACAGACGTCCCCCCGGAGGGGCAGCGGGGCGGAGTGACTGGCATGCGCACGGGAGATACCACATGCGGGTGCGTAGTCGAGCACCGCTCCCCGACAGAAGAGACCAGGGAAGGACCAGCGTTCCACGGGGGTCTGTTCTGCCGGGGGTCTGGCGACAGAGGGGGAGAGGAGCGGTGCGGTCCGGGGACGACGCACGCTCCTCTCCGCGCCCTCAGAGACAGAGGGAAATGAGCGGGGCGACACTCTGGAGCATCGTGCGCGCTCATTCCGGTCTGTGTGCTCAGTGATAGTGTCAAGTCTTTCTTTAACCAACTCAGGGTGCTGCCCACCCGTGGGTGAGCAGCGGGGAGCGGAGAACAAAAGATTCTCCCCCGGCCCTCCACCGGGGGAAGGAGGGGGCCTGCTACCTCCTCCTGGGAAAAACTCGATGCCATCACTGAGCAGCCCGTCTCAGGAACGCCGCTTAGCCTGGCGTTTAGCGGGGCGCGGGGCCTGAGGGGGCTGTGACGCTCCTCTGCGACCGCCTCTACGGCGCGACCCGGGTGGAGGCTGCTGCTGGGGTCGCTCCGGAGGGAGGGGGGCCGCAGTGGAACGTCCTCGGCGGCGAGCAGACTGAGGCGGCTGCGGCGACGGCTGGGTGGAGGCAGCAGCTGGCCGTCGGGGCAGGATATGTTTAATCGCCTCTGTCTGCTTCTGGGCGGTCGAAAACTGCTGGGCAAAGTCCTCAACCGCACCGCCGAAAAGGCCAGCCTGGGAAAGGGGGGCGTCGAGCAGACGGGTCCGCTCAGCGTCCCGCACTTCCGCCAGGTTGAGCCAAAGATGACGCTCCTGGACCACACTAGTGGCCATCACCTGACCAAGGGAACGAGCCGCCACTTTAGTCGCCCGGAGAGCGAGGTCGGTGGCCGCTCGCAGTTCATTGAACGACCCTTGATCAGTCCCGCCCTCGTGCATATCTCTGAGCAGTTTGGCTTGGAAAACCTGCAAAGTGCTCATCGCATGCAGAGCGGCGGCCGCCCGTCCCGCCGCGCTATAGGATCGCGCCGCCATAGACGACGAGAACCTACAGGCTTTGGAGGGATGCTTGGGTGGCCCCCAGGAGGAGGCGCTCTGTGGACACAGTTGCATCGCAACAGAGCGCTCCACCGGAGGAACCCCAGCATACCCACGGGCAGCTGCGCCGTCGAGGGGAGGAAAGGCGGGGGAAGCTGACGGGCGAACGCGGGAAGACAAAGGAGCCTGCCACGTCTTCGTCAGTTCCGCATGCAGCTCGGGGAAGAATGGTATTGGGGTCGGCTGTGGCTTTGCAGCGGCGGCTTTGCCCAAAAACCATTCATCCATCCGTGAGTGATCGGGGTGGGCCGGAGGATTCCAATCCAGCCCGATACTCACGGCGGCCCGAGAGAGCATAGCCGTCATCTCGGGATCCGATACGGGCGGCGCTGGCACTCCCGAGGGAGGCAGCGCAGCCGCACCTTCACTTCCCGAGGAATCCAGCTCGCCTTGTGATGCCGCGATCGACATCGCATCTTCCTCTGGAGCGCCGAACGAAACAGACGGTACCTGCGAACAGGCAGACGTCTGAACCGTTTCGGCGCTCGCTGGCTGCAACACTGTTGCGGTGGGTGGGACCCGAGGAGCTAGCGTCGGGGGTTTGTTCCACACCGTCACCGTCAGATCACCCTGGCCGCGAGCCGAAGAGCTTCCCCGGGTAGAGGAAGCTGAACGGGTAGCGGAGGCGGGGACTCTCACAGTAAGATCATTGAGTCTCGATCTAAGTGTTGAGATGGTCATATTACCACAAAAGGCACATGACTCATCCACGGACGCTGCTTTAGCATGACGAAGACCCAGACATACAAAGCAGCGATCGTGCCCATCAGAGGAGGACAGATATCGACCGCACCCAGAAGAACACGGGCGAACCATCTTTAAAAAGACGTGCCGCGTGCAGCTCTTTCAAAGGAGAGGAGGAAATTCACTCTTTCAGCGCCGAGGCGACCAGGGAGAAGCGCAAAGTCTGGCAGACCACTGCACAGATCGCAGGCAATGCAGAATCTCGCTGGGTACCGCCGTCACACCAACACTGAAGAGGACGCTCGTCTCGAAGAGGCTTAGTGATATGGCTTGTGGAGAGAAGAATGCTCTTGGCTCCGAAGCGAAAACATACTGCGGTTGCGTTTGCTTCCTCCCTTTATACCCACATGGGTGGGCGGAGTACGCTATGCAAATTCCGCAGACCCATGGCATTTTCACGCCATTGGCTCGTTGTTAAATACTCGAAGAGGATTGGCTTTCTATGCGAAACCCCCATTCTCCGTCACTCCTTGACGTAACTCGGAGTGACTACGAAAGGGAACTTAATTTTTCACCCCCCGGAAAAAAAACATAAGGGGTAACACTGTCATTTTTTTTTCTGGTCAAAATTTTGAGTTTCAATATCTCAGCTCTGGAAGGGTTTAGGGCCTCAATTTTTTGCACCCAGGTCCATGTATCGTGGCCCTCTATAAGAATCCAGAGTTTTGAGAAGATTGGAGAAACTTAATTTTTCACCCCCCGGAAAAAAAACATAAGGGGTAACACTGTCATTTTTTTTTCTGGTCAAAATTTTGAGTTTCAATATCTCAGCTCTGGAAGGGTCTAGAGCCTCAATTTTTGCACCCAGGTCCATGTCTCGTGGCCCTCTATCAGAATCCAGAGTTTTGAGAAGATTGGAGAAATTAAATTTTTCACCCCCCGGAAAAAAATACATAAGGGGTAACACTGTCATTTTTTTTTTCTGGTCAAAATTTAGAGTTTCAATATCTCAGCTCTGGAAGGGTTTAGGGCCTCAATTTTTTGCACCCAGGTCCATGTATCGTGGCCCTCTATAAGAATCCAGAGTTTTGAGAAGATTGGAGAAACTTAATTTTTCACCCCCCGGAAAAAAACATAAGGGGTAACACTGTCATTTTTTTTTCTGGTCAAAATTTTGAGTTTCAATATCTCAGCTCTGGAAGGGTCTAGAGCCTCAATTTTTGCACCCAGGTCCATGTCTCGTGGCCCTCTATCAGAATCCGGAGTTTTGAGAAGATTGGAGAAACTTAATTTTTCACCCCCCGGAAAAAAAAACATAAGGGGTAACACTGTCATTTTTTTTTCTGGTCAAAATTTTGAGTTTCAATATCTCAGCTCTGAAAGGGTCTAGAGCTTCAATTTTTGCACCCAGGTCCATGTCTCGTGGCCCTCTATCAGAATCCAGAGTTTTGAGAAGATTGGAGAAACTTAATTTTTCATCCCCCGGAAAAAAAAACATAAGGGGTAACACTGTCATTTTTTTTTCTGGTCAAAATTTTGAGTTTCAATATCTCAGCTCTGGAAGGGTTTACAGCCTCAATTTTTTGCACCCAGGTCCATGTATCGTGGCCCTCTATAAGAATCCAGAGTTTTGAGAAGATTGGAGAAACTTAATTTTTCACCCCCCGGAAAAAAAAAAAAACATAAGGGGTAACACTGTCATTTTTTTTTTTTTTGTCTGGTCAAAATTTTGAGTTTCAATATCTCAGCTCTGGAAGGGTCTAGAGCCTCAATTTTTGCACCCAGGTCCATGTCTTGTGGCCCTCTATAAGAATCCAGAGTTTTGAGAAGATTGGAGAAACTTAATTTTTCACCCCCCGGAAAAAAAAACATAAGGGGTAACACTGTCATTTTTTTTTTCTGGTCAAAATTTTGAGTTTCAATATCTCAGCTCTGGAAGGGTCTAGAGCCTCAATTTTTGCACCCAGGTCCATGTACTCAATTTTTGCACCCAGGTCCATGTATCGTGGCCCTCTATAAGAATCCAGAGTTTTGAGAAGATTGGAGAAACTTAATTTTTCACCCCCCGGAAAAAAAAAAACATAAGGGGTAACACTATCATTTTTTTTCAGGTCAAAATTTTGAGTTTCAATATCTTAGCTCTGGAAGGGTCTAGAGCCTCAATTTTTGCACCCAGGTCCATGTCTCGTGGCCCTCTATCAGAATCCAGAGTTTTGAGAAGATTGGAGAAACTTAATTTTTCACCCCTCGAAAAAAAAACATAAGGGGTACAGTACCTTACGGGGAAACGCCAGCTCCGGTCCAGATGTAAATAATGGTGTCGAACTGCAGTATCAGTTTGAGGCAGAATCAGACCGAGAAAGCCGCGATGAAGCGAGTCAAACAGAACCACACCACACACGGCTCTTACTAAACGTTTCTGAATGATAATTTGCCATATTTTTTTAACCATATACACGTTTTTTTTACACAATAGCATCTAACTGGCAACGATAGCAACTGACTGGCTACTAATGTTAAGCACAAACAGCGTTGGCAAGTTTACGTTCTTGATCAAATCGAAAATAACGTCATAAAGCATATATACATGAAAAATACGTTTAAAACATTAGTACTTATACAAAATTCAGGTCCATAATGTTTGTACCCGTTTGTCGTAGAAACAAAATACTAGCATAACTAGTAGCATATAGTGGCTATAAAGCCAGCGCTGGCATTTTGAAAAATAAATAAATAAATACAACACAGGCTAACGTTACGTCTGGAATTATACATGCAAATACATTTAAAACGATTAAGTCTTAGCCTACTTACAGGTTGTGGTCCAACAACTGCTGCCTCTGGTTTTAAGGTTGGATCTGCTTCATTGTTTATTAACAGTTTCTTGCTGCATTAATCCTGCATTGAACTCGTGGAGATTCTGGAAGCTGTCTTCCGTAAAATGCGCAGCACAGAGAGCTAGATTACGATCGTCATTTTCAGGAATATAATCAAACATAAATTGTATCCATTGTTGATGAAGTATAGCATCCGTGGGAACATTGAAACACAGAAGACCTGACAGCTGCGTGAACACAACTCACTCGGCGTGCTGCAGAAATATACACATGCCATTTCCTGTATATTCCGAAGGGAGTGGTTGATGCAAATGTGCGGGTTAGTGACGTACCATAACCCGTTGTAGTCCCAATCGAGTCGTTTTTGTAGGCGTTTACACTTCCTGATTTTTAAAAGACTAAATCTCTGCTTACATTGAACTTTCAGCGCTGCAACTTTGCAGATACTGTTAATGCACCATCAGCAACATTACACACTATTTAAAATCAAAAAAGTGAACCTGGAATGAACCACCCCTTTAACGTCGATGTAATACGTCGTTTTAACGTACCTTTTGCTTAAAAAAGGAGCGGGAAGGACGCCGGAAAAATAGACATTTTACTCATTAGGCTGCTTCATTAAATACGTGACATTTAGACGTTTTCTTCGGCGTGAATCAAGGTAAATGAATCGTTTTCACCTTGAAAATAATAAATGTTTTTTTGTTTTTTTTTTGCATTTTAAATAATAGAACATTTCTCAGTGATCGTCAATAAAACAAAATTCCATTTTTCTCGGTTAAATGAAAACCAATAGGTCGTTTTGGCAGAGGCGACTGCGTGTAGAATAGGTCAACATCCGGGTATCTCTTCACTGGAGCGTGTTAACCTATGGTGTTAACGCAAACGTATAAGTTTCAAGTTTGAGGAGGTTAAACCGTGACATCTAGACGTTTTCCAAAGTGGACCATTTAGGCTGCTTCATTAAAAACATTACATTTAGAATAGATGATTATTTCACATCTTGTCGTGATACCGGGTTGGGTTGGAGAAATGTGTTTTTTGGCCACTTTGTTTGATATAATTACAACAATTTAACGTAAACAAGAATGGGATTTGAACTCAGGTCTCCAAGATTAAAGCCAAATGCTTTATCAACTGAGCCACTGACTCTATTAAATTCAATGGTTTATTGGATTTGTCTTTATTGCGGGTTTGTTTTTATTTGTTGGAAAAATAAATATAGAAATATAATTTGACACAAGAGGGCAGTATAGCCCTATTTATGGTTTTGAGTTTAAACTATCACTAGGCCCATAAGTTAAACCGTGACAGCCACACGTTTTCCGAAGTGGACCAACGTGATTATTTCACGTCTTGTGGCACTAAAGTTGCAGGAGTTTCTTCCCGTTGCTTTGGAACTAGGTCGAGTATTTAAAAGGATATGGTTAAAATGGTTAACGTGGTTTAACGTCGATGCAATACGTCGTTTTAGCGTACCTTTTGCTTAAACAAGGAGCGGGGAGGACGCCAGAAAAATAGACATTTTACTCATTAGGCTGCTTCATTAAATACGTGACATTTAGACGTTTTCATCGGCATAGATCAAGGCAAATGAATCATTTTCACCTTGAAAATAATAAATGTTTTTTGTATTTTAAATAATAGAACATTTCTCAGTGACCGTCAATAAAACAGAATTCCATTTTTCTCGGTTTAATGAAAACCAATAGGTCGTTATGGTAAGTTTAAGTGTAAATTTCACGTTTGAGGGGGTTAAACCGTGACATCTGCACATTTTCCAAAGTGGACCAATGTGATTATTCACGTTCTCCTGATACCGGGTTGGAGAAATGTGTTTTGGCCACTTTGTTTGATATAATCACAACAATTTAACGTAAACAAGAATTGGATTTGAACTCAGGTCTCCCAGATTAAAGCCCAACGCTTTATCAACTGAGCCACTGAATCTGTTGACTTCGAGGATTTATTGGATTTGTTTTTATCGCGCGTTTGTTTGTTTTTTTGTTGGAAAAATAAATATAGAAATATAATTTGACACAAGAGGGCAGTATAGCCCTATTGTTTTGAGTTTAAACTATCACTATCCGTTAAACCGTGACATCTACACATTTTCCGAAGTGGACCAACGTGATTATTTCACATCTTGTCCTCATACCAGGTTTGGGCAGAATTGGCACCAGTGTTGCCAGATTGGGACGGTGATTTCCAGCCCAAAAGCTCACCAAAACCCGCCCACTCCAAGAAAAAACCGCCCAAAATTGTACTGCCAAAATAATGTGATATAATTGTATTGCCATGTCATTCAAGGTTGATAAACACCATTTAGATTTCATTAAAACAAAATAAAATATAAAATAAATAAAATTTCCAGGTAAACATATCAAAACAGGGCAATAATTAAGGAGAATTAGCAAATATGATTAAATGCGACCACACACACAATGCATTTTCACAGTGAAGATTTAAAATGTTTTGCGATCTAATTTAAATACCCAATGTTTATTTTGTTATTTTTAATAAATTATAGGCTATAGGCTATACTATTATTAGTAGTACTTTTACTCCTGATAAACGGGTGTATGTGTGTGTAAAAGAGATAGCGAGATATATCTTACCTTTAAATGCAGAACAGTAACAGACTGTCGGTTGTAACTTGACAGGATGCTGAAGAACACAGCTTATCCGAATGCAACGTTTTAGAACTATTTACAGTCTGGCTGAGCTGTCTAGTACATGGATGCGTCAAACTTCCCCAACAACTGTTGGGGAGGACGGAATGTAGCCGATGTCCATCCATTCCGTGCCAGCCCTGAGCGCACATCCATTAAACCAGAAAGGAGTGGCAATCCCATTCTATTTCTAGTGTCATCTTTGAGCAGCGTGACTTGCGAAAATGCTCTTTCAACCGGAGCGTTGGAAATGGGGAGAGTGAGGATTTTAATTGCACCTAGTGCTAAATCATGAAAGCAGTGGTTTCCTCCAGCATCTTGAAAAGAGTCTACCTCTAACCAAAACGCATCAATGGTTAAATTAGGTGAGAACCCTGCTGAGACAACATTTCTCCACTGAGTTTCAAGTAAATCTGGTGAGCCTGAAAATAGTTCCTTTGGCAGATCTCGGAAGGATGATTTGTTTGACATAACAGAAGCAGGAGACAGGAGTTCCAGCTTCCACAGCAACTCCAAGGATGCAGGCAAACGCATTTGATACTGGGCAACGAGTTCTTTTAAGAGGTCTACACAGCGTGTTAAGACCACCTGCTTTTTCTCAGGTGACAGATTGCTCGCCTCCAACTTCTGACTGAATGTGGTCCCTAGGTCAGCATCTTTAGGTGAGAGGTATATACTGGAAGATGTTAGGTCCAAGTCCATGAGTTGCTGTTCGTTATTCATACGGAAAACGCTCGGCTTGATTATACGTCTCATTGTTGACATGTACAGCCGTTTGAGGTCCCGGAAAACTACAAGGCTATCAGCGGTCTCTAACTGAAAACACTTGTTGACAGCTTTAATTTCCAGAAGTAAAGGACGGAGAAAATTCAGGTAAATGATGTTGGTCTTGTCTTTGTACATTTCACTCAGAAGCCGTGCTGCATAGCAGTGTTCAGAGCTTGCTGCTAGACTGAAATGTAAAGTAAGTGCATCTTCTTGATCAAGGATTCTGTCAATGCAATCTGCCGTCACTAACCAGCGGGTGGAACTTGGGGAAAGCATTTTTAAAGGACATCCTCCACTGTTAACCGTCTCATAAAGAGTTCGGTAGTCATTTTGACGCTTAGATGAATGTGCAAACCAGTTGTAAGTCTCCCTGATCATGTAGTCAATATTGCTAGGGAGCTGCTGCATTGCCTTGTGAGCTACAATGTCCAGGGAATGGCATACACATTTGATTAGTTGTAAGTTAGGCTGTTTCTGTTTGAGCAGCGTATACACGGAATGATGTCTCCCCACCATTACGCTTGCTCCATCTGTTGCTATGCCAACCATGTTTGCTACATTCAGTGCGTTAGCTTCCAGAAAGCAGATGATAGCATCCACAATCCCATTAGCATCAGCGTCCAAAAGTTCGACAAGTCCCAGGTAAGTGCTCACAAACCGATTGAGTGTCTTAGAACGATATTTTACACATATGCAAAGTAACTTGTTTACGGTAATGTCGGTTGTTTCGTCCAAGTAAAGAGAGTAAGGCGAGTCACCAATGTCCTGCCGAAGTTGTTCTCTAAAATATGGTGCAAGAACTGACTTGATGACAGCCGTACATTTGGTTCTGTGCATTTGGAATGCTCCGATCTCATCCGTTAGTATGTCCGATAAGTCGTCCACGGCATTAACTGACGTGTGGCAAGCAACGTATGTTGCAATGCGCAGTTCACGGCGCTTCTGGTCATCACAGATGCCCGCAGAGTTACTTAAACTAGCTTTACTCACTGTGAAAGCCTTAATTGTGGGCAGGCACCGCATCTTGTGCTTCTTGGTTTCGGCATGGTCCTTCAAATCCTTAAAGTGAGCCCTTATGTCGACGTTGCAGAATTTGCAGTGAGCTTTACCATCATCTGATTTAGACTGTGTTATCAATGGCTTTAGATCCGAATCACTCTCCCACTCCTTTCGGTAAGTTTTTTTTATATTTTGCCCACTTCGACATCTTTTTAATTTGTATTTCCCGCTGAGTGCTGCTGACTGAGTCCTGAGTGACGCAGCTTCTGTTATCAGTCGATTGGCTCTTAAGTTGTGACTCGTGACGTTGACGTCAAGCCGCCCGTCAACTGTCAACAGGCTTGTTTGAGATGCGCCTCGCCTCGCCTGCAATGTAGTCGAGAGTAGGCGGCTGCAGTTAGAGGAGGAGTGAAAAAAGCGCATTCAAGCCGGACAAATCTCGGTTCTCGCAGTGGATATGACACCTGTGAGATCAAAGACTGATATCGCGGGATTCACGGGATTCACGCACGTGCACGTGTTGCTAATAAACTGGATGTAATTTTAAGTTCTGTTGCTTTTATATGAAAATAAATATAATGAACAAGACACCCAAAGTACTTGTTTATTTAATTACATTCCAAATATGTGTTTATCAATATTTTTTTCTTTAATACAGACATGTGTTTTTATATATTGTTTTAATAAAAATATCATGTATTAATATCATATGTGACATCACATTATAACCCATATGGCACTGTCGGAGAGTTTAATCACCCATAACAAATAAATATGTATACACATAAAACATGATATCAGAGTTTTAAAATCAAGCATGTTAAAAGAGAAAAATACATCACGGTTGTTTAAACCAATGAGCATTAAGCTGTGTCGTCAGCAAGTCGTTTCCCATCATGCTTTTGATCAGCGCAGTCGGTGGAGAGCAACTGCGCGCGACTGCAGAATCCGACAGGTGCGCCTTGCGCTCGCGAGAGTTTTTTAACATACGTCGACATGACATCAGAGTCAGGCGGACCGTTCTCGGACACATTTCTAACCGGCATGCATCTCGCGCTGATCACCGGTGATCGGTTCTGCGCAGATTTTGCTTATCTCAAACAAGCCTAACATCACCAACACAGCCGAGTATGTAGTGGGTGTGTTTAGTTACATTACAATGAATGATTGGATGGAGTACATGCACACGTGGGTTTTGTTAGTTGTGTTAAATAATTAGCCTATATTTTTTTTTGAAAACCGCCAAACTGATCCCAAAACCCGCCCAATTTTTGTCCACCCGCCCAAACCAATTTTTACCCGCACAATCAAATGCAAAACCGCCCAATTGGGCGGGAAACCGCCCAATCTGGCAACACTGATTGGCACTTAAGTTGCAGGAGTTTCTTCCCGTTGCCAAGCAACGGAACTAGGTGGAGTATTAAAAAGGCTATGGTTAAGACGGTTAACGTGGTTTAACGTCGTTGTAATACGTCGTTTTAGCGCATAGACATATACACTAGACCTCACCTTGGGGTTCTAAGCATGCGTCAAAACCGCCGCCATCTTGGAACAGGGGTCTTGACTCGTCATAGGAAGTAGCTAGGTAACGCTGCTATCTCTGCCTTTACTTCGAATTCATTGATGGTGGCGGACTTTTGTGCAGTGTATGATGTCCACGGATGAAATCTGAACTATGAAGAATGTTTTTTTTTTGTTTTTTTTTTTTTAAATAATAATATTTTTTTTCTTTCTGGAATCAATGATAAATACATGTCTGACCGTTGGAACAAACCAAAAAAACAAGAAAAATCACATTCATGATGATTTATGGTGATTTTATTTCCGTTAGACCTGTGTCTACTACATTGACGCTTATGCATTAAAGTGGAGGGGCTCCCCTGTTTCAAGATGGCGGCTCTATTGACGCATTCGTTCCAATGAACTGCCGTAGCCAAGGTGACATCTAGTGTATATATCTATGGTTTTAGCGTACCTTTTGCTTAAACGAGGAGCGGAGAGGACGCCGGAAAAATAGACATTTTACTCATTAGGCTGCTTCATTAAATACGTGACATTTAAACGTTTTCTTCGCCGTGAATCAAGGCAAATGAATCCTTTTCACCTTGAAAATAATATTTTTTTTTTTTGCATTTTAAATAATAGAACATTTCTCAGTGATCGTCAATAAAACAAAATTCCATTTTTCTCGGTTTAATGAAAACCAATAGGTCGTTATGGCAGAGGCGATTGCGTGTAGAATAGGTCAACATCCGGGTATCTCTCCACTGGAGCGTGTTAACCTATGGTGTTAACCCTAACGCGAACGTGTAAGTTTCACGTTTGAGGAGGTTAAACCGTGACATCTAGACGTTTTCCAAAGTGGACCATTTAGGCTGCTTAATTAAAAAACATTACATTTAGATGATTATTTCACATCTTGTCGTGATACCGGGTTGGGTTGGAGAAATGTGTTTTGGCCACGTTGTTTGATATCATCACAACAATTTAACGTAAACAAGAATGGGATTTGAACAGGTCTCCCAGATTAAAAAACGCTTTATCAACTGAGCCGCTGAGCCTGTTGTGTACAATGGTTTATTGGATTTGTCTTTATTGCGGGTTTGGTTTTATTTGTTGGAAAAATAAAAATATAGAAATATAATTTGACACAAGAGGGCAGTATAGCCCTATTTGTGGTTTTGAGTTTAAACTATCACTAGGCCCATCAGTTAAACCGTGACAGCTACACGTTTTCCGAAGTGGACCAACGTGATTATTTCACGTCTTGTCCTCATACCGGGTTTGGGCAAAAATGGGCACTAAAGTTGCAGGAGTTTCTTCCTGTTGCTAAGCAACAGAACTAGGTCAAGTATTTAAAAGGCTATGGTTAAGACGGGTAACGTGGTTTAACGTTGATGTAATGTACAAAAGAATAATTTAAGAGGGAAATAGACTGCTCCCATAACGTAGCAACGCCTATATTCACAGCGATGTTCGGTAAAGTCATAAAATTTCATAACTGCAGAAATAAAACCGGAGAGATAGTTATTTTTCTTATGATAGAGAGTTTTGATCGTGTAGTCTTTTTTTTTTTAATTGTATTTTTTTTTTCTTCTATTTTGAATGTACTTTATTTTGTATAGTGATATGGACCATTTTATATGTGGGCCATTCCACTAAATGGGTGGCATTTGCTTGTTGTAACTCTTCAAAAATAAACTTTATTTTTGAGCTTTTTCAACATTGAATCTAATACTACACATATTTAACTATTCAAAATTTGTATTGGTCAATCTCAGGCAACTTTATTTATTTTTTTACAAGGTTTAAGCAGAATAATAAAGATGTGATGATGAATGATGAGTGAGTGAATTAACTATGTTCCTACATTCGAACCAACTGTTGGAACTCAATTCAGTATGGCTAATGTACCCCTTCATCCTACCCTAATCATAGACTAAACCATTTATCAGAAAACACACACAAATACATTTATACGATGCTGTGTTTAATCATACGATGTACATGTATATACAGTACACATGTTTTAATCACACATAATACACATGTTTCAATCACACATAATAACTAACCCTCAACCCCCCACACACACATGTATATATATGTATATATATATATATATATATATATATATATATATAATAACAATAGACAGCACGTGCCGCATGTGCATTTATGTATGCCAATATGCATTAAACAAACACATGCATAACCAAACCATTTAAATAAATTGTGTGTGTATGTATATCTAATATATATTTAATAATATAATATTATAATACTTTTTATAAATTATATATATATATATACACAACATTAGTGAAGTGTTGGTCACCTAAGCTATCGCTGCAATTAACCTATTATCTACCAATAAACATTTACTAGATCTGGCTACATAACATATTTACAGACTAGATTCGCGAGAGGTCGGCTAATGTGTGTAAAAGTAAGAAATACAGTAATTTCATTAATTTACCCGCTAGCATACTTCGGAAGCACTGAAAATGAATGGGGTTCAATGCTAGAACTATCAGTGTTTGGAACTATAACCACGACACGCGTTACTTGCGGATTCCTAAGTTACAATGGCGGTCTATGGCAGTGTCGGAACTCTCTCAATATATGGCTCTGATTTCAACCAATACTGAGTGAGGAAATTCAAGCCATTCTCTGGCAAGGAGCGCAGCGCTGCTATTCATATGCTAATTAGGGCCATTAGCACCTCTGCGAGCTCTCCATGTTTACGTCATGGTTCGTTTCCGTCAATATGTCGCACTGACGAACGCAACGTTCACAGTCTGTAAACTGTCAATAACTGCCGAAAATTAGGAAGATTTCCGGCAGTTTACAGGGACGAAAATCCCACTTTTCAAGCAGTGAAAATAAAAGTTAACTTTTATAATATATATTATGCAATATAATGTTATTATAAGACACGAAACGATTTATAACTAAATCAAATCAGTAGGTGTTTAGTACCCTTTACGTACTAAAAAGCTAAAACAGCTTTTGTCCAGGTATTGCACATAGTTTTAGTTTTGCAGGTTTTTTCAAGCCTCTTTGGAAACGTTGCCGCAATTCTTCTGGTCTTAGTCTCTGTTTTTTTCTGTTTCTTCATATAATTTCAGAGGCACTCGATGAAGGTGAGATCCGACCTCCGTGTGGAGCATTGGCTGTTGTCAGAATCCATGTGCATTCAAATATTTCACTGGATTATTACAATTAATGGCGCAATTAATGTCTGAAAATGTAAACTATTTCCTACTAAGACACTACAACAAAATATATAAATAACTGGCTTAAAACCATTTCTTTGAGGCGAAAATACTAGTGTGCCTAAGACTTCTGCACAGCATTGTATATATATATATATATATATATAAAAAACTTACTAAAGTAGTGAGACAACTGTTCTGCTTGGGACGGCTGTCAAAAACCTTACTATTAAGCCATGTCTAGTTAGACTCATGTTTGTTCAACTGTTCAACTGGCCCCCGGTGGATGGATAACACCACATCCAGTTTGAGTTTCCCATTTCAGAGGTTACAAGTTAACCATGCAGCGGAGCTCTCTGACAGTCTGGGTTCACGTTGGCGGTAGTGGAACAGGCTGGTGGCGTCTAAGTCACTGGAATACCTAATGGCTTCTGCAAACAGCTTTACAACCTGTAGAAAAGGGAAACCGGCATTTAATACTAGAACCAAAATAATTCATGGTACAATAAAGATACATGGCTGACCTGGAAGTTTGTGATAAGAGGTACTCCGTAATCAACCGCCATTCTCCGGATCTGGAAGTTATCCTTGAGAAACTTGGTGTTGTTATTCGGTAAGTTGACCACAAGGTCAATGTGTCCTTCGCTGACGAGTCTATTCAGAGCATAATGCAAAGAGTGATATATTAGAAACCTTTTACACATTTTAAAAGGTATACTTAATCATTTTAACCAGTTTTCATCAGACTACTGATATAACCAATGGATGGACAAATGGATTATCTCCATTTTTCAAAAGTGCTACTCATTATTTAGGGTATACGCCTTCATACAAGAATCAAAAATGGCAAACTAAAAAACTCATACACATGAATCTTTGTTAAAATCTCCCTCTGATTAGTTATAAATTAGATTAGCTGAATCTGTGATCCGACTTTAGTAAACATCTCTTGCTAAAACAAAATGGTAAAGGACTTTTACTGCAACCCTTAAGGGCAGACGGCAGACATCCTTGTATCTCAGTATTGTAGTGTAGTTTCTGAAAGCATTTTGCTACAACAGAGCTTTGCACCAGAGCAAAATGCTAACATAAGTGACACAAAGATGCCACATAGACACATACATGTGATGCGATCTGGGAAAACCCTCCACATGGTGAAATTTGACATATTACAGGTTTTGAGAGCACTTTAAAGCTGGCTTCAAGCCCTTTCCAAATCTGTTTTTATTTCTTTTATCGTTTGTCTGTAACAAAAGTTATGGTTATCTGAAGTTGACTGATCGCAATGATTTTCAGAAATGGAATTTTGAGAAAAACAGGTTTAATTAACGCTAGCGGGACGACTGGCGCTCTTTCTATTGCCTTTTTTCTTCATATCACATATTTTAGTAATCATCATACATTAGGTATCATTCGAAAGCTTAAAAACTCAAAATTCATCCTGTGAAAACCGTTTTGAAAGGAGAGCTAAATGGGTGGTTTTGTTGTTTTTTGCCCCTCCGCTCGGCCTGCGTGTTCTTAAAGAGAAAGTAGTTTTCAGCTTGCCAGTATAAATCACTTTTTTTCGCCACTAAACTAGTGAATTTTTCCAAGATATATTCAGACATGATAAACAAGATTTTATAGAAAAGTAATTTATTGAAAACCAATTTTGACAAAAAACTGACATTCAATCTATTTTTAGACCTTACTGAAAACGTACCAGCATGACATCCAACGGGTTTTCCTAGATCGCATCACATAATATATACAGTGCCCTTCAAACGATTTGGATCGTTAATATGGTAAAATATTATTTAAAATATCTGTTTTCTATGTGGGATTTAAATGCAGCATTGACAGTGCAAGGAGTACAGATTAAAAGGACTCATGAATTTAAGTTTTTAGGTGTTGTGATCGATGAACAGTTGACATGGAAATTTCATATTGACTATGTTAAATCTAGGGTATCCCAAATTATAGCCGTGTTACATAAAGTAAAAGAATCTGTTAAAAAATGTGCCTTAATTCTCTTATATAATTCATTGATTGTTCCACATCTGACCTACTGCATTGAGGCATGGGGAAGTACAAACAAGACGTATATAGAGCCTGTTTTTAAATTACAAAAACGTGTCATTTGAATTATAAATGGAAGCGAATATAGGGCTCACACAAATTCAATATTTGTACACTTAAAAACTTTAAAATTCAATGACTTATTAGAATACAGTCTTCTAAAAATAATGTATAAAGCTCATTTGAAAATATTACCAGAAAACTTGCAAAATAGATTCATCAAGAGAGTTAGTAATTTTAATTTAAGAGGAACTGAAGCCTTTCAGAAACCTGAGTTTAGAACAAAATTAAAGGAAAGATGTGTCTCGATACAGAGTGTCAGTCTGTGGAATAATCTAAATAGTGAAATTAAAACTTCAACATCATTTTTTGTTTTTAAGAAGAGTGTAAACGCATTACTAATAGAAAAATATATTGCATCTATTTAGTAGGAAAATGTGTTATCTGATTTACGACTTTGTATTATGCTGCAAAGTAAATGTGTGTTGTGTACCTCTTGGAATTGTAATTTGATTTATGTTGATAAGGGGCAGATATTATAAGTTTATCTTCTTTCTGCTCCTTTTCATTTCTTTTTTTTTTCAAAAGAATGAAATAAAAATATAAATGAAATGAAATGAATATATATTATATATATATATATATATATATATATATATAGTAAAGTGTTTTTTTTTTCCTGTGATCAAAGCTCTCTCTCTCTCTCTCCCCCCCTCTCTCTCTCTCTCTCTCTCTCTCTCTCTCTCTCTCTCTATATATATATATATATATATATGAAGAGTTCAGATGCAAAAGCCTCTAAGTGCCATTTGAAATTTTCTTCTAAAACGATCATTTTTATCAAGCTTGTATATTTAAGTTCAGTAATTGCACTTAAATTGCAATGAAGATTACCTATTAATTGTCATTTAAGTGAAATTACTGGACTTGAATATATAAGCTTGATAAAAATTATCATTTTAGAAGAAAATTTCAAATGGCACTTAGAGGCTTTTGCATCTGAACCCTTCATATATATATATATATATATATATATACACACACACACACACACATTACATATTTACGTTTAAAAAGTTTGAAAGTTTTTTTATACAATTTTCAACATTGATAAATAAGACATGTTTCTTAATGTTTTCAATTCAAATTTTTCAAAATCATTTACAATGAAGGACCATGTGACACTGAAGACTGGAGTATTGATGCAGAAAATTAGGCTTTGAATGAAAACTGATATTTTAAATGGCAATACTATTTTAAAAATATTAAAGTTTTGACTGTATTTTTGATCAAATAACATAAGTGAATTTTTACTTTTGAACGGTAATGTATATGCATTAGTGACTAGTCATTAAAGAAACCCATATTTTCTTTCCTTAACGGAGCTGAAGTTTGAAAAATCGGATTAAATCGCAATAAAGAATAATAACAATTTATTAAATTTGGAGGAAAAATTTAACTAAAAATACATTGGAGTAAAAAAAAAAGTCAAAAGTACTCACCTGCTGATGCTCGGTAATGGTGTGTTATTAGTCTCATGGCTTGGCCAAGCAACGGGGATGGTTGGAACATCATTAGCATTAAGCCAAGCTGACGTACCCTCTGTGGCGTAAAGCTAAAGACAGGACAGCAGAAGCAGATTTGTTCTTTATCCACGTGAGATCTAATTCAACTAAGAAAAAGACTTCTAAACTGGCTGTTATATTAAGTCACGACAGTAAAAACAACTGTATATTGAACCCAACATAGGATATCGATGAGGTGACTCACCTTGAAGCCCTCTTCATGAAGCTGATGAGCAGTGGAAAGGAAGTTAGGCCTGAATGAGTGCTAGAGCCAAACCAAAAAAAAAAAAAATAAGAAAGCAGAAAGAAAAAGATAGTCGGACAAGGTCAGGTAGTCTGTGTGGATGGACACAGAGCAGGAGCCTATTTCTAGAAGAAAAGTCTTCCTCTAAGCACTTCCAGATCAATAGCACAGCTCTGTGTTCACGGAGACTTAACCACGGGCTGGTAATCAGGCTTTAAAAAGCATGTCAGATCCGCAGTCCCCAGGTACAGCCAACGGGCAGGTAGCGTCTACAGAATCGTAAGGGTTTGTTTTCCAATGGGAATTTCATGCACTCATTCATACCCGAGACGCCATTAGAACACAATGACCCTGAGAAGATATTAGATTTCCACGCTGAGAGTGGGCATGAATCGTAAACATCTGAGAGAGCACAGGAGGAAATGAAAGAAGATGATGATATTACATCAAAACATAAAACAAAGCCTCTGAATTCCAGTGTCATAGTCGAGGCTTATTATGATGTGTGAACATCACACAGTTACACCCAAGGAAAATGAACCAAAAAACATTTCGCCAATAGAAAACCATTCGAGGAAACAGATCGTAACTATTAAGTGCTTTGTGGTTTAAAGGGATACTCCACTTTTTTTGGAAATAGGCTCATTTTACCACTCCCCCAGAGTTAAACAGTTGAGTTTTACCATTTTCGAATCCATTCAGCCGATTTTCTGATATTTAGAAGAATATCAGTAACCAGACAGTTTCTGGTCTCATTGACTTCCATAGTAGGAAAAAAATATACTATGGAAGTCAATGAGACCAGAAACTGTCTGGCTACTGATATTCTTCTAAATATCAGAAAATCGTCTGAATACATTTGAAAATGGTAAAACTCAACTGTTTAACTCTGGGGGAGTGGTAAAATGAGCTTATTTCCAAAAAAAGTGGAGTATCCCTTTAAGCATTTAGGAATTTTTTTATAAAGCCTGTTTAATACATCTTGTGCCAGCATAAAGAGCTTGTGTCACACTAGTCGAATATTTTTCCATTCTAACTTTAAACCTCATTAACCCTCTGGGGTCCTTCGGCCCAAATGGACCTGAAGAATTCAAATAAAATTTTTTTAAAAATCACAGCTTCCTCGGAATGGTCCGAAATTTGGTGACTTTGTTGGTATTTGGTATATGAACACCCAAAAAAATTGGGGACAGGAATTTTTGAATAGTCTAAGTGGTTGTAAAAAAAATAGTCACACTCAGGACCTTCGGGTCCAAATGGACCCGCATGGAAAATGAATGGGAAATTGGCAAAAATGTGAAAATACTGAGTTTTTTTGTCCGTACAATCTACATATCAGCCACGATCTTGAAAAAAAGCACACAACAGTGAAGGGGTGAATCTATAAAACATCAAAAGTGCAAAACAGACACATAAACACACACACACACACACACACACACACACACACTTTTATACACAAACACACCAAAAAATTCAGATTATACATGCATTTTGCATTTTTAAAATGCTCAGTTTGTCCACCAGATGGCATCCATCTCATTTCAAAAATTGCTTTTATGAGGCCTAGGCTTGACTCTAAAATGAAATACAGCTTTTAAAAAAATATATATTTTTTTAAATATATTTTTTTTCTATTATATTCAATGGGGAAACATTTGGTCATAATTATTGCATTAATACTAATTATATATATATATATATATATATATATATATATATATATATATATATATATTATTTTCTCAAAACACCAAAAAAGAAAAGAAAAAATATTATAAAAAACAAGTATATGATAAAATATATGATTTTTTTTTTTCTTTTTTAAATATGAATCCCGCCCATTGGGTGGCCCAAAGGTGCCGAGTGTGACTGTTAAACGAAGAACCCCAGAGGGTTAATGATCTCTAAATATTTTCAGAAATTGTTTTTCAACTCGAAAACCTCACATTATGGTGTTTATCATTTTATGAGGAAATAACTACCGGCTCTGATCAAAACGAGCCAGAAAGGTTTATGTACTACTGTTTTGATCAGAGAAGATGTAAAGCAGACAGTCTTTTGAGATTTATCCCTTAAGGAAAGAAAAAAAAAGGTTTCTACTTTACTTGTATCCCAATGAGAATCCCCTTCTTGGGAAGCTTGAATCCTGTAGAGAGCATGGCCTTCAGGAAGGCAGAATAGATGTTTGGTCCAAAGCAAGCCACCTGCAGAGAGCAAAAGAGAATGCTGAAAAACAAGAGCAAGAAAGAAATATCTTGATCCTTAAGATGATGAGCAAATCTGCAAATATTCACTGCAGCATACAGAAACTCCTGGATAAATTATTCATTCATCTCCATTAGTACAATATTCAAAGCCAAGGTGAGATAAATCAAACATATTAATGTTGCTAGAATAAAGGTAGACTGCTGTGATATTACAATTATTATGAAAAAAAAAAAACGGACAGAATGGGGCCATCATAAAATCTGGGATGGAGATATTATACTTCTTGTTCTAAAGCTGAAAATCAGTGCTGCACGATAAAAAAAATGCTCCTCCTGCTTCATTGTCCTCCAGGCTGGTTTCTATGGTTTTCCCGTTGCCAGGGAGAGCAGGTACGGCGACCCGCGTGGAAACATTAAAATAATCTTTGCTGAATTTTAAGGCAGGACAGAAAGTACACCTACTAGATGTAATTGAGAATGTAATGAGATGTAATGAGAACCAATATGGCAAAAGACGGACAGTATGTAAACTTTATCCCTGTTGTTGGGGCTGCTTCCCAGATAACTGTGATGAAAACATGAGCTGGACAGATGCAACAGTAATTAATGTCTCTAAAGCGGCTCCATACCTCTCCAGTGGAGGCCATCTCACAACGCAGGACAGGGTCAGCTTCTCTCAACCGAGGCCAGGAAAACATGGGAGCCTAGCAAAGAGTATAACAATATTCAAATTGAAGTAGTCTTTCATATTTTTGGCCAAAACACCAAAGCTGCATTTATTCAATCAAAATGAATCAAATATAGTAAAATACTACAATTTAAAACAAGTATTTTCCATTTCAATACATTTTAAAATGTTATTAATTACTGTGATGGCAAAGCTAATTTTTCAGCATCATTACTCCAGTCTTCAGTGTCTCATGATCCTTCAGAAATAATTTTAATAAGCTGATTTTCTGTTCAATAATTCTGTAAACTGATATATTTTAGGATTCTGTTAATAGAAAGTTAAAAAGAAAATTGTCTAACTGTCTTTACAGTTACTTTTGATCTATTCAATGCATTATACATACATATATACACACACAGAGATTTTTATATACATAACAGTGTGGGGTAAGTTACTCTAAAAAAGTAATTTATTACTAGTTACTAATTACCTCTTCAACAGTGTAATTAGATTACTGTTCTAATTACTCTCTCTAAAAAGTAATTACTTTTAATTACTAATTACTTTCAAAATCCCATATCATTCTCAACCAGCTGAATTATACAAGGATAGACATGAATCTGTTTTAATTCTTTCAAATAAATACTATAAAATTGCATGAATTATCCTTAAACTGACCAAGGTAGAGAAGGTTGCGTTATAAAAACATACTTTTTAATATCAGACAATACATTTTGATGTTAAACCCACTTTTATTTATTGTTTTATGTCTGATCTAATGACATTTCACACTTTTTTCACACATATTTTACAATAATTCATACGAATTTGTGGTCGTACGAATTAGACATAAAATGCATACGAATCGCTGTGAGATTGGATTGATCTAGTATGTACCTCAATTACATCAGAAGTAACTGTAATTAAATTACAGATAAATGAAGAGTAATCCCTTACTTTACATTTTCAAGGGAAAAGTAATAAAATTACAGTAACTAATTACTTAATAATTAGTTACACCCAACACTGCATACACACACACATATATATATATATATATATATATATATATATATACACACACACACACAAAGAGAGAGAGAGTATATATGCAAATTAATGTATAAAAAAATTCTTTAAAAATCTCAATCCTTATTTTACATAAGTTTTACTCAAAATTCCCTAAAAAACATTGAAAACTAGGCAATAAAAATGTCTGATTAGATATTTCTCTATCACTTTTAAACATGATGTACAGTAGGCATCCGTTTATTAAAAAAGCCATCAAATACAAATGCTGCTTACTTCCTGACACGTATCTGTGAAGCATTATTGCTCCGTGTTTAGCAAGAATCCTGGGAACAAGAAAGTGAGAAAATGTATACATGCCTAATGAAAGTTTAATGTGTCCATTTTTAATATAGGGTTAATGGTTTCAAGAGCATTTGACATGTTAAGGTGATTCTTACCAATAAAATGAGATTATAAGAGGACTTCTCGAATATGAGAAAACAGGAAACCTGCTTCACCACTGCCACCCACAGGCCAAACCATAAGCAGACAAAATGCAAAAACATTTTGAGGAAGAGACACATGAAACAACTTAAAAACGGTCAGGTTGTGATACCTCAATTAAAGCAGAACACTAAAGGATGCTGGGTAAGTTTTAATTTTGGGTGCTACTGACAGCTTATTTTGCAATGCGGATGTAGGCTATTTTCTTTGAATGTGCTAGACTTAATTCATTGGCTGGTATAACTGTATAAGTGCAGAACATAGTAAAAGTGTTTATATACAATAAAATAAATGTGATTAGAAAAACAGTTTGCAATATTAATTGTACAGTTTTGTCTCGCTAAAAATAATTGGAAGTGAATGAGACCAGAAGCCTCGCACATTCATGTTACAAATGGCTGCATCTACTTTTAAGTTCAAAATAAGCAGGATAGAGCATGATGAGACTGCTGAAGTCTGAATGTTGTGGACTAGACCAACAGGGGAGCAGGTTTGACTTCTATTCAAGCCGTTTTCGAGTGACGGGGCGATCTGATTGCCCTGTGAGAAGTGACATCCTTATCTCTCCAATTAAAGGGAGACAGCTCCCATTACCTGCTCAGGGGACACGAGGCACAGATTAACACGCCACCTCGGCCTCCACTGCAGCGCGCCACTAGGGGGAACTCATCCTTGAAGCCATCTAATCAACCCTGGATAAGCCAGCCTCACTTACGTATGGAAATGAAAGAGGAAGCCGCACCGGCGGGAATAAACAAGCAGCTTTGATGCATTCTGTTATTGATGCATTGTTGGCTGTTAATGTGGCAGAAATCCCAGTGGGCACCACCGCCAGGCTGAACTGTGGAGGTGAAGGATACTACTCTACTACTACTACTACTCCTCCAAACCGGGCACTGTTCCAGAGACAGTTCATCGTCATACCAGATGCATTATTTATCAGTGAACACCCTGAGGATTCACACTACAGTGCGAGGAGAATCTCAGAACATCTTGGATGAAGTAGAAAAGAGTGGTCTTTCCCATTACCAATTTATAGAGCTTCCTTTAAAGGCCGGTGGTTGGTATGGAAACCAGGCCTTCCTGGTCCCAATGGCTCACCGCATACATTAGAAGAGAAAAATTGCAAATATTATGCAATGATAATCGTATTAATGCTGGGAGAAAGCTGAAGAAAAGTCAGTGAGCACATTTGTATTGCCTGGTTCAGATTACACGATTTTTTTTTTTTGTCTGTTACGATAGCCACTGTCAGATTACGCGATTTTGACTCCTAAAATGCTGCTTCGTGACCAGTCATCACATACCGTCTTTAACGGCGCGCGTGATGTCATCGAGAAGGTGAAACTAGTAGCGAGTGACTTCCGGAAACTAATGTAAACAGACAATGGGTGAAGCATTGAGTGTTGTATTGGCTGTCCTGTGTTCAGAAAAAAGTAAAAAAAAGAAAGAAAACCTGACGATGGACACGTTCCTGGATTGCTCGAAGAGGACCGTATGGGCTGTCAATCCTCCTAAGAGAACTTGAGGTAAAATATTGTTTTCTTATTACTGTTAGTTTTAACGTTAGCACCATCGTCTCTCTTTCGTTTCACCATTTTTGAACGTTGTGTACGGAAAAGCTTGTGCTCCTATTGGTCAACCTCATACATGTGACGGAACCGTCGTGGGCGATCGTTAAAAAAATTAAACATGCTAGTCTTTTTGTCGGGATGTTGTGAAGCATCGCAGCTGCGACGTAGGTTGTCGCCCACTATGACACACTATACGAGTTGATACGATCAAATCTTGCGTCCCGACGCCCATTGTCGTTTACGAATCCGCACGACACCCTACGTCAAACGGATCGTGCCAAAATCGGGCTAAAATCGTGTAATCTGAACCAGGCATTAGTGGACGCATTTCTCAAAAAACCCATGGTTCCCTGGTAAATGAACAGCAGAGATTCTCAGACTTTAGATCAGACTAAACGATTTTTATGGAGGTAAGATAAGCAGATATTTGGAAAAAAAAATATTTAACCAAATTGCTCGTTTTTGTGGTTTAAATCTCAGGCATAGCCAACAACTAATATAAATATTAGAATTATTCATTCAACAGGGGCCTAAATAGCATAACTGCAGGATTTTGTAGGGCCCCCCCTATAATTGTCACCAGCTTTTACCCCACTAGCGACAGCCAAAAGCAGAAAGTCACACACACATGCAAGCAAGATTTAAAAACAGAAGTCTCCATTTGCTCTTGAGGCTGTCTGGGAGAAACGACTGGGGTATAAGCGATATCTTCATCAAGACATTTCTTTCCTATGGGAAACTTAAGAAAAAGATCACGAGTGATGCATTTGAAAAGAGAGAAAATGAATCTTTAATCTCGCAAGAGAATGTAAATCTCCCATACATCTCTCCCTAACGGAAACATCCAGTTAGCGGTTTAAAATTCCTCTCAGCACTAAATGAGGTATTTAAAACTTTGAGATTGGCAGGAGACGGGGATTATTCCCTTGTGATTGGCTCCTCTTTGGGGCTATTGCACTAAAACTCCTGGATCATTTCACAAGAAATGACTTTAGGAGAATAGAAACACCTTTCAAGGCAGACTACTGAACCTGTGATACAAACCAGCACTAACACTCTAAAAGTGATTGATTATACAATTAAATTACTAAAGCTCACCCAACTGGCTTGCTCAGTAAGTAGTAACTTGTTATAATGAGAAGACAAATACACTTCTAAACAGCAGCGCAAATGATCTATGGCAGTACTTTGAATACAGGTAGAATGCGTTTTCCCAAGGTGGTACATAATATGCTGGAAATATTACATTACTATTCAAACATTTAGGGTAAAAACATTATTTAAAGATGTTTTTTAAGCATGGGTGTTTTTATAATGTTTTTTTACTTAAAAAGCTCTTATTTTGAACTTCCTATTCATCAAAGAATCATGGAAAAAAATCACATTGATTTCAACATTTATGATAATAATAAGAATGTTTCTTGATCACCAAATTAGAAGAAATTATTATTATAAAAGAATATAATAAGAAATTATAATGGACTGAATGATAATCTGACAGATTGGAGTAATGCCTGCATTTAAAAAAAAAATTAAATAGAAAACAGTTATTTTCAATTGTAATATTAATTCACAATATTTTTGTATTTTTTTTTAATCAAATAAACACATCATTGAGTGTGTGTTTGTCTGTGTATATATGTATATGATATTTTATAAATATTCTATTTGTATTATTTCTTTGTTAAACTTTCATAAAACATAAAAAACATGACACAGACTACAACTGAACCTGCTTCTCAAGTTCTCCCACATGAGCACATGTGCAATAACTGCTAGATCACAGCTTACTCCCCTTACACACCTTAATGCCAACATAGTCGACTGGAATGATTGGGTTTTCAAGAGAGGGCAGATGAGACTCGTCCACTGGCTCCCCCACCATGACCCTGGTGGCCACATCAATGAAGTCCACACCAATAGTTTTAGAGACGAAAGGGAAGGATCGAGAGGCGCGCAGGTTACACTCTATCACCTGAGACAGAAACACATGGTCCTGAGTCATATTTAACAAATATAAAACTAAATGCAAACTCAACAGCTTGGCATGATTCAATAAAAAAGTAAATAAAGAAGAAAAAATGTTGTTGGTCCACTGGCGTTGAAAAATTGAGTTTTCGAAAATTGAAATTGTTCAAATTCATATATTTTGAAGTCATCGTCACATTTTTCATGAAGAACTGTGAACCAATAACTTACCATAACATCATTGCCTTTCACCAAAAATTGAGTGTTAAATGGCCCTGAAATCTCAAACGTCTTTGCAATTTTCTGTGTAGCAGTCTTCACCTAAAAGAAGAAATATCTTTATATATTATATTATAAATAAATAAAAACAAGTAATACCTCACTTAAAGTCTTTGCATATGCACAGGTGGAAAACATCAGTCACAGTCTGAGTTATGCATGCCCTGTCAAAAATTCGCCAATTAAACGTACAGCTTGAAACCTTTTAGGAAGCACAAAGTTTAATATCAACTCTGATAAAGCGAGGCAGCTGAAAAGAGAGGACTTTGACTGCTGGCTCTCTGAGAGACAGTTTGTAACTTTGATGGGAATACACATGCTTTGTCAGATGTTTTTTAAGTTGTGGATTTCACAAACACACAAACTATTTTTGACAGTCAGCTTTGATTCAGCTTGAAGGAGAATGAAAAGTCACATCTGTGTCTCATGAAAAATGCAATCAAGACCACACCATTCTGGAGGGAAAAAAACTTTAGATTAAGAATGACACCAGCATAAGTTTAAATGGCAAGGCAGCAAGTTATATGTAGACAGGTTTGATTTTTCCTGATCGGACTGCAGTGGTTTTTGCCACCACACATTGATTGCCATGGCAACAATGCCAACTGTAGCAGTGGAGGTTTCAGCATTATGTTTTTCATGAGGAGAGTTTTCAAATCGCCAAAGAGAAAAATGGGAAAGTGTGGCAAATTCAATGTTTTAAAGTACACTATGACAACACTATGAAGATGGCGGTAACGCTTCCTTTTACAGTCCAGTTACCCATGTAAATACTATGTACTTATTTTAGTAACTACAATTTAGTAACTACATTTTAATTGTTTGAACCTACCCCTAAACCTACCCCTGTTCCATGTACTTACCTTATATCAGCCAGTACTTTCTAGGTAAGTACACTGTAAGTACTGTACTGTAAAAGGAAGCGTTACCAAGATGGCTTGGATCAGGCTTGTGAAAAATGTTTTGAAATTTTGTAAGAAAGGCCAAAAAATCTGTATGTCTAAACAAGGTGCAAACCAGCTTAACCAGAATCCACAAACAGCTTTGTTGAATGTAAATGAGGCTGAGACCTTCTCCAGAGCTCCCTGGCTGATGGTCTGGGTGGGCAGTATGAGTGTGGCGTCTCCTGAGTGCACGCCTGCGTCCTCCACATGCTCTGTGATAGCATGAGCCAGCACCTGTAACGACAACCACACTTAAAACAGCTGATTAACTACCATTTATTTCAACTTACAAAATCATGGATCATTTTGTGGCTCATAATCTATTTATTTACCCAATCATCAACTGATTCCAAACTTGGAAAAACAAGAGGAGACATGAAAACATACCAGTATGTTGTAGGATTGTGTTAAAAAAAAAAATCGATTCACCAATTCTGAAACGATTTTCATATTAATTTCTAAAGATCGATCCGTAACTCAGAGCATCGATTTAATAATAGGCCTACATTTTTCTTGTTAACTTTAACTTGCCGTGACTTGGAGATACCTATGTGCAGGTATAGGGTATAGCCTTATAAAAAAACGTGAATATCACGGTTTGCTGCGGTTACTTGCAATCCTCCTGCTGATATTCCTTGCTGCGTCCTCTGTCGTCTACACCAGTGCAAGTTTGTGAAAGCAGTTGTTTAAACACTCTGGAAGGGGGATTGTTCTTTACAACAATATCAATACTACATTAATTTGCAGTTGAATATCTGTAGTAATAGTATCAATATGTTGCAAAACTACAGTCCTGTAATTCAGGTAACAGCTGGAAAAAAAAAAACAATGATCTAAATCTAGAAGATCGAATCGAATAATGATAATTGATTCAAGATCTTGAGAATCGGAATCGAATCGATTCTTGAAACTGAATAAACGTGCCTTAGAAAATATAACTACTGCTGTATATCTTGAGACAAAATAATGGCAGTGCAAGTTGCTATCCTAGTCTATTCCGCATTCAAGGGGGTGCATGAAGTTTGCCACAAAGAACCAGCAAAAGTAAAGATTTCGAATATGTCAAATATAGCAAGGAAACATTTTAGTTGTTTATTAATAAACGGCTGCAAAGATGAAGTTGACGATGCTGACGCGCCTTCACAGTTTTGTGAATTTCATTCAGATTGCATAAGCAGAGAGTAGTGGTTTAGTTTTTAATTGTTTTGTTTAAAAGTGAACATTTCAAGCTTTCCATAGATATATTTCTCATGTATGTGAGGCAAGTAGCCTATACCTATAGCCTGAGTTTCGGTTCATTTATGAGACGAGCGTCAGTTCACGAGCAATGCAAGTCATCGTGCCCACACCTCCACGTCCTAATTATAGTGGCTGCTATATTTGCTTTTTATTTATTAAATCCACCCAATTGGTTGATGAAACATTAAAATTAAGATACAATTTATACAAAACTTATTCACTTTAAAGAAAGGCATTCTACAAAACAAAACCTCATGAAGTGGTTGAAATCATGTCTGACCCACTCCATATGTCATTGTATCCCAATATTGTGCATCTAATGATCCTTACCTATCTTATCCCTTATCTTATCCTATCTTGCGGTTCACTTTTTATATACTGAACATAAGATGAAATAAAAAAAAATAACAACATATTATTTTAACATAAATCTGAAACTAAATGCATTTCTTTAATGCATACAACAAATGTAATATTATTGTTTAAATATACTAAAGTACTTTGTAACATAGTAACTTGTACTTTTTCAGCAAACTACTTATTTACTCCAACTCAAGTCATATTATTTTCCTGTAGTTCTACTTGTACTGAAGTAAAAGTATTGCTAATTAAGAAATTATTTTCTTAAGTAGCCTACATTTTTTTAGTACTCTTTCCACCACTGCCTTTAGAACTTCAAACAAGGGGGTACTATCCTCAGTGCCTTTTTTTTTTTTTTTTTTTTTTTTTTACAATTCCTATCAAATCAAGTTATGGTTCTTTGTGGCATGAAGTTTTGTAGTTTGAACTGTATTTTAATGTTCATTAATGTCTTTAAAATGATATGCTTTATGTACTGGTATAACCAAAGATATAGGTAATGAAATCAAAGAAACGTTAAGTACTAGTTAAGTATAGAGATACCTGATTAACCTACTATCTTTACACTTACCCTACATATATTCGCATGCTTTTATTTTGTACAGAAAATGTATTCTGCTACAAACTACATCTCCTCAAAACATTTAGACACAGTAAATAAGCCAAAGGTTCTCTCATCAGCAGTTAAGTGTTATTTATCGTTTACAAAATTAGAATATAATATTCCACTTTTTTTGAGTATGCACATTTTACATCTCTTTACATTTCTTTTATAACTTGAATGTATAGGAAGAAAGAAACATACGCTCTACTACTACTTAGTTACATGCACTTTAGAGGTGTTGTTAAAGCACTGCACAGTGCTTGTTATAGTTGTGTTTGTATTCAACACATGAACAATATTGTACAGTTTATTCTGCTGAAAAAACCATGACAGGAAACAAAAATGCTGGGGTCAATTTGTTCATTAACATTGGTAATACTGCACACATTATTAAAAAAATATACTCAGGCACTTAATTACTTGTGTATTTACTTATTATTGAATCGATATCGAAGCTAATAAATCAATATTGAATCGAAATCGTATCAAATCGAAGCCTCAAGAATTGAAATCGAATCGAATTGTGAAATTCCTAACAATACCCAACCCCAGGCGGGATAAATGACTTTTGCGCCCGACGCAAGTTTAAAAGGGGTTGGTCTGAAGTAACTTCATTATTCATAGGTGTGGTTTGGGCATAACGTGAAATAAACCAATCAGAGCGTTATATCACATTCCCTTTAAGAGCATGATGAACGAGGTGCACTTGTTCCATGGCGCAATTCTATTATAACGGCGCATTTACCAGACTTCGATGATCGATGTCCGATGTCCTCCTCAGGGCCGTAAAAGAAAGAGAAGTGACATTGGGGATGGGACAAACCCACCCAAATTAGCTTCGGTTAAACATGCATATAATATAATTTGGGTAAATGTGTAAGCTTTATGCCTATTTTTCCCATCGTCATGGACACAACAATGATTTCCCTCATGTTTTAATATTTGAAGAGTTCAGATGCAAAAGCCTCTAAGTGCCATTTGAAATTTTCTTCTAAAGTGATAATTTTTATCAAACTTGTATATTTAAGTTCAGTAATTTCACTTAAATGGCAATGAAGATTACCTATTAATTGTCATTTAAGTGAAATTACTGAACTTAAATATACAAGTTTGATAAAAATGGTCATTTTAGAAGAAAATTTCAAATGGCATTTAGAGGCTTTTGCATCTGAACTCTTCATTTTTTCCTTATAATAATGTATCATTTGCAAAAAGTAAAATGCATCTGTGTAGATGAGAGAATCATCTACAGTGTATGCACGTTGTTCACACTCTGTATTATGGCAGAGCATGCACGCTTAAAATAGCATCTGAATGTACGCGCAACGCCTTTTAAATTTAGACTAGTTTTTTTGTTTTTTTTTTTCTGGTCAGTGGTGCAATTGTTTTCTGGAACTGCAAAATAGCACCAGGCATTGTTTGCACCGAAACACGCCTCCTTTATGCGCCGACCCGGCCAGGGAGCGCAAGTTCATTTCCTAGTTTCCAGTTGTCATAAACATGCATAAAACTTCCTTCATATTCATAACATATGTCATGTCATGATTATGAAGGTGTCATGTTAGTCTTATGCACACACTTCAAGTAAAGTGTTACCAATTTTTTTAGTTGCCTTGTTTTTGAACACTCAAACCACTGCAACTTAGATCTTTTGATTTGGCAAGACATTTTCAATCAAAATCAAGTGATTCACATTCTGCTTTCAATTTAAGACAGATTTCTCTGCCTGATCATTTTATTTGACTCATTTTACCCATTTTCTGTTGGAGAACTAAAACACCAGGATGATTTTAGAATCACTCACCTTGCCCATTCTGGCTACTGCATCCACCTCCACTTCTCTGGCACCACAAACGAATTTGGTGATGACCACAGGATGATCCTTTTTCAGAGAAAATGCAGTAAATAACAACATTGCTGAAAACAGTTTTTAAGAATATAATGCAAAGGACATGTATTGAAAAGCTCTTTCAAAAAGTCTTTCAAGGCTATAGCAATACATTGACAAGGACAGAGTGTTTGTGCTTCCCAGAATTGCTAACCGTCTCTTACAGACACATCAACCCGAGTCTCAAGTAGCACATGGTCATTTTGATAGTTGCATGAATAAAAGCATCATGCTGTGCAGAACTTAACCCTTCAACCAAGCACATGTCTGAAAGACCTGTCTATATTTCAAACTTGTCACATCCATTAGTTATACTAGCGGCTTTCCAAGACAACTTGACCGACACTTTGAGAATAATAATTTGTGTGGGGAAGTGAAACAAGCTTTTCATTGAACGTGGCTAATGTACTGACGTGTATTGATCATTTCAGCCTTTCATCTTTAAGTTGATAAGTGTGGCGTTAAGGCCATTGCGCACTGAGTATGAAATTTTCGTATGTTTTTTTTTCGTGTTCGTCATTCTAAAAATGTGTCACGCACAGAAACCTTGCACACTGAGTCTAATACACATTTATTAAACCTTTGCGGAAAAAAACGCACAAAAATACCAAATGGATTCATCAAGAAGTGAGGATGATTTTGTTGCCCACTCTCTTTTTAAAAAGAGAAAAAGAAATAGAAAATATTGGGTCCATCCAATCCTAAATCTGCGCCGAGAGGAACGAGAGTTCCACATCCTTATCAAGGAGTTGCGAAATTATCCCGAACGATTCAAAATGTACTTCAGAATGTCAGTGGAACAGTTTGATGCTTTGCTAGCGATTCTGGAGCCACATATTAAAAAGAAGACCACCAATTTCCTGTGAACCAATGGATACTGAACAGAGACTGGCAGTGCACTCTCAAAAAAAAGGTACAAAAGCTGTCACTGGGGCTGTACCTTTTCAAAAGGTACACTTTTGTACCCAAAGGCAGCATATTGGTACCTTATTAGCACCTGAAATGTACATATTAGCACCTAAAATGTACATATTAACACCTAGAATGTCCATATTAACACATAAAATGTCCATATTAACACCTAAAATGTACATATTAGTAGGTAAATGCACATATTAGCACCTAAAATGTACATATTAGCACCTTAAATGTACATATTACCACCTAAAATGTACTTATTAGCATATAAATGTACATATTAGCACCGAAAATATACATATTAGCACCTAAAATGTACTTATTAGCACCTAAAATGTACTTATTAGCACATAAAATGTACATATTAGCACCTAAAATGGACAAAAGTTTACATTTTGAAAAGGTACAGCCCCAGTAACAGTAGTACATTTTTTTTTTTTCTAAGAGTGTAAGGTATGGACACACACACACGCGGCCCGGCGGAAGTGCTGCGCAGAAAGAACAGCTGTATAGGCTACAGGTTATATATTGTACCAAAATAATACATTAGTTATCGAATTGGCTGCTCAATCACACCTTAATCGATCCGAAATTTCGATCTGATTGAAAGGGGTGGCTAATTCCTTTTCTAATCCGATCGAGAGAACATAATAAACACTTGATCGAATTGAAAACCGAAACTGAAAGGACTGCACATGTGCAATGATGTGCGGAATAAGCTCCCCCCGGCCTTGAATTGTCAAAAAAACTCTCAAAATGCTGGCTGTGGATGCGAAAAACGCAGAAAATCGAACCCGATCTGATTTTTTTTTATGATGGACGAAAGTTTCGGAGGCGGTGTGCAAGTGTGATTGACATAACGTGAGGTCAATTTTTTTTTTTTTTTACTTGCGAAAATTTCGGACTAAGTATGCAATGGCCTTTACGTTCATTTAAATAGGGTGAACCTTTGCCGTGTATGTAGCTTTTTGGTCAGACGGTCAAACAAAGAAATTATTGAACAAACAACATTTCTTTTTACATAGTAAAATAAAACCTGTAGCTGTAGTTTGCCTTGTTTCCAAATAATTGTGTCAGATAAATACCTTAACCAAGTTTACACACCCACAAGAGAGCAAGAATATATAGCACATACAGTACTAAGCAAATATATATTTACCTGATGTAAGGCACACTAAGGCTAATTGAGTGCTTAAGAAAATGATTCATTTCTTCTCAATCATGCCACATTATTTTACTAGAGTGATAAAATTTTACAACTCTATAAATCTATATTTCATAGATCTGCTCTGTTATAGGGCCATGAAGTTAAAGACCTCATGAAATCTTGTTTCCAATTCTGTGGCTTTTAGTCACGTCTGTTAGCTTAGATGACATCTATATGCCAGTGACAAAGAAAGCAAGCAATGAAAATTTAACATAAACCTGTGTTCACACTAATATTACAGACCCAAAACGACACAAACACCCATTCATTTCAATGGAGAGTTGAAACAGGAGACAGGGACTGTTGGCGACCGGGCGTGTCCAGCGATGTGACAGCTCAACTTTATGCAAATGAGGAGCGACTTTCGGGAGCGACAACCAATAGGAGTGAAGTTAGTGGAGTACACTAGCACATTTCAGCAGTTCACAACTCTCCTATAATTTATGATAATTTATGACTCCGTTTTTGTGAGCTGATTCCATTCATATTTAGATTGTCCTTCCAAACTATTTGCTTGTAGCGACAAGAAAACTGATTTGTCTACAACATAAATACCTAACATCCATGAATGTCATTCACAAAATGCCACAGCCACTGGCGACACGCAGTGGAATGGTAATGTGAATGCAGTTTAATTTCTCTTTTAGCTAATATACACATTTGTACAAATTGACAGCCTTTCTCTTTTGGCAAAATGGATTACAACATTGCTAGAATTAGAAGAGGAAATGCTAAAATTCATTCATCCATTGATTTCCATTTAAATTTAAGATATGAGGTGATGTGCTTCACAATTCAGACAATGTTAATTGTTGTTGGTCTTTGGCAGAGGTCCATCAAGATCATTGATTTTATGTAAATATTGCAAAGAATTGCAGTACTTAAATAGTTCATCCTGTAGCTACTTAATAATTTTACTAGTAAATTATAAGTCTTAATAATTTACTAGCTCATGACAATATAAAAACTGATCATTTTCATGTTTTGTTAGTGATGGTAATAAAAAAAATACCCTAAATATAATAAATTAAATATCCTTGCTTATGCACTTTTGAATGAATGGCTCAATAATGGTGATATGTAAAGTGGTTTTCCTGGACTCTATAAGGGACAGCAGGAACAGGAGATGAAAATCAGTACTGGCCCTGAGGTACAGGAAAACTGGAGCTGATGGAAATGTGATTGGTCTGCCTTTAAAAGAATAAAAAACCTCTTTAGGGCACCTTTATCTAAAGTGTGTTTTATATAGGATGCAATATAATTTCAAGAGCATCATTCATTTGTGATAATGGGTTAAAAAAGGGCGCATATTACATAATGCATGACTGAGCCATGCATGATTCATGTGGCAAAATCAACATGCTTCACATGAAGTTATTTGCGTTGTGACAGGGCCAAATGGTTCAATGTGCAGCCCTCACCTGTGACACCTGTGTGGCTTCCTCCAGGAAACGTTTCATCTCATCTTCACCGTACACAACGTTCATGGCTGAGCCACTGAAAAGAGAGAAAGATTTTTATCATTCATCACTGTGACACTTAAATGAGTTCATCAGGATATGAGACGAAAACATAATTATATGGTGTAGAGTCAACCCTAACAGGAAGATACTGTACAGTATGTAGAGAAATATATTTGGGTCAGCTGCTCCTCGAAGCAATCAGCACTGAACTCATTTCAAATTGAAAGAGATAAAAGACAGTTTTCTGTGATTTTAATGGTATCGGCCCTGCAGCTGACATTACTGGTGTCGAGAGACATCTGTAACAGAGACAGATGATCATCCAAATCTGTTGTCTGTCTAACTATCTATATATTCAGGATGGATGCATTAAATTGATCAAAAGTGAGTGAAAACTTTTGCATTGTTAAAAAAAAAAACTATTTCAAATCAATGCTGTTCTTTTGAATTTTCTATTCAAAGTATAATGAAAAAAGTATTAGTTTCCACAAAAATATTTAGCAGCACAACTGTTTTCAATATTGTTGATATATGTTTTGAGCAGCAAATCAGCATATTAGAATGATTTCTGAAGAACCATGTGACACTGAAGACTGGCGTAATGGCTGCTGAAAATTCAGCTTTGCTTATTTTTAAAATATATTAAAATAAAATAAAAAACAGTAAAACAATTTATTAATAATGTTTTAATAATATTTCACAATATTACTGTATTTGTTGATCGAATAAATGCAGCCTGGACGAGCATAAGATACTTTATTCAAAAACCTTTTTAAAAAAAAAATCTTACTGAACTCTAACTTTTGTTTCACAACAGTAAGGAAGACATAAGCATAAGGCTTGCCTTGTAAAGTCCGTCTAAAATGTAAAACAATTAACACTGTATATCTTTCTGAATATATATTTATGTCCCAACCAAGCGTGCCGCACCAGCCCTCAAAAGTGAAGCCAAAACGTCTCGATCGCCCCCCTGTGACTGGACCTAGTATAGCTCATAATCCCCACCTCCCCATGTTATTCAATGGGACGCGAGACCAACTAAATAATTAAATTACACTTCACATATCCTTTTTCAAAAGATAGTTTCTATCATTTACTGTAGTTTCTATCACGTTTATGTAATTTCAAGTGTTCGTTTTTAAAATAAGTTTGTTTTTAGTTAGTTATGTGATGATAAAATAACGGCGCTCTGACATCATGATTGACAGCTGTGATTGACAGGTTCTCTGTGCGAGGTAGTCACTGAAGCACCAGCGGACGTTTTTTAATAATGTTGATTATGTGGTTAGTAGTTGTATTTACCTTATTTTAACAAGGTTCTGCAATCGGCAGACATCATTGGACAGGAACGAAGCAGACAGAGGCAACTTAATGAAAGTGCGGGGCTTTTGCTTGCGTTTGATTCAGCGAGCATGAGGGCGCGGCCTTGATTTCGCGGCTTTAATTCCTGCTCACGACTGCGCATGACTGGTCCCGAAACACGCAAGTGCGCAGACTCAAGTTCGAGATGTCAGCGCCATATCGAGACACTGGCGGCCTCAGTTCTCTCTGATGGAAAAGAGCGAGGGGGCGTCGTCCATCTTTTTTTACAGTCTATGATCCCAACAGACAGAATTTATTCATTTAGATTTTTTAACACTTAGCATCAGAACATACTAATCAACATCAATAGTTTGATATGGCGATACGTGCCTTTTGCAGTCTAAGGTGATATCAAACGATTTCATAGATTTAGCCATATATGGCAAGTAAATTATCCCAAATAACTCGCTATTAGCAAGAACGGCAAAAAGTTAATTGTGAACTCTGGTTGTATCCCACAAACATATTAGTTGACCACTGCTTACTGTCACACTATTTAACTGAAAGTCAGCAATATGTTTCACTAACATCTCAAAAATACAGTCAACACAGAGAGACAAGAGGGAAACACACTGAGACGCCCCTAAGCATCTCTCTTAAGTATGAAGCGCTCCACGGTCCAGATGAACTGGCAGTGTTTCTGTCAGGTTCTGTGTCGGAGCTGCAGTCCCAGAGAGTCTGAGCCTGAGGCGTGGGTTTAGGCAATATAATGATGCCAAACCACAGTTGGCACCTCAGAAACACAGAGCAGGACTCAAAAAACAGCTCTCAACTGAGCAGCTAAGCAGTGACGGATTCACACGGAGCAATAAATATTCAAATTTGTGCTCTACACCTTCCACTGATAACTATTAGCTTGACACTTGGCACAATGCTACTGGCCTCGCACACAGAAGCCCGACCCGATCTGGCAATCTTCATAACTCATGGTTGAATTATTAACGCACTAACTCCTCTTACTGAGGAAAGTTATGTTTCTATGTTTCTTATCTAATCACTTTTTATCGTAGATGCAATAAGAGACAGTGTCGATCGCTGATACAGCTTTCTCTCCCGCATTCAGTTGATGCATGGGCATTTTACACCTCGCACTCAATGCAAAGTTTGGGCTGCTCATTTACCCGGAGTGGTCTAGCTTCGCACACAAACTTGCTTGAAAAGTAAAGTTGTTTGGGAAATTGTTGCCAGCTGCGTTTGCACAGTGGCATTGTAGACTCCAAAACGACCACGTTGATCCGTTTGTTAAAGGGTTAGTTCACACAAAAATGAAAATTAAGTCATTAATTACTCACCCCCATGCTGTACCAACCCCATAAGACCTTTGTCCGTCTTCGGAACACAAATAAAGATATTTTTTTATTAAATTTGAGAGCTGTATCACTACCACATAGGCTGCCTAAGGGATCGAAACTTGACGGCCCAGAAAGTCAATGAAGAAAATGTTTAAATATTCCATGTGACTACAGTAGTATAAGTTTATCATTTTCTTCATTGACTTTCTGGGCCGTCAAGTTTCGATCCCTTAGGCAGCCTATGTAGCAGTATCCACCTCTCAAATTTAATCAAAAATATCTTTATTTGTGTTCCGAAGACGAACGAAGGTCTTACGGGGTTGGTACAGCATGGGGGTGCTGTTTCCTGTTTCCGTGGATTATCCTGGGAACATCGCTACAGATCAACAATGCATGACATACACCTCCTGCTCTGTACTGTTCTCCTACTAATGACTTTTAAAGGGTTATTTCACCCAAAAATGAAAATTCTGTCAGTATTTACTCACCCTCATGTTGTTCCAAACCTCTGTGTTTATTTGTTCTGCCGAACACAAAGGAAGATATTTGGAAGAATGTTTTAATCAAACAGATATCAATCCCCAATGACTAGCATAGTATGTATTTTTTCCTACTATGGTAGTCAATGGGGAACGAGATCTGTTTGATTAAAACATTCTTCCAAATATCTACCTTATCACCCCTAGCTCAAGCTTATCATTCACTACAGCAATCTTTTAATTTATTACAGGCCACTTTCATTGATCTTAGACTGGTTTTAAATGCTGGTAAAACTAAGGTGATACAGTTCACAAAGTCCCGCATCAACCGCCCTAGCCATTTCCACAATGGATTGGAGGGAATTGTGTTGAAAATGTTTCATCTTATAAATATCTTGGTCTGTGGATTAATAAAAAGCTAACCTTGAAAGTTCATATTGATAAATTAGAGAGAAAAGCTTGGTTTTTATTTTAGAAAATTGATCAGTGCCACTTTCTTACCAGTCTTGGACTATGGGTATGTTATATTTTGGGTATGCTATATTTATTTCACAGTCTACCATGGTGCATTATGGTGTATTACGAATGCCAATGCCAACTTATCACTGTCGTCTTTATGAGGCCACAGGTTTTAGCTCTTTAGGCCTGCGTAGATGGTTCCACAGGCACATTTTTATTTATAAAGTCATTACCGGTAATTTACCCAACTATCTTATTAGTCTGTTGACCTGGAAACACTCCATTTACAATCTCCACTCGATTAACATTCTGGCTCTTAATATCCCACGCATAACAACTGAATTCGGTAAGACCTAATGCTCCTTGGTGTTGGAATTTGCTCAAAAGTATTGAAGCTTTCTGTTTTTATCCCACTTGAACATTTTAAATAATTACTTAAAGGTTCCAAATCTCAACAATCCACATGTTTTCAATGACCACATTAAGTCATTCTTAAATTGTTTTACATGTAAATCTGTTTGGTTTGTTGTGTTGTTTATGTGATTTTGTGTAACTCATCTAATTGTTGCCCCAGGGCTCCATTGTAAAAAAGATTTGAATATCTCTCAATGGTAAACATCACCTGGTAAAATGAAGGATAAATACAATTAAAAAAATTAATAAAAAAAATGCAATCTGTTTTTATGCGGTTAAACAATGTGGTCTCAAAATAGTCAATGACATTTGAGCAAACATCTAATGAGAACAAATAGAAACTCCACTGATAAAAGTGCTTTTATGATTGAGACGGGTTCTGGGTAATGGTAAAAAGGCAACATTACCTGCTATTTCTTTGTGCCTTCTTGCTGTACAGTGGACTCGATTTGAAAGGAAAGTAATTTTTCCATTGAAGCACTCAAAAAAGATGCCTGCTGTCTGATTATTGCAAATTTGCTGTTCGAGACCTGTTAATCTAGATTCTTAGAATACAGGTGAATGCATTTTATCCAATATTAGTGCTCGAATTGAGGGGGGGCTGGGGGGATCCGGGACCCCCCATAAGGTATTAGGGACCCCCCATAAGAAGTAAAAAATAGAATTAGGGGGGTCCCTCAGATATTTTTATTTAGTAAAAAATAGGGCTGCAACGATAGTCGTTTGATCTCAAGTGACCTAAGGGCGTGCAATATCGCGATTTGACCGCTGCGGCGCTTTGGCGCTAGAGTTTAATGCAGCCCTGCAAGTGCGGTAAAAGAAAAAACAGCGCGAATTATGACGGAGTGCAAACGAATCCGAAATAGCAAAGTTTGGCAAAGTTTTACAAAACTTAAAACCAGCAATGCTGTCATGTGCAATACATGCAAGGCAGAAAACAGAAAAGCAGTGGGCTTATTAAACAATGCGAGCATTTGTGTGTGATTTGAGTTAAACTTAAGAGAATGACCTGTTTAGTTGGCTCTAAGTTCATTAAAACCACTATTTCAAAAGCTGAACTGCATATTATAGTAAGAATATGTATAACTCAATGTTTTAACTAATTGAAAAAGCTGAATAATAGTTCCAAACTTACTGATTAGCCGGCAAAAAAATAATCTTTTGTTGCAACCCTATTTGTATATGAAATGTTTTAATTTATTTTTTTCTTATAAAACAAATGTGCCTGTCCTTTATAAAAAATGATAGAGTTTATGTATTTGTCTATACCGAATCAGTAGCAAAGTTCAATAAAATATGCATTTTTCATTGAAGTCCCCCTTCTTTCTTGTTTACTATCATTTTCCACAGAGTTAAAGCAATCTCATGCTAAATTTTAGAAAAATTTAATAATTATCCGATTAGTCGACTAATTGTTTCAATAGTCAGTTACTAGTCGACTATTAAAAACAGTCGTTAGTTGCAGCCCCAGTAAAAAATAATAATAACAAATCTGATTAAATACATGCAATGGATATGGTAAATTTCATGAATTGATTATTTACAATATATTTTTTAAGTTGGCTAGTTGCCATGTCGCTTTAAAGTGTAAACGCCCGTAAGCAAATTTGGGGGACCCCCCCATAAGACTTGACTCAATTCGAGCACTGATTCAGGCTGTCAATGAGAAGAGACTGGAGTGAAATTTCTCTGCTCTTGACAAATCAACAGTTCACATGTATGCTATAATTTTCTTTTCTTTTTTTGGTGAAGCAAGAATTTCAGAATACTCCCTCTGATCTTTTCCATACAGTGACAATTTAAAGTGGCTTAAAGGTAGCATCTGAGACCTTTAAGGGAGAGACATATGTATTAATGTTATTAGTAGTATTGATTTCATCGTTTCTCTTGTACTCACCTCAGGACATAGGATGGTCGCAGGAGGCAAGGGTAGCCCACATTACTGGCAAAGGAAACAGCCTCTTCCTGAAAAATAAAGAAAGTTAGATATCCCTTTGCAATCAGCTGAACAGAATCAAATAGACTGTGTTTCAGATGAGGTCAGGCATCTTCTGCCCTTTTCTCCATTTGAGTCCCAGGCTGTGGGCAAAGGGCCAGACAATTACCACTGACCACATCTATTCACCCAACTTTTAATGCTTTGTGAACTGGCTACTTCACATTGAGAAAACTTTAAGATAAAACAACCCTCTACCTGAATAAACCATTAGCAAGTTATCTTTTGCAGAACGCATTGGATGAGATTCTGCCTAACTAGAGCAAAAAATGAACAATGTTGGACAATGAACAATGAAAAATGAACAAATCTGGTCCTGGAGGGCCAAGCTAGTTAAAGTCTTTAGAGTTTCTAGAAAATTGCAGGTAGTTCATCATGGTTTGAGCTAAACTCTGCAGGACAGTGGCCCTCCAGGGCTGGATTTGCGGAACCCTGCTTTATATTGTACAAATGGATACTTAGATGTTAATCTTCAATAAACCAGAGGAGAGCACATCTAAGTGTCCAACTGAGATCTCCAGTAGAAGGGTAGATCAAGTAAAAAAAAAATTACTTTAATTTTCATCTGTACATCACATAAAGCTATAGAGTGCTGCAGAGATTACATATTTTTGTTTGCATCATGCTGGTTCCTTTGATAAGAAGTCAACAGGATTTTCCCATTGGGTTTTGAATTATTGCAAAAAATAAGCTCTGAGCCAGACCGATATATCGGCCGATATTAGGCATTTTCCAAACTATCGGTATCGGCAGTTATAATGGCAGATAAATGAATATTTCAAAAATAAAATAAAAACGGACGAAACACTCTTGAACCATGTCAGGAGTGTTGGAGTTGTATAGTTTGTCCACCAGAGGGCAACTCGTTGAGTTGGTCACGATACATACATTGCTTGAATAACAATTAAAAGAACTTATACCATGGTCTGGGTGAATACTCGATTCTGATTGGCTGCAGGGTGTCCGTTAAAAAGTGATATAGGACACCTAGTAAAGTAGTTCCGGTGAAACTGCCTGTTTACCATTCGAAATTAATAAATAAATGCGCTGCCTACAACGGCTGTGAGTAACCATAGCAACAGGCAGTCACATGCTCTATCAAGATGTTATAGAGAGCCTAAGTCCCGCCCCTTCGCTTCCGGCTCATGGGACCTTATTTCGGAAAAAATATGAATGGCAGTCAATGGGGAGAGACAACTTATCTTTTTATTCCGTCTGAACTGTGCCCTGAATTACACATATGATGTTTGTCAATTTAAAAGATGATTCTCAAAGTCAAAAACGTCGCAGTTTGTCATACAGCAGAAGAGTAACATTTAGTTTTATGTGAAAATCGCTCTGTGAACTACATCTCCCGGGAAGAGAAACGAGATCCGTTGCTCGTGTGCGTGCAGTCTGGTACAAAACACTCAGGTAGGACGGCGTAACGTTACGATTATAACGTAAGACCGTAGAAATAATGACAGACAGCCTCAGTAAAGTTAGCTTCCATTCATTGAGAGAAAATGTGCGCCTTTGGGGTTTGTAGTCTTTGTAATTACGTATTTTCACAGTCTTATACCTCAACGGTTTTACATCAAACTGCGACTTTCTTTACTTTAAAATGTATCTTTTAAATTGACAAACATCATATGTGTAATTCAGGGCACAGTTCAAACCAGATCAAAATATTTGTTGTCTCTTGCCATTGACTCCCATTCAATATTTTTTCGAAGTTAGGTCCCATGGTGGTCGACCGGAAGGGGAGGGACTTAGGCTCTCTATAGCCTAATACAACAATGAGCGACTTCGTGCTATTTCTTTTAACATTTATGGAGAATATGGCAACTTTGACGACTGGTATGCTGCTGAAGAAAGAAAAAAAAGTAAATAAAACGGAGAAAATTACACCGCTGCTGCTCTGCTCCATTGAACTCTATTGGTAACGACCAGAGCCGGCCCTAGGCATAAGCGAACTAAGCGGCCGCTTAGGGCCCCCTGGCCACCAGGGGGCCCCCTAATCGGGGATATTTTTTATTTTAATTTTTTTAGATGACTTAAACAAGTGACATATATCAATGAATGAATGAACATGACTGAATGAATCATTCAAGTCAACAAAACTCTGATTTATTAATCAATATCCTGCCTTACAACTGCTGCTGTGTCTGCCAGCGTTTAAGTCACGCGCATAATCCTCTAGACACCTCGCGCGTGCATAGACAATTTGTTCGCAACTGCGCCTAGTCACGGTATCGGTATTGGAGAAAACAGCCCGCAGGGGAACTTAACCTTCAAGGTGTAAGGGTAGCAGTTTGAATAAATAATAAACTTAGCAGTTTGAACTCTTCTCCACTTTATTATACCACACATCAGACCTCCAAAGACCCGCGACACTCTCCAGTACACTATCAAGTGCGCAGTCTGCCTGCGCACAACCCATCTACAGCAAGCCCCGAGGGGAAAAATACATTGCATACACACATACAACGAGCGCCAGAACATTATTACCGGTTTTATAGTAACAGACTTTGTTGGATTATGTCATGTAATATCTAACAAAGTATGTTACGATAATAATAATAATAATAATAATAATAATAATAATAAAAGCTTTTGAGGACAGTTACACTGTATTAAGACAGTTGAGAAATAGTAGGCCAAATATTTGTAGTTTTCAACAAGGCTTGTTGAAGCCTTGCTCTTATATTTCTCAGTTTTGTCATAATTTTAGCAAATCATTTCTTTTATATGTTTTGATGCAGTTTTAAGACTGTTAAAACTTTTTTTTTATTTAAGTAGGCATCTATTTTTTTTATTAAGTATTAATTTTGTTGTAGCCTGATACATAACCTAAGTGTATTCATTTATAATGTATCATTATTGCGTGACATTTGTGTCAATAATCGCCAAACACAGGTGACTTCGCGTCGTGGGAGGGGCCCCCAAATCAAATTCTGCTTAGGGCCCCCAAAAGGCTAGGGCCGGCTCTGGTAACGACGTAACTTGCGACCATAGTTGGCAAACGATGCTTTCGGGAAACGCGCACCCCTGAATGAGACCCTGCGGGAGTTTTACGCAGCTGTCCAGACAACCAAGGCAGGAGAAGGCTCAACGTTACAGCGTTTCAAGCCAAAGGAGTCTGAGGCAAATGACCCTCTCTTTGATCTGATTAATTTATTGCCCTCTATAACGTTAAGCGCAAATCGCTGGAGCTCAGAGCTAATTGATTTTTTTTATTGTTGTTTGATTAATTGTTTTATGTGTAATAAAAAAAACTATGCCTACCTTTGTGTTTCATGAAAAAAAAATGCATTTGTGAACCTGAAGGGATACGAGCTAAGCGGACTATAAATATCTCCGGTTGCTAAACAGTCAAGCAAGGCAAGTTATTATTTGTAAAAACTAGATTTAGCCTAATTAAAATATAAACTAATGTTTTAAAAATGTTTTATTTGGCAAGTGACCATGGTATAAGCGGGTTAATGCCCTCCGAGGTGTCCGTTGTCAGGTTTTAATGGACCTCCGCTGCGCGTCGGCCGGTTTACGCCTCGCCGTCGTCCATTAAAACCTGACAACGGACACCTCGTCGGGCATTAACCCTTACATCCCCATCAGTTCTCTTAACTCAAACTTCGGATTTTCGGATTTTAAAACCAAAAAATATTTGTATTGGTATCGACCTTCAAAATCCAATATCGGTCGGGCTCTATCTGTGATCAACAAAATTTTAATTATTACTTGTTTAGTTCATTTAGATAATCTCCATCAATTAACAAAACTTATCATTTTGAAGCCTAAATGCAATCAACAGAAATTAAGAGTTAAATGTAGGCTATAAATGAACTACACGGTGAAAGATTTAAATGTCACCACCAAGCTTCAGACAACTCTTTTAATCATAATTTAAAATCTACAAGTTAGAAAAGTTTGAGTATAAATAGTTTGCAAGAATGTGAATATAAAACAGAAGGAGGCTATAAACGCAGCTAGTTAGCGAACAGCCTTTTCAAGACACATTAAAGGGTTAGTTCGCCCATTTAAGACATAAGTTGTATGCAATCCTTACCAGCACTATAGTGCATACACACTGACTGACTCTGTTGTCACCCCCCTGGTCAGAGTTCTGACCGCTGGAAGTTTTTCAATGAAGTACTCCCGGTTATTTTCCGGGGCCACAAAACTCTGCGTTTTTACGTGAAAAAAAAATGATTTGCGTTTCAAAGCTTGATTAATTTAACACACAAAAAACACGCCGGGCAAAATTCATGCCTCAGTTTTAATGCGGCACTATTTTCCTTCCATTTCTATCAATCCGCGCCGCCGCAACGTCAACAGTGAGCACGTTCTGATCAGCTGTTGATAGCGCGCGACTCGCTGACAACATGTCTGACTGCGAAACTTATGATGATGAAACCAATTTTTTAGCACAATGTCAGACGGATCAGATGATGAAAGTAATTTTAGCACAACAACAAAGGGATACCTCTATGAACCGGAGTATACCGATGCCGAAGGCAAGAAGGCTAGCATTAGCTGCCTACATACAATGACATTTTCCCCGAGATGTGTCCTGGAGACGATCTTATACGTACCTAAACTCAATTGGAAAAAGCGACCCAAACCAGCTGAACTTGACGGTCAGATGTCGGCTGAGTAAGTGTGATCGCTCATGTTGCTTTGTAGTTTTTTATTTAAGAATTTAACGTTGTCTTGACCAGTTGGCTATATAATAGTCAATCTGACTGCGTTATTGTTATTATACTGAGTGGACAGTAATACAATTATTAATAAATTATTTTTATTACTGACTTGACACCAAATGTCTCATCAGCGTACATTTTGACATGGGATCATAAAGTTAGTAAATAGAGCTTACCCGTGGTACTGGTAGCAAAACTCTTTAAAATCTTCCTTCTTGGTTGGGGATGTAATCGTCTTCGCTGAAGTGAGCACTACACACACGAAAATCCTTTATTCGGGATATTTTAGCTCCCGCATAGTAGCCATGGCAACCAGCCAAAGCTGTCTCATAGTTATATTAGAAACAGGACAACGATGGAATCTGAACTTTGATCCCGGCACATCCTTGTGGTCACAGCCTGGGAATTTACAAGTTCGCACCATTGTTAATTTAATACTTTTTACCTGTCAATCGAGTGTAAACACTTTGGAACAGCTGATCAGAACGTGCACCCTGTTGACGTTGCGGCGGCGCGGATTGATAGAAATGGATATAAAATAGTGCCGCATTAAAACTGAGGTATGAATTTTGACCGGCGTGTTTTTTGTTTGTTAAATTAATCAAGCTTTGAAACGCAAATCATTTTTTCACGTAAAAATGCAGAGTTTTGTGGCCCCGGAAAATAACCGGGAGTACTTCATTTAGAAACTTCCAGCGGTCAGAACTCTGACCAGGGGGGTGACAACAGAGTGGGTCAGTGTGTATCCACTATAGTGCTGGTAAGGATTGCATACAACTTATGTCTTAAATGGGCGAACTAACCCTTTAACGCTTAAAGTATTACTGATATTTTAGGTTGTAGAATAAAACGTGAAAATATCTTGAGCTTGTGTTAACAACAGACCTTATTTAAAAGTATTTATCCAATAAAAAAACAAACATTTGAACTAGAACCATAAAGGTTTGGAACGACACAACCATGACTAAATGCTGACTGAAATTTCCTTTTTGGTGAACTAGATCTTTAACTAAGCAGGAAATGCTTCGTGAAACAAGTAAGCAGGAAAGTGCTCACCTTTCCTAGCACTGCTCTTCTAGCCAGAAACAACACACTGAGTGTACCACATAATCCCAAAAGATTCTGCTGATCTCTACTGCCTTTTTAGCTTGCTTCAACATCGGGGAGACCATTAAAATGCTAGATGTACCCTAAGCAGTGAGACTGAAACCGACGGGGGGTGAGTGGGCAGCATCGTGGGGCAAAATGCCCTCTCTTTCCCCCCTCATCACAGACTTCAGCTCTTCGCTTCCATGGCCCGCGGCAAGAAGGCTGGGTGTAGCTAACGGACGATGGAGCAGTCTTCCAGTCAACATGTTACAGCACTTCTAATGTTTGCTGTTTGAAAGCACTCTGACACCTCTGGAGTATTTGGAGTGAATGCAGCATTTGTAAAAGTGAAAAGTCTAGAAAATGTAACTATATTGGGAAGACGTCTGTATGGCCACTCGGGGGGCAATTTCTTGAAAGCCTGGGATGAGTGAAGTAATGAATGATTAACTAAACAAGAAAATGCATAAGTAAAGAGGGTTCACTGTAACTACAAAATCACATCCATATTACTCAACTGACCTAAATCAACAGACTGGAACATGATGTGCATCATCAAGATTGTGGCACAGTGGCAAACAAAACAATTATTCAGTTGTTCAATTAACTGCATTTGAAATTTAGATACAGATAACAACACCTCTTTCATCTTTACTGAAATAAACAACATTTGAAAGTGAGTAAAACTGGCCTTACCAGTGAGCTGAGAGCCCTCCACGGGGCCTGGCCTACACCAAGATCATCCAGTATGGAAGAGAATACAGATCTCTCTTCTGCACGATCGATTTGAGGAGGGCTGGTACCCAGAATCTTCACCCCGTTCAGATGCAGGGGCATGGCCAGGTTATTGGGGATCTGCCCACCCACAGATACAATACAGCCTGTGCAGCCCTGTGGAGGAAAGTCTCTACATTCTTAGTCTTGTATGAAACACAACTGACTATCAGGATCAATTCTGAACCACACTGCAGTTTGGTTAATAATAAGTAAATAATAAAGAAGCATAGGAGGGAGAATAATGCTCACCAATGCTGCATTTATTTGATCAACAAATACAGTAAACAGCAATATTGTTAAAACTTTTAAAGCAGCACTATGTAACTTTTTCAACCTTTATAATATTTTTTCCAAAACCCTTGTGATGGTACATCAACTTACAATAGGTTGAATGATAGGTCTGCCATAGCCTGAAAGTGTCTGTATCGCTTTTACTGGCACTCTGTAACTTTGGAGTGCGGGTAGGAATCCAAGCACAAAAAGAACTACAAAATTCGACTGCTTTACGGCATACATCACTTCCCCCAATTCCTCAAATTCTGACGCAAGAGCCCAACGAGCATATGTTGTCATGGCTGAAACAACAAGTAAAACCAATAAGCCAAAGGTATTGTCGAAGAACAGTAGAAAGAGAAAAAGGGAGAGTGGTAAAATAAAAGGCTGGACGATGATCAATATTGGTCCAGCGTTAGAGGTGTCTCGACCGATCAGGGCCGGCCCGCGGGGTACGCCAAAATGAGCAAACTGGTGATTTTTTTTATACTAATATTAATTTAAAAACATTAATTCGTAATAATACTCCACAAAAACGTAACTTTTACTACAGTAGTAGACAAGAATACTGTTTCCCAACTGTAGGGGGACCCGAGAGCAAAATTTCAAAAGTTGTTTGTTTTTGCGCTCGTTCACGGTGCCTGTACGTGAAGTTGGAGCTGAAGAATAAGCCAGCAGCTATCAACCATATGCCATCAACATGGATACATTTAACATGGAAGAGGCAATCCCCAAGAAGAGAAGGAGAATTAAGGCGAGGGAATACTGTCGTTTTTCATCAAAGAAACGAATAATAATAGGGAAGGCTTTTGTTGGAGAGAACTCAAAGAATTGAAAAATGTTACATTTGTATGTGAACTGTGTCAGATTGTAGAGATTTAGTGTATGTTATTCATGATGCACGAAATGGGAGGGAGGGGTGCGCTAACTTGGTTTGTTTAGGATCTCGCTTCAAACACAAACAGAAGTGACGTCACCCACAATCACTGATACAACCTTTATTATTTACATTTACATTTATTCATTTAGCTGACACTTTTATCAAAAAGCGACTTACAATTGCTATATTTGACTGAGGTCGCACGCCTCTAAAGCAACTTGGGGTTAAAGGGACACCAGGCAGGAATGCTGTTTATGTCAAACAGCGACCCCAAGAGTAACTGTGGAGTACTTGTTTTTTAACGTTACTTACGCAGATTTGTGCATGGTTAGTGAATGAGAGCCAATGTTTTTACTGCCTAATTGATATGCTATAAAAAACAAGCCTCATATTTCTGCTTTGTGTGCGCACTTTAAATTAACTTCCTTTTCTGTTTTACTGAGAAACATTTTACAAACACACCATGACAAAATTAAATGTAAATGACCCAAAATATTCTTGTGCATTTTGCATTTTACAATTAGTTTTGACTCTACAATTTAGCATGACATACTGTATTGTATCTGTCCAAGATCAAAGACTTCAAATTATGATGCTTATGAACTCAATGGTTCATCCCATAATATGACAGAACGTATGTTTTAAGCAAAAATGTTTTAATCAAAGCACTGATCTGACAAAAATAACTATAATCATTGCTCATTCTTTGCATGAATTCACAATGATTTTCTGTTCCACTCTTCATAGGCATTGCTCAATCTAGACTCCAATCCACTGATGCTTTCTCTCCCACTCTTTTTGTTTCAGAGATGAGCTGTGGTCCCAGAAGCTGACCCTGGGACATGACATGGCATTACTTTACGCTCTGATAACTGTCATATACCTTCTAATCTCATTCGTTGCATTCCTATGGCAACCACATGTATGCCCACTTCACAATACATATGCCAGCTCTGCATTTCCCACCAGGTTACTCAGAGCACGTTAACGTGATGCTAATAAACCGCTACACAGCACCTGGGAATTTATTACAACCTCTGAGCAAAACAACAAACACTTCAACTCGAGCTTCTATCACTTTAACTAGCTTATAATGTGTCTATCACTTTAACTAGCATATAATGGAAAAGTCAATGGTTGTTAGAGATTTTGCATCATCAGTGGAGACTTGAGTGGCTTTATCTCTATAAAAGGAAATAGAAATGAACATAGCAAGAACTGCTTAGATGCTCAGAGGCATTTCGTGATTAGTCTCTTGAGATAATGGCATCTAAGACTAGAGATGTATAAAAACGCATTCATTTTCTCTATAGAGAACATTACAGCAATAAAATCTCAGAAGTTCTTAAGTGATGGTATATGATTCTGTAGCTACTAATCAGTGTGATTTCAAACAAGTCAGTCTTCAGACAAATCTGTATATTATAGAAACTTATCTGTTATAAGTTTCTATAATGTACAGAGTAGGGCTGCAAGATTGAAAAATCGCAAATAAATCGTAATATGAATAATAGCAACAGAAAAATGAATATTTTAAAAAGTTTAGAAAAGATAAAAGTTTTCGGTCAATGCAGAAAGCAGAGATGAGATTTATGCTCTCATAACAAACTAGTTTGAGAAGATGAGTCAGTCCAAGGCTTCAAAATAACAAGAAACAATAACAATATATAAGGGGTGTGACAGATCTCGTGCTAAAGATTTCTCGTCATGTGAAAACCTGTCTCACAATATCGCCATTACGGAGCCTAAGGGTGAAATTTGCAGAGAATATTCCACCGCTACATTCACATTACATTAAGGTGCCCACCAATGTAACCGCCATAATTAGTTTTATTGTGGTTGCACTTGCATTTATAGTTTGCACTTAATAAGACTAAGAAAAATTGTTATTTATACGGTTTTTATTTCTATGTTCAATTTGTGGAAAGGAGTTCAATTAGGAGGTCTCACACAACCTCAATCAGAAGCTCATAATTCATATACAGTCATTTGAGTTTGTGGCAAAACATTTTACAGTGCTTGTATATTGCTATTTTCAATGCATTTGATAATTAATTCTCATAAAGTAGAACTAAAAAAACATTAATTTCTAGTTAATTCATTACCATAAGATTATTAGTTAAAAAAAAATAAAAAATGCACCAGTAGACTACTGTTCCAGTCATTAATTTTGTTATTGAGGATTTCTATAAAATATTGTGCAAAAATCTTGACTAGTCTTGTGTCTTGTCTCGTGAGATGTATCTGGTCACACCCCTAATATATCTATACACACACACACACACACACATACATTTATTTTACACGCTTAAAGCTTTATATCACATATCCCATTATTCAACAAGTTATCACATATCACATTTTTCTTCAATATCATGCAGCACTTAAAATCCTCGAAAGTCAATAGTTGCATTTGTATTAATGTTATTAACACTATTATCTATCATATTGTATTTCTGAATCATACTAGTATTTCCTGCAGGAACTGTATGGTGATATGTTATTCTGAACATAACGTATCTATTTATCAGTTTTAAAAATAATTTTTTGCTTAGAATCAAATTCTGTATGTTTGTGATTCTTTTTGAAATGCTATGGAGAAAATGAATGGAAAAACCAATTTCAAGAACCAATGCAGCTGAAACCATCATTGCATCATCTCTTCTTCGAAACGTGATGAGACTTTAAAATACCAGCCCAGGCATTAAAGAATTCATATGCACTGGAAACACATGATCTTGTTTGTAAAGCACACTGTGCATAAGCAGTCTAGCGCTGGTGGCAATAGCTGTGGTGTTAGTCTTGCTGTGAAATTCATATTAAGACCATTGGCCCATTCGGCTCGTGTCTATAGTCACACATTGCTGAACATCAAAAAAAGAGAATTAGGAATTGCTCACACTCTACAGTGATGCCATTTTTAGAGAAGACATTATTCTCTTTATGCTGGGGGAAAAAGGTAGCAAAGTAACACATTTCCTCTTATATACTTTCAGACACAAGATAACAGATGAGTTTGAAACATTGCATAAAGCAGGTTATTTCTTATAAGGCAGGGAACAAAATGGAAGAAAATCTATTTCCGCAGTTTAAGATGGTAGCATACAACCTGATAACAAGATATCAACTTTCTTTTTTGGGGATGCAAGGATGGTGAACAAAAACAGTTTCAGAATAATATGAAAGAATTTGCTTAAGCTTAAAGGGGTGGTTGATTGCGATTTCACTTTTTTCATTTTAAATAGTGTGTAACAGTATATGCAAAGTTGCAGCGCTGAAAGTTCAATGTAAGCAGAGATATCGTCTTTTAAAAATCAGGAAGTTCAATTCCTACAAAAACTACTCGATTGGGACTACAGCTGGGTTTTAGACGTCACTAACCCACACATTTGCATCGACCCCTCCCTCCGGAAAATGCAAAAAAGGGTATTGTCATGTATCTGCGGCTCATCGAGTGTGTTGTGTTCACCCAGCTGTCAGGTCTTCTGTGTTCGGGCTTCCCACGCTGTACTTCGTCAACAATGAATACAATTTATGTTTGATTATGTTCCTGAAAATGACAAGCGTAATCTAGCTCTCTGTGCTGCGCATTTTATGGAAGACAGCTTCCAGAATCTCCATGAGTTCAACACCGGATTCAACAAGAAACTGTTACTAAAACATGAAGCAGTTCCAACTTTTAAACAAGAGGCAGCAGTTGTTGGGCCACAAACTGTAAGTAGGCTGAGACTTCATCATTTTAAATGTATTTGCATGTATAATTTCAGACGAAATGTTTTAGTTTTATCGAATGCCAGCGCTGGCTTTATAGCCACATCGTCTACGACAAATGCGTACAAACATTTTGGACCTGAATTTGTATGTACTAATTTTGTAAATGTATTTTTCATGAATATATACTTTGACGTTATTTTTCGATTTGATCAAGAACATAAACCATAAGCCAACACTGTTTGAGTATATAGCCAGTCAGTTCGATGCTATTTTGTGTAAGACAAACGTGTATAATGTTTTAAAAAATATAGGCAAATTACCATTCAGAAACGTTTTTTAAGAGCCGTGTTTGGTGAGGTTCTGCTTGCCTCTCTTCATCGCCGCTTTCTGGGTCTGATTCTGGCTCAAACTGATACGGCAGTATCGACACCATTATTTACATTGACCGAGCACATGAAACATTCACCCATAAAGGTAATGGGCGTGAAGATTCCGGACAACGTGGAGTACACAGTTTAGCCAATAACAACACACCGGCCCAAACTAACCAATCTGAGCCCACTGCCTGTTTCTGAGGGAGTGGTTTCATAGAATCAGGAAGTCGACCGCTCGTTCAGAGGACAGAGGAGAACGTGGCTTACAATAAAGGTGAAATTGATGACAAATAAGTCTTTTTAAAAAAGAAAAAAACAAGAATACATGTCATATTGCACCCCATAAACACAATCATGCAAAGAAAAAAAGCAGTAAACCACTCCTTTAAAAAATGTCTGCAAAGCATTTTACAGTGTTTTTCCCCTCAATAATATTTTTATACGCAATTGCTAAGTCCACCAAACCAGTGCTGTTATGGTTAACTAAAACTAAAATGTTTTTAGAATTGAAATAAATCTGAAATAATGATGAAAACTTATTTAGTTCAGTTAATGGTTATGTCCCAAATGACACACTTCATGGGTACTTTCAGTCTTGTGCCATTGCAAGTCTACAAAACTGAAAGTGGACATGAAGTGTGTAATTTGTATGTGTAGTGGTGCAGTGTGTGTTTTTTAGTGACATCTAGCGGTTCGGTTGCGAGTTTGCACTAAAGGCTCAGCCCACTGCTCACCCCTCCCTTTCGAAAAAAGCTACGGTGGCTAAAACGAGACAAACTTATCATCGTCTGAGACAGCAGAGAATAGGCAGAGTAAGCCAAGAGCAGTAACGTGTGGTGAAATCTTGTCATGAGTAGGCTGTGACCAATCAATGTGGCATATTTACAGAGAACATATTTTACAGAGAACTGACTGCGCATGCGCAAATCAACGTAAACTACGTTCTACGGACCATAGAGGCACTGCTAACCTCTGCCTCAATGGTGATGGTCTTGATCGTTTCACTAGATAAGACCCTTATTCATTGTCTGGTGTCGTTTAAAGCTGCACTGAAATTGTCTTTTGGACCTTGAACCTTTTGGTTTCCATTGAAGTTCATTATATGGAGAAAAATCCTGGAATGTTTTCATCAAAAACCTTAATTTATTTTCGACTGAAAAAAGAAAAAGAAGGACATCTTGGATGACATGGGGGTGAGTAAATTATCAGCAAAAGTTTTTTTTTTTTTTTTTTTTTTTTTTTTTAAAGTGAACTATTCCTTTAATGAAAAATCGATTTTTAAGTTCTCAGACAACACAATGGTGATTTAACCATTAGCTTTGTGATTTAACCACAGAGCTTTGTCAACCAGTGCAAGCTAGCACAAATGTCTTGACAAAGTTTCCTTTTTTTTTTTTTTTTTATAAAATGCCAACAACCAAAATGATTAAGGGCACATTTTAAATGAACTAAATTTATTAGTAATAATAATCGAATACACTGACTTAGCCCATCCATACGCTTTTTAAACATGGCTTCATCTAATCAGATTTTAGATACCCTATACACTTTATAATAAGTGTTTGCATGGCATTTTCAGAAATCGGACCATATCATAACAAATGCCCTTGTCAAACATGAAAGTGAATAATAGCTTTCAGTTACCCAAATGCACCAGATGCACGGGCTGAACTTTGACCTCTCACCTCCTGCTGTGTGATGTCCAGGATGCGCTCAAGGGTTAACTCCTCAAAGTACAGACGGTCACACTCATCAAAGTCCGTACTGACCGTCTCCGGGTTATGGTTCACCACCACTGTATGCTTGCCCATCTGTCTGAGGGCACGGATGCTTGACACAGCACACCAGTCAAACTCCACACTGCTGCCTATGGGGCAGTAGAGCGAAACACTGCGATGACCCAATTGCTCATTAAAACTAATTAAGACAATACATTGGATTGGTGTAAAGTGAAAACAAAAAAAAAAAAATCAAAGGATGATTAAGTAAAAAGGAACAGAGCTCACCAATGTGATACGGACCACACCCCACAATCATGATACCATGATCCTTAAAATCCAAGTCATGCTCCTGTTGAAAAGGACACAAAAATGGATTCCTCCTTACAAACATGCCATAAGCTCCAATACCAATATCCACAATTTTAAAATAATATAATTTTATTATTTTATTTTGTTTAACCTTATGACACAAGCTTCAATATCCATGATGAATTTATTAACTTCTTTCCATTTTCATTTATTATTTTTATTTTATATATATATATATATATATATATATATAATACTTTTCCATTTCAGGACATTTAGATTATTATTATTTTATTTTAAATTGCATTTTTATTTTCCCATTAAATTTATGCATTTCTCTTTTTACAAAATTCATCTTATTTATTGTGCATTTTGATGCTTTAAGTTCTGTATGTGGTTTGGGACTATTGCAAAACAAACGCCCTTGTTCCCTTGTTTCCCTTGAACTGTTTTCCTTGTTTCTTTGTGTACTAAAATGATTTTGAAAAATTGTGCTGCTGTGGAGAAGCCTAGACAAAATATTTCCTGGGACTTCAATAAAAGACCCTACATAAAGGTTGGACAGACTGGTTTACCTGACCATGGTAAGTGCAATACAAGTAGTTGGTGGCTGCAGGGTATTCAGCAGCAAGTGTATCAATCTGAAAGTGAGCACAAAAGCCATTTATCATAAGGCAAGGTTTATCATAACCACTGGATCTCAATAGTAAAAGGATGTTTCTGCCAATAGGCTCAAACCTGTTTGACCCAAGGTCGGATGTTCTGGTTGAGCCTCAGTGCCCGAGCTTCTCCCTCTGAGATGTTCAGAGCCTGGCCAACCTGTCTGTCTGAGAAACCATCCCTCTTTGCCTTCAAAAGTAGATCTCTCGGCACTGTGGCGCTGACGGTGCAAACAGCATCAAGAAACTCAACATGACACAAATGGACTGACACAAAGTTTTCAGAATCTTAACTCTTTAAGGTCGCTCTGTACAGCTTGGTTATATAGCATTTTCTGAGCTGGTTTTGAAATATTTTTTTGGTAAATGCATGCAAAATCATTAAAGGCAAATGTTTTTTTTTTTTAGGATAAATAGCAAACCGTGGACCTTTGATCATCAGAGTTCAAGCTTCAGTGTACATGGAAGGAAAGAAAATCTCCCCCAAAAAAACTCTTGCTAAAGATGCTAAATCAATATAACATTTGAGTTAAAATCAAAGAGAAATGGAATCAAAACTTGCAGATTTTTCTTTCTAACTTTCATTTTTCATAAGCTCTGCATTGGCATAAAACAATTCAGATAATCAAGACATCTGGTCAACTTTTTGATCTATTTTAATATGAAAAAAATAGAAGCTCAAAAACTTTTTTGGTAACACTTTACTTGAAGGGGTGTGCATAAGACTGACATGACACCTTCATAACCATGACATGACATATGTCTTGAATATGAAGTAGGGTTTATGACAACTGTCATTAAGTGCCTTTCGCTTAATAATGACATTTTGAATGCAAATATGACATTAAGATGTCTTTGTTATGACATCTTGACATAAACTATAACATCATAACCTGTCAGTGTCTTTGTCATGACAACTTGATATAAAATGAAGTTAAACTGTCATGTGGTTGGCTTTGACATTGGCTGTCATGAGGCCATTATAACTGTGTCATGAATATTTTTCGTGACCTCGACTACAGTGGTACAAATTCAATTTGTCATTAAAAAGTTACAATTGCTTCATGACAGCCAATGTCAAAACCAACCACCTGACAGTTTAATGTGATGTTAACCAATAAAGCTAGGTGGTTATCAAATTAAGTTTGATAATTAATCTGCTATGTCATGTTTATGACAGGTTGTGTTGTCTTAGTAATGTCAAGTTGTCATGACAAAGACACTGACAGGTTATGATGTATTGGTTTATGTCAAGTTGTCATAAAGACAATCTCAAACAATGTCATATTTGCATTAAAAATGTCATAACTGAGCAAATGACACTTAATGACAGTTGTCAAAAACATGAATAAAACTCAAGTCATGATTATGAAGGTGTCATGTTAGTCTTATGCACACCCCTTCAAGTAAAGTGTTACCACATGGGTAGCTATGCATACAGCAAACCTTCAGTATCTATACTGGTCCTGGTTTAAATCCCGGTTTAACAATGCAAAGAGCATTAAAACCAGCATGGGACAGCAAGAGTGTGAGACAGTAGAGTCGCTATGGACATAGACAACCATTCCTCACCATCCCACGCACCACATGTGAGACTTTACTTCATACTGCGCTTAAGGAGGTCAGCACACACCTGACCTGAAAGTAGCCTGATGGTTAAAGATCCATCAACATCTAGATCTTTATTTAGTACAGGGGGTAGTACAGGGGTTGTGAAAAGATGGTTCAAAACTGATTATAACTCAAGATGCTACTATTCTTGAGCAATGTCCTGTACTATAGACCTTATGTAGCCCCGCCCCTTTTCAGTGCTGTGCTCGTTGTCTTTTGACTTCTGCTCTGTATTTTCACAGCGATCTTCCATAGGTATGAATGAACTGCTCATTAAAAGAAAAATTCCCGGTCAACATTTGTTAAGACATCTGCTTTACAGTGCTTATGATAAACATTACAATGCTCATGATAACTTTTGTTAACTCTATAATAAGTAAATCCACCAGCTAATTACTCCTCGACAGCGATGCCATAGAAATATACAGAGCGACCGCAAAACCGGAAGTTCAAAGACAATATTCAAAAGATGGCGGCGCCCACGTTTCTCTGGTGCATAAGGTCTATAAAGAACCATAAGCAAAGTTTTACCAGATTTGTGTATCTAATAAAATGAAGATCTAGATGTTGGTTATTCTATTAGCCATCTTCTGAGCAAGTTTAAGTGAATTATTAGAATATGACACAATAATACCTTTAAGATGTTTTACATTGTGCCATTATTATTATTTTTTTTTTACATTTAAGCCTATTTTTTTACCTTACAGATTTCCAAAAGTTTTATTTTTTAATTCTCATTAGATTCTCATTACTGTCATAAATTATATCACATACTACATAAATAATATACACACAATGGTCACTTTCTTAGATACACCTAATCAACAGCTGTTTAACACAAATATCTAATCAGCCAATCAGATGGAAGCAACTCAATGAATTTAGGTATGTAGACATGGTCAAGACTATCTACTGAAGTTCAAACTATGGAAGAAAGGTGATTTAAGTGACTTTTAATGTGGCATGGTTGTTGGTAACAGACGGGCTGGTCTGAGCATTTCAGAAACTGTTTACAGAGCATGGTACAAAAAGAAGAAAATATCCAGTGAGCGACAGGGTCTTGCCTTGTTGCTGCCAGAGGAGAATGACCAGACTGGTTTGAGCTGATAGAAAGGCATCAGTAATTCAAATAACCACTCATTACAACCGAGTTCTGCAGAAGAGCATGTCTGAACGCAACACGGTGAATAGAAGCAGACGGGCTACAGCAGCAGAAAATCACACCGGGTGCCACTCCTGTCAGCTAAGAACAGGAAACAGAGGCTACAATTCACATGGGCTCAACAAAATTGGATAATAGAAGATTGGGGAAATGTTGCCTGATCTGACGAATCTGAATTTAGATATTAGGGTCAGAATGTGGTGTAAACAACATAAGAAGCATGGATCCATCCTGCCTTGTATCCAGTGATGGGGTAGTTACTTTTAGTAATGCGTTACTTTACTTAGTTACCCCATATGGAAAGTAACTTTTTATGTTACTCGTTACTTTTATGTTGACTTTGGGCAGAACCAAATATCTGTTCCTAAATGTGTAGGTCTACATAAAGTTCTACTATGCATAATGACATATATAATGGCAGAAATACATAATGCATTTATCAAAATTTGGAATATTTATGAAGAAAAGCTTGTTAATGGATAGGCATGCATGGGCGGCGCTACCAAAGCTCCCTGTTAGCACCCCCAAAAATAATTTCTGGAAGCAATTTCTTAATTGAACACGTTGCACTCATATTCTGGGCTCATCTGATTTTTTTTGTACATAGTATAGCCTACTTTATTATGATTTTAGTATCATAATGATTAATAAATGCGCGCACAATTATCCACGAACTTGATAAATGTTGCAGATATGTTTTACAATGCACGTAAACAAATGCCTTTCAACTTATGTGTGCAAAATTCAGAATTAAATGAATGTGCAGTAGCCGTGTGCAGCAACCACTGTTGTAGCCATTAAATAACCATTTAGTTGCATAATTGTTAAAATATCATAATGTTATTTTTATCTATGTTGATTACGAAAAGTGAACAGTATGAGTAAGATGGATGTGCAATTGAGTGGGTCAGACACGATTTTGACCTCTTCATTAAGTTTTGTTTTGAAGAAAGCCTTTCTTTAAAGTAAATTTTGTTTTGTATAAATTGTATCTTAATTGTAATCATTTTTTATCAACCAATTACCTGTATGTAATAAATAAGAAGCAAATAGCAGACAATATAATCATGACATGGAGGTGACGGCACGGTCACTTGTTGCGCGTGAACTGGAGCGCACCTCATCATAAATTAACCGAACCTCAGCATATGCCTCGCAGACATGATAAATATATCTATTAATAGAAAGCTTGAAATGTCTTTAAATGAAATTCAAAATGAAGGCTACTCTCTGATTTTGTAATCCATTATGTGCATTTCTAGGCATTCACGGAGATGACGATCGCTGTCAAATCTGTCAAATGGCGGAGATCGCTGTCAAATCTATCCATGGGAAAAGGAAAGTTGCCCCGAACTGGAAAAGGAACTACGTTTTGTTACCAAATTTTCAGTAGTAACGTGTTACACTACTTTTTACCCGAAAAAGTAGTTATGTTTACCAACACGGTTACACTTTATTTTGATGGTCGCTTTAGACGTTTGACTAATTATAAGTAACTTTTCAACTACGTGTCAACTAACCCTCTTTAGAGTATTAGTATATTATAGTAGACTGTCAGTAGACTGTTGGGTTATGGTTAGGTGTTAGGCTTTGGGTTAGTAGAATAAATTTACTTGTAGTCGCTAAGTGACATAGTCAGTTGAATGTCTGTTGGAGGACCAACAAAATAAAGTGTTAGCAGATAATAAGCTGACAGTCTACTAATACTCTAATGACAGTTAGTTGACATGTAGTTGAAAAGTTACTAATAGTTAGTAGAATGTCTAAAGTGGACTATCAAAATAAAGTGTTACCCACAACACTGCTTGTATCAGTGGTTTAGGCTGGTAGTGTAATGGTGTGGGGAAATTTTCTTGGCACACTTTTTTGCAGTAGCACCTCAATGCAGTACGTGAGAACCACGGGGAGGAGTCGGATAAAGATCCAAGGGGTGGAGATGGGTAGGGTTAGGGGTGCTTTTAGGGATGAGGGGGCGGAGTTGGGTAGGTTTAGAAATATGTAAGGTGGGAAGAGTTGGATCTGTATCCGACTCCTCCCCGTGGATTTCATGTTCTGCAGTGAGAACCATCTCACACTTTGGGCCAATTAGTACCAATTAAGCATCATTTAAACACCACAGACTACCTGAGTATTATTACTGATCATATCAATCCCTTTATGAACACAGTTTACATTTTTTCTGATGGCTACTTCCATCTGGATAAAACGCACCATCTCACAAAGCTCAAATCCTCTCAAACTGGTTTCTTCAACATGGCAATGAGTTCACTAGTCTCAAATGTCATCCAAAGTCACTAGATCTCAATCTAATAGAGAACCTTTGGGATGTGGTGGAACGGGAGATTCGCTTCATGGATGTGCAGCCAACAAATCAGCAACAACCATGTGATCGGATGCAAGTGAGTGAGTGTGAGTGTATAATTCCAGTAATTAATACACTAATGAAAATGACTTTTTTTGCATTCCAGTAATGCGAATATGTTGTGTGATTAGTTAATAATTTGTCTGTAACTTATATAAAATAAAAGGTGCTAAAAATTCAATTGTCTTATTTTCAACATATATTTTATATTTATAGATAGATGACAGACAGAACTATTTTTTATTAGATAGATTTATTTATATCAGTTATGAGCGTCCGTATGTGACTTAACCTCACTCACCTGTTATACTGACCCAGGTGCTGCTCCATCTCAGTGATGTGCCTCAGTTTGTGCAGGAACCATTTGTCTATGGAAGTGAGCTTATGGATCTGATCAATGGTCACACCACCGTGCAAGGCCTTGAGAAACAAAACAATCAACATAATGTCTAAAATCAGCAAACGATACTATAAATGGCATGAACACAAACAGCCTTTTCTAATAAATGATGGCGATCTACAAGAAATTGTGGGGTCATTGTTAAATGAGAAATAATGGCTCTTGATTGTTGGCTGTTAGCCTGCAGTGTCCCTTGAATACAGAGCAGAGCCCAATGAGCTGTAACTCGCTGTTGCGGTAGCGCTGTGGGGGGGATGGGGCTCCTGGCCAATCAGGACGCAGCACTTAATAGCTTGTCTGCTTAATAGGAGGCATAACCTGCTCTGAATGAAATTATGCGCCTGGAGACTAACATCAAACTCTAATGCCACAAAAGCGAGACCAACCTTGAGAGTTATTGATGTCTCATGTCTCGACAGGATTTGGCCTATTATTCCTTAATAAATCTGCCAGCATCAATGCGTTCATTTGACACTCACATAACACGTTTTTTGAGGAGAAGTTGGTCGATTTCTCTTTAGGCAGCCAGGTATTTTAATTTTTAATGAATGTCCAGTTGATACATAGCAGTTTTGTATCATCTTAAAGGGATTTATTTACCAATAATGACTGACTTACCACAGTACTACATTACCCTAGTACTCCACAGCTACTAACAAGACAAGTAAATAAGCAGGCAAAAAACACTGATTTAAACTGAAACAAGAAAAGGAGAGGAAAGAGATCACTGAGAGCAACGGAAACTATGAAACTGGTGGCCAGCGACTATAGACCATTTTGCAAGATGTAAACAACACTGGTCCAGAAGCACTTCCTGTTTCAGTTTTTTAACACTACATAAAACCTGGGATAAAATACAACCAACAGAACATATAAAACTGAATCAAAAAGTTAAACAAACATCTTTAAGATGTTTTCTTTACATGTGAAATAAAGGAAACAGTTACAAACTGAAACAGGAAGTGTTTCTGGACCAGTGTTGTTTACATCTTGCAAAATGGTCTATAAGTACACAGTTCAATGGACATCATACAAACAATAATTGACCACATAACAAGGTGACTGGCCAAGCACAGTCTATATAATAATTATTTAAAACTAAGGTTTAGATAAATGACCTATAGAAATAAATAACTACTTTTTACACTGAATTTACAGATATTGTGTTCAATTTTTAATTTCCAAAGATAGCCATTTTCTTTGTCTTGAGAATCAACTCTGATAATATTTTATAATAATATTATTTAATATTTTATAAATAATATTTTTATTCAACAATTTTAGCTGAAACAGGACACAGAATTGCATTATAAAATGATTAAATCATAACAGTAATATTGTGAAATATTACTATTTAAAAATGACTTTTGTCTTGTGATTTTATTTAAAAATGTAATTTATGCTGATCCTTCAGAAACCATTCTATGCTGATTTGCTGCTCAAGAAACATTTCGTATTATAAATAATGTTGAAAACAGTTATTCTGCTTAATATTTATCTGGAAACTACGAAATTTTCTTTCCAGGACTCTTTGATTAATCGAAAGTTCAAAAGAATATAATTCATTTGACATAAATTGTTTGCAACATTATAAATGTATTAATTGGTAACTTCAATTTACATTCTTACTGAGAAAAAAACAAAAAAAAACTTACTTGACCCAAACTGATGGTATAACCTGGACACAAAGATTTAGGACTAATGTAAAAACTGTCTCATTCACTCATAAACCATGAGTCTAAATTAAACACGGCTGTCATGTTGAGTAGAGCACAATCAGAATCTATAATCTAGACTGTAATTCTCTTAATGCTCTGAGTCACAAACCTGGGCGAGTGAGAAGATACGAGTACTTGAAGGCATGGAAAGCTCTCGCTGCATGTCGTGCTGCTCTGCCCAGGCTCTTCTCAGAGGCAGACGTGGTACAAAGCCGTCCACTGAGGGGTGGCACATTCGCAAAGCCTTCTGGATGCTCTCCTCGAAGGTTCGGCCAACTGCCATGACCTGTGTGGGGAGGAAATAAGTGGAAAGGATGGAGACGGAAGCCTTTTTTTGCTTACGTATTTCTGTAAATCAACAGCACTGAATTAACTGTGATACAGAATTAAACTGTACAGAAATTGGCAATACAGAATCCTAGTTTGGTCTTGGATTAGTTTTAATCTGTGCAGTGTTCGATTGCCATGACAACTGCCGCACCTCTCCAACACTCTTCATGGCACTGCCGATCTCCTGAGACATCCCTTGGAAGCGGTCCAGATCCCAGCGAGGGATTTTGGTGACGATGTAATCCAAACTGGGCTCGAAACAGGCCGTGGTCTGCTCCGATACCGCATTCTTTATGTCTGGCAGAGGAATGCCCAGAGCTAGCTTAGCAGCTACAAATGCTAGTGGATACCTAAGGAGAAAGGGTCAGAAAGCCACATTGTCAGACAATGGATAACATTATCTACAATAATAGAACAATGACAACTGCAACTTATAATTATTTACATTTCATCACACCCCAAAATTACATCTTTTAAGATCTCAATTGTTTCTCATAGACAGCAATGAAATTGTGACTGAGACTGAGTCTCCTCTATCATTACAATAAAAAATCTCGGCAGTTTTCCAAAGTCTGCTAAACTGAGCTATGGTCAAAATATCTAAACTGTGATATCCATATATAACATAAATTCTCTTACACTTATCCTAATAAATGTAAGGAGAAACATGTGAGAAAGTTGATATTAATAAATTTAAATTAATTTTTTCAATTGGAATTTAGAAAATATTAATTAATAAACCTAGCCCTTAGCACAATTTAAATAACAATGCTTTCCAAAAAATCCCTCCATAATGTTTTTTTGAAGAAAAAAAATATATAATAATAGCCACACGATGTATTAAAACTATTTTTGCCTCTTCACAGTAATCTTTTTTTATAAGACAACAAAATCTGTTCTGTTTATTCCACACAATTGTGGCATCAATGCCTCAAAAGGATATAGATTGATTTCACACTGAACAGACAGAGTGGTGGGAGGGTGTTTTATAGAGTCTGGCTCTCGACACACACAGAACTTTGGCTGCAGTCACTTCTCAATACTTTGGTGACAAAACACTCCAAACCAAAGACAGTGTGAAACTGACACCTTCAGTTGATCACAGGGAAACGTCTGTTTCTCAGGTAAAACTTGAACCGAGCCAAAGCAATTTACACTCTTAAATCTGTACCATACAGCAATAAATGAAGTGAAATGCCTAAAGACATACGGTAACTAACTGTGGATGCCCATAAAGCAGCATCCATGCTTGTAAACTTTAAAAATATTGGTGTATTATTAAAATAACACTTTGGTGTGCAGATCTCACCCTGTAGCTTTGGACGCCAGCGCTGAGCTTCTGGAGAGGCGGGCATTCACCTCAATGATACAGTACTCCAGAGAAGATGGATTCAGGGCATACTGGATATTACACTCTCCCACAATGCCTAGATGACGCACCACCTTAATAGCGGTCTCTCTCAGCATGTGGTACTCCTCGTTGGACAGAGTCTGGCTAGGTGCAACCACAATGGAGTCACCTTTGAGATGACCAGAAAGGGCTATTAACTGAAGCGCTTGAGGATGCATATGATGTGACTGGTGTTTAATTTCAAATGTATTGAATGTGGTGTAGGAATTTGGATGTGTGTATGCTGGGGTCAATGACAAACAAGGACGTACAAGACTATGAGGAGAAAACATCTTTTTAAAATGTAGTTTAACATGCGTGACTACCAATTATTTAAAATGTAATCGTCAATTAAAGAGACTTTTCATTCCAAAAAAACCGTTTGCAACCATTGAGGTAAAAAGTAATAAAATATTTTCCTTACACTGATACTACATGCAAGTCTTGATCAATGTTTTTGAAAACATTTTAAAGGGATACTCCACTTTTTTTGGAAATAGGCTCATTTTACCACTCCCACAGAGTTAAACAGTTGGGTTTTACCGGTTTTTAATGTATTGAGCCGATTTTCTGATATTTAATATCAGTAACTAGAGAGTTTCTGGTCTCATTGACTTCCATAGTATATTTTTTTCCTACTATGGCAGTCAATGAGACCAGAAACTGTCTGGTTACTGATATTCATCTAAATATCAAAAAATCGGCTGAATGGATTTGAAAACGGTAAAACTCAACTGTTTAACTCTGACGGAGTTGTAAAATGAGCCTATTTCCAAAAAAAAAGTGAAGTATACCTTTAAAAATATTGATCAAAGAAAAAAATTAATTCTTTACATATTTCGTGTTTTTTTAAATGATCAATATCATAGGTGTTTGACCATTTGAAAGCCTAAACTAACCTATATTATTCTATTAACACAATAAAAAGTGTTAAATTATGCAAAACTACTTTTTTTTATTAAAAATGTCTCTCACCACTGACACACATGCATACAAGATTTTATTCTACATAGGTACCTGTGTGGATGCCCAGAGGGTCAAAGTTCTCCATATTGCAGACAGTGACACAGTTATCAGCGACATCTCTCACCACCTCATATTCCACTTCCTTCCAGCCCAGCAGGGACTTTTCCACCAGGATCTGCCTGCTCATGGCCAGGGCCTGTAACAGAACAGAGTAAGAGTGAAAGGAATTAAAGGAGTAGTTCACTTTTGAAAAAAAAAACTTTTGCTGATAATTTACTCACCCCCATGTCATCCAAGATGTCCACGTCTTTCTTTCTTCAGTAGAAAAGAAATGAAGGTTTTTGATGAAAACATTCCAGGATTTTTCTCCATATAATGCACTTCAATGGGAACCAAAGAGTTCAAGGTCCAAAAGACAGTTTCAGTGCAAACTGCAAACTGTTCAAAGGGCTTTAAACGATTCCAGATGATGAATAAGGTTTTTGAAGCGAAACGATCGGTGTTTCGAAAAAAAAAAAAATAACAAAGTTTAGGTTTTATAAACTGAAAAAGTCGCCTTGCTCTTTTCTGTTCGTTACTCTCCTGTTCGAACTCGTTCATCAAAATGAACGAATTTTTTCCTGAGTCAATTCGTTCATTTCATTTGTTGAATGAACCAAATGACACGAAAAAAGATTCGTTGATTTTGATGAACGAGTTCAAACAGGAGAGTCACGAACGTGCATCACAGAACAGAGCAAGGCGACCATTTGAGCTTATAAAACTTAAACTTTTTTTTTTTAAAATGAGCGAACGTTTCACTTGATAAGACCCTTATTAATCGTCTGGAATCATTTAAAGCCCTTTGAACAGTCTGCAGTTTGCATTGAAAGTGTCTTTTGGACCTTGAACCGTTTGGTTCCCATTGAAGTCCATTATATGGAGAAAAATCCTGGAATGTTTTCATCAGAAACCTTCATTTCTTTTCGACTAAAGAAAGAAAGACTAGGGGTGCTTCTCAATATCCCTCCTCGTCTCCTCGCTCCTCCGTCCTCCCTCCTATGACCCGGAAACCGATCGAGCTCAGCCATCTTGAAGGACATCTCAATTCTCTAATTGCACCGTGAGGAGTCGAGGATCGAGGAGTGAGGAGGCTTCCTGAGGAGTCATAAGCGAGGGTACACAGGTGCATCCTACGCGGAACTGTTACATTGACTAAACGTGACGCACGTGTCAATTCTCCTCCTCCTTCACATCGGTCACAATCATTTTCATTTATACTTTACCTTTGCAGTTTATATAAACCACACATCTCAGATATTTCAACAGTATAGCCTATCTTTATTATTATTTATTATGGATTTATTAAATAACCAAACTTCAACAACATAAGGGCAGATGCTTTTAGCGCTGCTGATGACACTGTGGAGTGACACTCGAGTGATCAAGTATTCCAATGTATATAAAAAAGCTTTTATTCGATTCCTCTGTCCTCCTTTCCTTTCCTCGCGTCCTACAGGGGGTGGAGCTGAGACGTAAGGAAAGGAAGCAAGGAAAGGAAACGAGGATGCACAAATAACAAATGAGAAGCACCCATGGACATCTTGGATAACATGGGGGTGAGTAAATTATCAGCAAAAGTTTTTTTTAAAAGTGAACTACTCCTTTAACCCACTTTCACCATGCCAAACCATCTAGAAAGTGTCCATATCAAGAGGAATCAAAATGTCCTTGATCTTCTTGAGATAAAAGGGTGTACTATGAACACATACCATAACTTTCAGAACTCAGCTTCATACCCACAGAAAAAAAAGGCCATTTATTGAGACCCTAAGCTGCAAAAATGTAGGTTTATTGATGCATGAAGCAAACCCAAAGCAGACAAATTAGTTAAAAAAAATGCAAATAGGAGAAAGCAACAGAAAGCAAAAAGAATTAGACAAAAAATATTTGGCACAAAAAAAAATTCATTATTAGTGGACATCGGGGGGAAACTAAAAGAAAAGAAAAACATACAACATGACCTCTTAAATCAAATATAAAACAATCTTTAAAAGAAATCTCTCTGTTCAATAGCAAACATTCAGCTATTTTTAAACTATAATTGATCACAAAACAGATCATATTTTAATTCAGAGCGTCCAAATGAATAGAAATAATTATCATCGTGTTGTGTGATGTTTTACCTTGCGAGCGGTGTCCTCTAGCTTCTCTCTATTAGCACACAGGCCTGAACCCAGGCCACCCAGGGCATAAGCTGATCTCAGCATGACAGGGTAGCCAATCTCCTCTGCTGCCTTCAAGGCATCTGCCACCTTCCAGATCATCAGTACATAATCACAGACAAATATCTAATTAAATAGTGCATTTACTTTGGAAAGTTTCTCTGAAACCTCAAATAAGACCGCATCACAACTGTGGGCAGTACCACTTTGTGCATCTCACCGTTTTAACAGCAATACTGGGAGCAATCTTTTCATTGATCTCCATTAGTTTATCTGAAAAGAGTTGCCGATCCTCAGTGGCCATGATGGACTCAACAGGTGTGCCCAGAACCTTCACTCCATACTTCTGCAGGACGCCACTCTGAAAGAGCTCCACCCCTGAGACCACGGACAGGAACATAAAGTATCATCAAAACAATCCTTTCAGTCCTGTTAAATTCGGTAAAGTGTGAGGCTGAAAGCTCACCGCAGTTGAGAGCCGTCTGTCCACCCATGGAGAGCAGAATGCCGTCGGGTCGCTCTACTCTGATCACCTCTGACACAAATTGAGGAGTGACGGGCAGGAAGTACACAGTGTCTGCCTGCTTGGTGCCAACCTCGTTAGTTTGTACAGAGGCAATGTTGGGGTTAATCAAAACTGTTTGCAGGTTTTCCTCCTGTAGACAGAAGCAAGAAACACTGCTGTGATAATGAACACCTGTACTGTTGTTTCAACTAGGTCAGTGGTTCTCAAACTGTGGTACATGACATGACCCTGAACATGTACAACTCTTTAATAAAAAGCAAATAATTGATTTATTATTAAATTTTTTATTATTAATAGTTACAATCCCAGAGACACACACGCGTGCTAAAACTAAAATGAAATTTTCTGAAATTTTCAAAATTATTTTCTGTAATCGAAATTAAAAATGAATTAAAATATAAATATTAGGGCTGTCAAATGATTAATCGCATCCAAAATAAAAGTTTGGGTTTACATAATATATGTGGGTGCACTGTTTAAAATTATTATGTGTATATATATATACACATACAGTACACACACACACACATATATATACACACACACACATGCTTGTATATATATTTAAGAAATATTTTCATGTATATACTACATATAGATTTATATCTAATTTATATTATATTTAAATATAAATATTTTACATATAAATAATATTTTTTTCTTAAATATACATGCATGTGGGTGTATTTATATATATAAAAAATAATTTTACACAGTGCACCCACATATATTATGTAAACACAAACTTTTATTTTGGATGCAATTAATCGTTTGACAGCCCTAATAAATATATTACCCAAACAAACAAAAAAAAAATGTAAATGTTGCCTTGACATCTAAGTGAAATAATTTTAAGTTGAAGTACTAAAATTACAACTACAGCAAAATTCAAATACTTTATTAAATAGAACTACTAAACAAGTCTAATAAAATAAATGACAAAAGCACATTACTCAAACTAAAAAGCACAAAATTGATCAAACTGAAACTAAAAATAAATTAGAAAAAAAGAACTGGAAATATAAAAATAAAAGCAAATTAAAATATTGCTTTTATTAGAATATTAGAATAGTATTTCTATTCTAATAAATTATATTTATTAGAATAGCATATAAATAATACTAAAATAACACTAACACAAAAAAGATAAACAAATATGAGAAAAACAAAAGCAATATTTTTTTAGGGGGGGGGGATATGAGATTATTTTTAAATTTATTTTTACTTGATATTAATCAAAGCATGGCATTACGTGTTACTAACAGCCCTTAAGATTGCTGTTTTGGAAGATGGTGTGCTAATGTCCCAACTACTTGTACTTTACCAGCAAGACTTCCTTGGTCAACCAGATTTACCACAACACATTTTTGCTGGTGAACACATGTCTAGTCAGAGACATGTGTTCATGTGTGTGACATAGAACACTATGTCTAGTCAATCGACAACAAACTAGCACTAACTTACATACACACTAGTGAACCTTCAAAATTATTCTAAGGCCGAAACAAGATCAAAAAGACTACTTTTATAAATGCTTAAGGAATAGGAGCAGCATCACTGTGAAAAGGTGGTACTTGGATGGTCTGACTTGATACTTGGCCAGAAAGGTCAGAGAAGAACTGACTGCAAAAAGGCAGAACCCACAGAAATATACACAACACAGCTCACCTTCATTGCTTTGACAGCCTGGGATCCTGAGTAGTCAAACTCTCCAGCCTGACCAATGGACAGGCCTCCAGACCCCAGCACCAGCACTTTGGATACCTGGATAAGACAAGGAAAACAAACAAATGCCTGTTTCTGTACTTAACACAACGTGACACCAGAGAGGACTTCCAACTTATGTAGTTTGTCTCCCCCACCTGGACTCTCTGAGGAACAGCAGGTTTCTTTGGCATCACAGATGCGATGCTCCCCTCCTTCCCCTTCCTTATCAGAGAGATGAACGCATCAAACAGGAACTATAAAAGATAATTGAAGAAAGTGCTCAAGTACACTGGCTGGTTTTTAATGAAATAATTTGCACCCCGCTGTGTAGGGCAGTCATGTATGAATCCCTATGGAGGACTCAACACAACATGATCAAGAGAGGACATTCAGCCATGAAAAACAAAAAAGATCAGACTCTTCACAATCCTCTGACAGTGCTGCGGCGGTACCTCTGTGTCTGTGGGTCCTCCCTTGGCCTCAGGGTGAAACTGAGCTGTGAACACTGGCTTGGTATTATGCATAATGCCCTGGAAAAGTAGAAGAGAAAACAGTGTTCGGAGTTAACCTAGATTCATCTAAAAGCAAATTTACATATGAATATTTTCAACACAGCCTAAGAGTTAATTATCAATAAAGACAGAGGCTAAAGTAGTCAAACCTTTGATGAAGTGTTACTTTAGAACGTTTTAGCTTACCTCAAGGGCATCCAACATGTAGGTGTCTTTGTTTCTGCAGTAGTTTCTATTTTTTATATATTTAGGTCAAACTCTTCTTGTCTGTCAGTCATATAATGGAGGTCTATGGTCACCACCTCAAAGAGCATGCACAGAGAAGTCCAAATTAAACATGATTTAATGACTTGTGAATGTAAGTACACATTGATGGCCTAAGACACAAAAGGAGTGGTTTGTGTGAGAAAACGAACAGTATTTATATCGTGATTAACATCTCGGGACTGAACCTAACGGAGGGAGAGACAAAAGTGCTAACTAAAGGTTTATCGTTTTGCCCCACCAATGCTGTTAATCCATTCAAACTTAAGGTAGACACTTTTAAATTCTTCCGATCACTCCAGCTTAAACATTTTTTCTCCCCTAAATCGAGTTTATCGAGGCCTATTTTTGGTGATTCTGTGCGGTCAGCTTCTTCTGTTGATAGCACTGAATCACATAACAGAGAAAATACACCTTTCAGAAAGAAATCTACTTTTGTTCCTCACTCGAATTTGAACCCCTCTATTAATGCCTACAAAATTTTAGTGGAAAATGAGTTCAATAAGATATGCAAAAAAGCACGTCAAAAAAGATCGAATTTGTCACAATCTGAATTTAAGAGCCTGAGTTAGAAAAGAGATCAGACATTCTTATCCGTCCTGCTGATAAAGGTGGTTCGATTGTGGTAATGGATACTGAAAAATATAATGCGAGTATCATGTCCCAACTAAATGATAAAGATTGCTATACTTTGCTATCTCGTAACCCTCTAGAGCACCATAAATTGGAGATTGATCAGATATTAGAAAATGCATTACAAAGGGATTGGATTACGAAAAAAGAAAAAGACTTTCTGACTGTGAAACATCCTGTTTGTCCTGTGTTCTATGGACTTCCTAAAATACATAAATCCCTTATTGATCCACCACTCAGGCCCATTGTCTCGAGTATTGGCTGTTTAACTGAACCTTTGTCACAATACCTTGATTTCTTCTTAAAGAAATATGTCAATGAATTACCATCTTACTTAGGGGATACATCTGATATACTGAGACTTTTGGATTCATTTCAATGTAATCATGACTTCATGCTGGTAACTTGTGATGTGCAAAGTTTATATACATGCATTCCTCATGAGGCAGGGATTGAGGCACTATCTCATTTTTTTGCAGGACGGGCCTTGGATATAGTTCCTCCTAATCAATTCTTACTGACATTGTCAGAAGTGATCTTAATGAACTACTTCCAGTATGCGGGCAACTATTACCTGCAGAAGCGTGGGGTCAGCATGGGTAGTTGTTTTGCACCGTCGTATGCATGCTTAGTGATGGGTCTATGGGAAGCGAAATTTATAGATAACTCTGTGAATAATTTATTTCTCCCAAAAATTCTGCTTTGGAAGAGATATATTGATGATGTTTTTTTTATCTGGATGGGGACTCTGGATGAATTGGATGAATTCATGGTCTATATTAACTCTACAACATCCTTTTTGAGATTTATAGTCGACCACTCTACAGACAACATTAATTTTCTTGATCTAACTATTTACAAAAATTCTCAAGGAGGATTAGAGACATCGATCTATCGTAAACCTCTTAGTAGGAATACCCTCCTTAGAGCTGATAGCCATCATCCTAAACAACTGATCAAAAACATTCCTATTGGACAATTTTTACGCCTTAGAAGGAATTGTAGTAGTGACATTGAATTTGAGCGCGGGTCAGTGGAAATGAAAGAGCGGTTTCTTAACAGGGGATATTCCCCGAGGGATATCGAGGCAGCTTACGAACAAGCCAGACAGACGCAACGAGCGCATCTCCTAGTCAAAACCGAACACGATTCAGTGCAAAGACTCTGTTTCTCCACAGAGTTCTCTCAGTTGGGTGGAGAAATAAAACATGCCATTAAGAAACATTGGCACGTTTTACAGAGTGATCCAGCTCTTAAAGCTATATGTGCTGAACCGCCACGTATAACTTTTAGGCGCCCTCGCTCACTGAGAGATAGGCTGGTTCACACGTCCATGAGTCCCCCACCAAAGCCTACGTGGTTGCCGGCCCCTCCCGTTGGCTTTTATAGATGTGGGCACTGTACCCACTGCTCGAACTCAAATGACACTAAGCAATTTTTCCATCCCCATTCAGGTAAAAAATTTAAAATCAATTCTTTCATTAATTGTAACACTACTCATGTGATTTATGTGTTGAAATGTCCATGTGGATTGTTATATGTAGGTCAGACTAAACGCCCTCTGAAACTACGGATTGCAGAACATAAAGCAGCAATTCGTAACAAAAATATGGATTATGCAATTGCGAGACACTATGTACAAGCTAATCATGGTTCGAATGCGTCTTTAAAATTTTGGGGTATTGAAAAAATTGCACCCTCCCAGCGAGGAGGTGACATAGTGAAGTCCCTTTTACAACGCGAGGCTTTCTGGATTTTCACTCTTAACACACTTGAACCAAATGGCCTGAATGAGGAGTTGGGCCTTTCGTGTTTTCTCTAACTCACACAAAAAGTGGGATGTAGACAGAAAGGAATTTATTTATTTATTTAATTTTTTTTTTTTTTTTTTTTTTTTTTTGAATTTATTTATTTATTTATTTTTATTTATTTTTTTATTTTATTTTATTTTATTTATTTTTTTTTATTTTTTTATTTTTTATTTTATATTTTTTTATTATTTTTTTTTTTTTTTAATTTAATTTTTTTTTTTTTATATATATATATATATATATTTTTTTTTATTTTTTTTTCTCCCTTTCAAGACTTGAGTGCTTATATTAGATTGAATAATTGTTGCACCACACCCACCTAGGCTAATTTTGTTAATTATGTCTCTTTAAAGTCTGTATGTTGTTGTCTTTGACTGTTTGACTCTGAAGAAGACGCATGGGCGTCGAAACGTTAGTCATTTTATATTAATAAATTTGCTACAAAAGTCTGTGCTCCGGTCCTGCTCCTTGGTCATAGTTAGACCTTGGGTCCTTGTTTTGAAAGTATTTATATCGTTTTTACCTCTTGTAATCACAGTCAGGTCCAAGTGATCAGAGGGAGCGGGCACTTTGTAGAGGTAAAAAGTAAACGATACTGTTCGTTTTCTCACACAAACCGCTCATTTTGTGTCTTACGAGTCATTAAATCATGTTTAATTTGGACTTCTCTGTACATGCTCTTTGAGGTGGTGACCATAGACCTCCATTATATGACTGACAGACACAAACGGTTTGACCTAAAAATATCAAATTTGAAACTACTGCTGAAACAAAGACATCTACATCTTGGATGCCCTTGAGGTAAGCTAAAACATACCAAAAATTAATTTCAAAGTGAACTGTCCCATTAAAAGAACTATCCCTTTAACCACAGAAGCAAAATGCATCACTAAAAAAACCTTCCAGGCACTGTTAATTAATTTTTCCACAGTCAGTCACAGTTAAAGTGATAGTTCGTCCAACAATGACAACATTTTTGAGTCTGACAGAAAGACTCCTCTTTACTATCATTATATGGAAAAATTCATTTTCACTCATGGTCCGTGTGAGAGAGAAGGTTATACAGGTTTGAAATGACATAAGGGTGAGGAAATTATGACAGAATTTAAATAGTGTTGCGTGAAGCGTCCCTTTTAGGTTAAATCCAGCAACACATACCTCATTGGTTCCATCATTTGCATTGGTGAAGAGAGGACTCCAGCCTGGAGGTAGAGACTCGCTGTCTATGCCATACCCATGATTCTGAGCTGTGATGAATGCTTGGCCCGTCATCACGTTCACAACTGGCTGGTTTTGGCCTCTGCAAAAAAAATATTTTGAATTCGTCTCAGGTTACAAATGACAAACGTTATACTTTCTCTTCTTCCATGGTATTTTTTGCCTTGAATTCCATTTCCAGACCCACGTGGAATCAAATTTGACAGTAAATGAGGGTCTATGTACCAGATTATATAGCAGATAATGATAATAATAATTACCTGTTTCCCATTGGTAGTTTATAAGACCGTGCACCAGCTGCCAGAGCTGTGATTTGATTCCCCATACAAATACCAAACACTGGCTGAGGACGGTCACTTTCCAGCACCTGAAGGTCAATATGATGGCAGCATGAAAGATAAGCATAGTGACAACTTATTAATTTTCAAATTCCCATTTTAGTTTACAGCTGAACTTAATCTTTTTTTCCACTTGTTTTCTAATGTAAATGTTTTCTTTGCATAGTTGCAGACTATATTTCCAAGAAAAACAGCACATTAAATGAAAAAAATTCCAGTGTGGCCTAATTGATGTCAGCAGAAAATGAAGTTGTTTCAGATGAATGATTCCAAATGAATTGTTCAATTACATCATACCTTGCGAACATTTTGAATCAAGGTCTTTGCCAGTGAAGGATCTCCTGGGCCGTTGGAAATGAAGAGACCGTCATACTCCAAACTCATCAGGTCTTGGTCCCATGGCACTAAATGCACCTCTGCTCTGTGCTATGATATGCAGATGAAAAGATTTGAAATATGATTAGCTATAAAGTCTATTGCTTCCACAGAAGAAGACCACAGCCAAAATCCCCTACCTTGACAAGTAGTCTTATAATATTGTGCTTGATTCCACAGTCAACAGCAACTACTTTGATTGGGTTACCTTTCCCAAACACTTGAATATCCTTAAAGTAGGAAGACACATGGTGAACACTCACTGAAAAAGCAGTGACAGCAATTTGATTGAGTATGCAGGTTACCTTGGTAGAGACCTCAGCCACTAGATTCCGCTGGTTAGGGTCTGTGATCTCCACTTGCTGACCATCAAATTCAATCTTACCCAAAACGGTACCCTTTTTAGAGGGAAAAAATAGGAACCTTCAGAATGTATTTAGGACAAACTATGCATACTTCAAAATTGTGTAAATTCTGACCTTGTCTCTAATGATCTTTGTTAGCATCCTGGTATCTATCCCAAAAAGTGCCGGCACCTGTAAGTAAAAAACGCTTTAAATACTGTAGTAAGTAGAAGTAGAATATATGGAAACACACCTTCTCCTCTTGAAGCCACTGAGCCAGTGATTTTACAGAGTTCCAGTGACTGTACTCATGACTGTAGTCCTGAACCAGCAATCCTGACACCTTCCAACAACAAATACATGGAAAAAGCAATCATTTGGCTGACAATTTTATCCAAAAGTGACTTATACTGACTTATATTTTATCAGTTTTTGTATTCCCTAATAATCAAATGCATGATCTTCGCATTGCTAGTACTGTACGAGCTGCACAGCTCACCTGAATGCGATCAGACTCCACATTTTTCTTCAGTCCCAGTTCATCCAGCTCCTGCGTGTTGGGAACACCATAGTTTCCCACGATGGGGTAGGTGAGGGTCAGGATCTGCCCTCTGTAACTGGGGTCTGTCAGAGCTTCGGGATAGCTGGAGAGATGATAAAAAACTTTAAAATGCTTAAAGTCAGCATCAAACTAAACAGTGTTGTGGTCGAGACCAGCTCATTGAGTCCGAGTTGAGACCAAGACCATAGGGTCAAGTCCAAGTCGAGACCAAGGCCATAGGGTCGAGTCCGAGTTGAGACCGAGACCATAGGGTTGAATTCGAGTCGAGACCGAGACCATAGGATCAAGTCTGAGTCGAGACCTAGACCAAAGAGTGTCGAGTCCGAGTCGAGACCAAGACCATAGAGAATCGAGTCCGAGTCGAGACTGAGACCATACGGTCGAGTCTGAGTCGAGACCAAAGACATTCGAGTCCGAGTCGAGACCGTGGCCATAGAGGGTCGAGTCCAAGTCGAAACCGAGATCAAAGACAGTCGAGTCCGAGTCAAGTCCGAGACTAAAGAGAGTCGAGTCCAAGTCGAAACCGAGACCAAAGACAGTCGAGTCCAAGTCGAGACCGAGACCAAAGACAGACGAGTCTGAATCAAGTCCGAGACCAAAGACAGTCGAGTCCGAGTCGAGACCGAGGCCATAGGGTCGAGTCCAAGTCGAAACCGAGACCAAAGACAGTCGTGTCCGAGTCAAGTCCGAGACTAAAGAGAGTCGAGTCCAAGTCGAAACCGAGACCAAAGACAGTCGAGTCCAAGTCGAGACCGAGACCAAAGACAGTCGAGTCCAAGTCGACACTGAGACCAAAGAGAGTCGAGTCCAAGTCAAGACCGAGACCAAGGACAGTCGAGTCCGAGTCAAGACCGAGACCAAAGAGATTCAAGTCCAAGTCGAGTCCGAGTCAAAACTGAGACCAAAGAGAGTCGAGTCCGAGTCGAAACCGAGACCTTAGAGGGTCGAGTCTGAGATGAGACCGAGACCAAAGACAGTCAAGTCTGTGTCAAGTCCGAGACCAAAGAGAGTCGAGTCCGAGTCGAAACCGAGACCTTAGAGGGTCGAGTCCGAGTCGAGACCTAAACCAAAGAGAGTCGAGTCCGATTCGAGACCGAGACCAAAGACAGTCGAGTCCGTGTCGAGACCGAGACCAAAGAGAGTTGAGTCCGAGTCAAGACCAAGACCATAGAGGGTCGAGTCCTAGTCGAGACCGAGACCAAAGACAGTCGAGTCCAAGTCGAGACTGAGACCAAAGAGAGTCGAGTCCAAGTTGAGACCGAGACCAAAGACAGTCGAGTCCGAGTCAAGACCGAGACCAAAGAGAGCGGAGTCCAAGTCGAGTCCGAGTCGAAACCGAGACCAAAGAGAGTCGAGTCCGAGTCTAAACCGAGACCTTAGAGGGTCGAGTCTGAGATGAGACCGAGACCAAAGACAGTCGAGTCTGTGTCAAGTCCGAGACCAAAGAGAGTCGAGTCCGAGTCGAAACCGAGACCTTAGAGGGTCGAGTCCGAGTCGAGACCGAGACCAAAGAGAGTCGAGTCCGAGTCGAGACCGAGACCAAAGAGAGTAGAGTCCGAGTCGAGACCGAGACCTTAGGGTCAAGTCCGAGTCAAGACCAAGACCAAAGAGAGTCGAGTTTGAGTCGAGACCATAGAGGGTCGAGTCCTAGTCGAGACCGAGACCAAAGACAGTCAAGTCCGAGTCGAGACCGAGACAGAGACCAAAGAGAGTCAAGTCCGAGTCGAGACCGAGACCAAAGAGAGTCGAATCCGAGACCAAAGAGAGTCGAGTCCAAGTCAAGACCAGAGAGGTTGGATAACCACAGGTTGGGTCTCAAACCAGACTTAAAGATATCTTCAAGAATATGTAAAATATTTGGTGGTAACTAAAATTGGCACCATACTTCAATCAGTAAACCAAATATACCACTGAATCATGAACACTGTAATGGTAAAAAGGCCACATAGTGCTGTAAAAGTAATTTTATTATAATTCACCTTTGGCTAAGCCACGCCCCAGAATGTAGATTGACCAATCACAGCACAGCCAAGAACAAGCTCCCACAGAGGTCCGACACTTTTTCACAGCGCTCCATTGACTTTCAACACAGGCGTCTCATATTTTTGGTCTCGGCAGGCTATTACCGTCGTAGTTTTATCCAAAATATGGTTAAACGTTGTGCCTCGGACATTTGTAACACAGATACGCGTTTCCCAGAGAGGTTGGAAAGGGTGTCCGTTTTTTCAATAAATGACTTCCAATTATTACAATCAGTAAGTGCTCTTTCACATAACATTACAGCACACGAATTCTGTGTGGCTCTTCAAACTGAATTATGGATGATAAGGCAGACATTTTCAATACTGAGCTAGAGGCTCCACATCACATCTGACCTGGGTCCTGCTGCATTTCCGTGCCACGATTGTTATAAGTCTCAAGTCATGCGCAGTTGAGCACAAGAAAGTCAGCAATCATTGGACGTTCCAATCAAACAAAAATTTAAAGAAATATTAAAAATAATGACATATTTTCAATGGGACTCAGGTGGACTATGGAATAAGTCCGATCCTAATATGTTTGAGTACGAGTCAAAATGCAAACGAGTCCATGGAAAGACCGAGACAATTAAAATATGGTCTCGAGACCGAGTCCACAATGACTTGTGACGTATATGTGCATACATAAATAATTTATAATACATACTGCAATCGTCAATCCTAAAAATAAAATAATTGTCCATTTGGTGACTTAAAGCTATGACAGTAACTTCTGTATATTATTGACTTGACAAAGTAACTGGTTGATTATGATTACTTGAGTGTTGCCACTGACTGTTTATCTGGAAAGTTGTTTCATTTGCACTTTTCCACAACTGCCAAAATATTATATTCATGAATGACCACATTCAGAGGGTCCCTTCTTACCCAACTAGTCCTGTGTTGAAGACCAACTCTCCAGCTGCAGATTGATCATGACCAAAGGAGAATCCCTTTATCTTGGTCCCATCTTCAAGTACCAGGTGTGCAGTCTGAGCCTGGACATTAGACTTAATTTAGGCAACAAATGTGTCTGATCCATGATGTGCAACGTGAAGCAAAATTTAAGGCAGATTTCCAGGATTTTTGACAGTTAAATTTTCACAAAAGCTTTCTTACCTTATATCATCTAAATTAATGCGCTCAAACAATTAACTCAAAGATAACACACCTTAAAACTGAGCAACCTCGTTGATGTTCTCCAGTTGCCCCATCCCAGCCTCAGTGATTTGGCAACTCCACAGACTGTTAAGATTTTTGACATATTCTGCCCAGAAATGTGTTTTTCTCCTTACAATATGCGCTATTTTCAAAATATGTGTGAATATAAACTTGAAATTGGTTTGAAATACTCCCAACCACCAGTGAACAGCGCGCTCCGTCCACGTTGCCGCTGTGTAAAGTTAGAGATGAAGAAGAGCACGTGAACTCTCTCATCGCTTCATCAACGCGCTGTGCTCTGATTGGTCAGTTTCACTTCAACGGCAGAAGATGATGCTAGTAATTATTGAATGTTGCCAATATCAGCGATTCAATAATGTAAACAGAACTCACGGTAAAATAAAGCATAACCAAACACTTAAACTTCGATGCCTTTTTTATCTATCTATCTATCTATCTATCTATCTATCTATCTATCTATCTATCTATCTATCTATCTATCTATCTATCTATCTATCTATCTATCTATCTATCTATCTATCTATCTATCTATCTATCTATCTATCTATCTATCTATCTATTAATTTAACATATGCTTAATTGAAATTAAGCTCAAATGAAGTATAAATATATTACATAATAGATATATTATATATAAATCTTTTAGTGTTGCCTTGGAAACTAAATGAAATAAGTTTACTATGAAGTTTCAGTTTGCTAAAACTGAAAAAAAAAAACAATGACCTTAATAACATTTAAATATATATATATATATATATATATATTAGAGGTGTGAACCTACACTGGTGTCACGGTTCGGTTCGATTACGATTATCAGGTCTTCGATTCGATTCAATTCGATTATCTCGATGCATCACGATGCATTGACGATGCACTGCATCCTTATATTTCAATTTTGCTTCACATGTATACAATTTTGTCAATAAATACAAGCAGTCAGATATATGAACTGAACCTTTAATTTTACCTGAAAACACGCTTCTTGAATGTATCAAACATCAAATAAAACTGAAGTCTGGGCACAGAAGACAACAGCAGCATTAGATTAGAACACACAAAAGTAAGTACTAAAAGTGCATAATGCAAGGATTGTACTTAAATACTTATATAGTGTAGTGTACTTTCTTGTAAAACGTTTAAATGTTGACAAATGTATAAACATAAAATTAAACTACAAACCAAAATAAACAAGAGGTCAAACCTACTTGAATATATTCAATATACAAAAAAACTAAATCTGCACTTCAGCAGTGTTTTTTAATACACAAAATAAAAGAAAACAAAATAACAGCACTGGGCACATGCTCTGGTTTTAAGAGTGCTTCTTTTAGGGCACTGACAGGCTTTAATGCACGCTCTGTCGTTTAATGCACCCTCTGCCAAAGTATGCCGTGACGCCAATCAGCTCCGATGCGGCTGCGAAACGACCAGAAGTCATTCATTTCCTATGGAGATTCGCAGACCGCATGCGAATGGGTCCGAAACGGGTCCGACCGTGTGCGGTACGAAAAAAATCGTGTCCGTTGGTCATCCGGATGCGTTCAAAAAATTGAACTAATCATGCGAAAAGCTACGGACGGTTCCTATCCGTCAATTCCAGTGGAAGTTGAGCGTTGCTATGGTATTGATAAACAATCCTGAATTATTAACTTTTAATAAAATAAATAATGATTTTATAACGATAAGTTGTCATGTCATTTTTTATTTTCATGACTTTCTAACGTTTATAAGGGCAGTTAATACAATTAAATTGAAGGTAGACATTGAACTATTGACCACTATATCACATTTTTTTAGCCGACCTGACATGTCAACGTCCTCAGCAACTTTCCTCACGCAGCATAACCCTCATCAGAGAGATCATACAGAACTGACAGTATCAAACTTTAATCTCTACGCAATTTTTGTTCTACCCGCGTCCGACGCTTTTCACTGTGTAGTACGACGTCCGTTGGGAACGTATTGCACGGAGCTGATTTCAAGGCGGCGTGGTGGTGACGTCAGAAAAGCGTCAGTACATTATAACCGGTTATGGGCAATTACTGAACCGATACCGAATCGTCCTCGTCTGCATCGCGATGCACCGTAGAAACGATTAATTTTGACACCCCTAATATATATATATATATATATATATATATATATATATATATATATATATATATATATATATATATATATATATATACCCTATATATATATATTACAACTAAAACTTACACTAAAATTAAAAAAAAAATGAAAATATCAAAATAAAATATAAAAATTCCAAAATTCCTTTATTAAAAATTATTAAAATATGAATAAATGCTATAGTAGTTATAAATACGACAAATAATTACAATAATGAAGCATAAATTCAGTTTTGTTGCAACATCCAAATTAATTTATAAAACCATAACATAACATCTATTAAACTTCAAATATCACCAAACATAAAATACAATAAAATAAAAATGTATAAATCTGTTTAGTGCTGCAATTTAAGTTGCATTTCAGCCATATTGTATCCAGTTGCGCCACATACTGTAATTCAAACAAAACCTCATTGCATCAGCCAGTGCAGACCACAGGCTAAATCAGCTGTCATATGTTGTATTTAGGATTTTTAAAAGGAAGCTCAAACATGCCTTTTAAAGGAGAAGCACACTGACTTCTGATGAAACTACAGCACTTCCAAACCATGCATTCACATTTGCAACCCTGATCCACAGTTTGCTATTGAGCAAATCCCTGCCCTTTTCCTCTCCTTCTGACAATAGCGAGAGCCCTATCAGGGGATTAATGCTAGTGCAGGACTTTGCTGAGCATGCTGGGAGGGCTCAGTTCCAAGGCCACAACTCTGGTGGATTCAGCAGTCTGTCAGAAACGGCACATAATGTGCATCACCATTCAGCAAAGACAAAGTCTTCAGACAGGAACAATATACATCAACTGTGCAACCCAGGCTATGGCAGTGTCAACTTGACCACAAGACCATGTTTCTATGTAACAGATGTGTAGCACACTGCATGTTTATATGGGGGAAACATGGTCTCATTAACATTTTAGTTTGATTATGTTTTACAATATATATAATTTATCTAAATTCTTTCAAATTAGCCTAGAAAACATTTACAACTTTTACTAAGAATATTAGGGGTGAATTCAGGTTGATTGGGACACTTTTCCCCAGTCACCCTAATGACAAAAAGTGTCCCAATCAACCTGAATTCCTAGATGTCATAAAATCACCACTAAAAATCACAAAAAGTTTTGGCTCCAACTTTATGCAACCCCAGGAAACTGGACCATACATATCACTCAGAAACGATCAGTCTCTCATTTACCTGTTCACGTTTTTGCAATTATAATTTGTTTTTTAGTTTAGTTCTGGTTACATTTTGTATATTTGTGCAAATATTGTAGCCATATTTAGGGTATTTGTAAATGGGTTTTACACGGAATGCTGTTATTTATTTAACACTTAGAGTACTATTTGTGTTTTGGATGGTACGATATTTCAAGCAGAAAGGGGAACTGGTAAAGCATGTACTATACTATAAGGGAATATTTTAATTGTATAGACCATTTTTCAAGATGTAAACAACACTGGTCCAGAAACACTTCCTGTTTCAGTTTGTAACTGTTTTCTTTATTTCACATGTAAAGAAAACATCTTAAAGATGTTTGTTTAACTTTTTGATTCAGTTTTATATGTTCTGTTGGTTGTATTTTATCCCAGCTTTTATGTAGTGTTAAAAAACTGAAACAGGAAGTGCTTCTTGACCAGTGTTGTTTACATCTTACAAAATGGTCTATATGTTTTATGCAAGAAGACTATCTTTTACAGTTTTTCTCAGTCGCTTTGGTGCATTTCTCACATCCCTATTTACATTTGCACAACAGTTAGTTCAACCTTCACAACATTTAGTCATTTGTGCATATCATAGTAGAAGTTTCTCATTCCTTCAAGCAAATTGCAAATGCTTTTGGACATGCATCAATTGCTTTCATACAACTCTCTGCTGTTTTATAACATTATCATTTGCTTATGTCATGTCAGTCAAAATTAACTATACTTGTGCATGCTGAATAGTCATTCCATATAAAACTAATAGTCCTCATTTCATTGCTTGAGTCTTCACATACAAAAATGTTAAACTAGTTGTCAAAATCTGTTTTGACAATTTTTTAAAATCTGTTTTTTATCCTTTTTTCCCCCTAAACTGAACAATTTATTTCAGGCTTTCACTGATGAGAAGAGATGTGCATGAATGATTTACAGTACTATGCTGTATATTCAGTTCCAATATGTACAGTGATATTGGCCGGTCTGAGTATTTCCCCAGTATCTGCTCAGTTACTGGGATTTTCACGCAGAACCATTTCCAGGGTTTACAAACAATAGTGTGAAAAGGGAAAAACATCCAGTATGTGGCAGTCCTGTGGGCGAAAATGCATTGTTGATGCTACAGGTCAGAGGTGAATGGTTTCCTGGTCTGATGAGTCTCGATTTCTGTTGAGACATTCAGATGGTAGAGTCAGAATTTGGTGTAAACAGAATGAGAACATGGATCCATCATGACTTGTTACCACTGTGCAGGCTGGTGGTGGTGGTGTAATGGTATGGGGATGTTTTCTTGGCTCACTTTAGGCTCCTTAGTGCCAATTGGGAATCGTTTACAGTAAATGCCACAGCCTACCTGATCATTGTTTCTGACCATGTCCATCCCTTTATGGCCACCATGTACCCATCCTCTGATGGCTACTTCCAGCAGGATAATGCACCATGTCACAAAGCTCAAATCATTTCAAATTGGTTTCTTGAACATGACAATGAGTTGACTGTACTAAAATGGCCCCCACAGTCACCAGATCTCAACCCAATAGAGCATCTTTGGGATGTGGTCGAACGGGAGATTCGTGCCCTGGATGTGCATCCCACAAATCTCCATCAACTCCAAGATGCTATCCTATCAATATGGGCCAACATTTCTAAAGAATGTTTTCAGCACCTTGTTGAATCAATGCCACGTAGAATTACTGTAAGGCAGTTCTGAAGGTGAAGGGGGGTCAAACAGAGTATTACTGTAGTGTGGTGTTCCTACAGTAATAATCCTTTAGGAGAGAGTATTACTGTATTACAGTAATTATTATTTGTAGTAAATAAGGGTGTATTTTTTTTTCTTTTGCACAATGCTGTGAACAAATTAGAATTGAAAAGAGCATATGCAGTAAAAATGTGAAACATATTCAGTGTCTTGTTCTCAATTACTGTACCTCACTAAATACAGTAATGTGAAACTTTACTGTAGTTTTCAAATGGCTGTGCAAATAGTTTATAGGACTGTCTTGAGCATTTTCAGGTATAGTGTCACCAAGATCTGACTTTTTTGCATTGGCACACACTTACAAAGTAAACTGTCATAATGAAAACATGACAAAGCCATTTGACTATCTTGTTCATAAACACTGGTGTTAGGACTTTTCATCTTGACGACACTGACACTTTCAATGACATGAATACTTGCTTTTGAGGAATGAGTTATCCATTTTGAGCAAGTGACACACTTTTGCAGGTTATCAAGTAGGTTTTGCAGTTTGTACTAATTGTTTTGAGAACTGCATTAACTGTTGTGCAAATGTAAATAGGGATGTGAGAAATGCACCAAAGCGACTGAGAAAAACTGTAATTGCCATTAGTGGAAAATAAACATTTTGCCACCATAACATGGTGTAATAATGGCCTCTACCAGCAGGGGCATACAGTAGAAGATAACCAGCCAAACTCTGATCCATTGTTAAAAAAAAATAAAAAAATAAAAATAAATAAACTCTGATCCATTGTTTTACAGTGCACTGCCCTCTAGTCGTCAAACTATGAAAACTCATCTACTGTTGAGATTCAATGAGATCTGGGGCCTGTAGTTGAACAAACTCAGGGCTGCAGGATTTGTTTCAAGTTGACAAAACCAAACTAACCCAAACAGGCCTTGTTGATACCATGATGCTGATCATCAACTTTCTCCATCAACTCAGGCTTTGAGTTTAGGTGTGACATCAGTGACAGCCAATCACATGCTGAGAAAGAGTGAAACTCATTCAAAACTCATAGAAATTAATTTCTCGCGAGAGAAGTAGTGCAATTCATTTTTTAAATAAAAGTATTCAAATAATAAGAATTTAAACAAATTTACACAACAAGAAGAAAATAGCTGTCTATGAAAGAGAAAAACTAAAAGGAAGTCTCGTTACAGTATATCAGTACAAGTAAAAGTTGTGAAGTTAGTTTACACAGTCGATATAGAGGTATAGAGAGAATTGAACATTTAATCTCATATGAAGTCATTTTATAGCTTCATTTATTGATTGTGTATTTACGTATTCATTTAAAATCTGCATAATAATAATCGATGAACTGAAATTGTACATGTGAGATCGTTTAAGGGTATAATAATTACAGAAATAATTTGTAAATCGTACAAATTTATGTACTAAAAACCATGATTTTGTCTTTTAAAATCAGTTGCTATGTAGTGACCTTTAATTTGGAGTGTAAACGGGTAGTGACTTTATCGTGTCAGACATGTGTCACTTTGCTCACAGCTGATTGCTCCAAGTTCGTTTTGCAACGTCTAGCCTGGAACATAACCTGGACCGGACCAGGTTATCCGTGGAGAGTAAGTTACTATGGCAATGAACACAGCTAAAAGCCAAACAACTTCCATGATGCCTAAAACCCATCTAAACCGGCTTCATGGTATAGGCCCCTAAACAGTATTTGTTTACGTTTTAAAATGATTATAATGAGGGAAAACCACTGAGTTATTATAATGCACTTCCTCTTAATTTACTTAAAATAAGTAACTCTAGCATCCAGCTGAATCTAGCATTAAACATGAAATCATCATGTTTACATTGAATGATTCTCCTACAATGTGATCCTTGTGTCTACATGAGAAACTCAATGGAGAGAACATCCCTGTCTTAAAATAGCCTGCAGAGCCCCTTTTCTATTCTAAGAGCCTGCTGGCATAATAAGAAAATTGCTAAGTGATTATGGGGTATGGGGTGTTTCAGAAATGCATTCTATTACAGCTCACACTACACAAATACGGTTTGTTTCTTCTTCTGGAGCCCATCCATTTTGACTGGGATCCCATTTGCTGTTTTCAAAGATCCCCAGCCATATACAAGGGTCTGAAAATAGCCAAGGCCATGTTGGTCTCCATCTAAACTCATTAGTCGTGTCTTTCCTCGTGGATGACAACAGAATAAAATGAGTGAGCATCTTAAAAAAAACGACTTTATTTGATGCATGCAAGGTTAAAGTCGATTAAATTAGGAACTTTTTAGAAACTTCAGGAACATTTTTAATCCTGAAGATCTTATCCACATCTCAGCATATCTAACGCAGCTAGAACATTCTGACAGCCTCCATATGCAAATGATTTCTTTGTATTTTATTCCATCTCTTGAACCAGAAGTGATGGGTGGGCTTCTCTGATGACGCGTGTTCCTTATTATAATTCCAAGGAACTATAATAGGTATTCTTTTAAAGTAAGGGGCTGCCGTTCCAATGGTTCGGAGACCCTCGGTGGGAGTGGCGGCCACTTTTCAAGGCTGTGTGCTGTTTTGTTTAGCTTTACCCTGTCTGGGATAGCTTTAAGGGATTGGTAGGTGACGCTAAATCAACCCCCTTAAGGAGCTGGTGCCCCCTCCCACCCTCAGAGAGATCCCAAGAAAACTTTACACCTCTTCAGGAAGGGTTATAAATAGGCCCCATCTGTCCAGGGGCTAAGTTACAATCCCATTCCTTATGGAATTAGTAAGGAGTGAGGAGGGTGTGTGACACTTTTAGTTATGGGGACTCACATCAGAACCCTTGAGGCCCCAGCAATGCCGAATCTGTGACCTCTATGAGTAAGAGTGCTTCTGCTCTGCCTTAAGGTTGTCTGAAAATAACGCGTCACTTCCTGCTCTATTCTTAAGCACCATGTTTCATTCACCCAGTGCAGTTTGTCCTTTAGTATCACTTGAACTCTTGAATACATTATTCCAACTATTTTATATGTAGGATGTGAGAAAATATAGACAATTGCATACTTGTCTGTTAGAAGTCAGAAGTGTTGGTGTTTTTTGGTTGAGTGTTTAAGGTCCAAACTCAAAGTTGCCAGAGGAATTTTTGATTGGGTTATACACTTTTGTGTCACATTCAATGTGACATCATGTGAATATTATACATTTACCTGTCCCAGATAGGGAGTGACAATAAAAGAGACAGCTTCACCTCTGAATAGTTTCAATGTGTTGTTAGCTGATACTGTAAGCCAGTAGTTTCCGAGTCACGTTCAGTCAAGATAACACATTAAGAAGTATTGCTATGGGATCGATGTGTAGTTGTTTATGTTTGGGGTATATAAAATAAGATCATACAATATCTGTCTCTTAATGTTATAAGACACCTGTTTCTAATGCCTAAAATTTTTAGACAGAAAAGACACTGTACAAATCAGTTAGACTTTATGTGTCTCTTTAGTCACTGATGCATACTTCATGTTGAACTGCCCAATTAGCAAAATTATATTTATTAGAGCCAGACCAATATATCGGCATGCCGATATTATCGCCCGATATTAGGCATTTTCCAAACTATCGGTATCGGCAGTTATAATGGCCGATAAATGAATATTTCAAAAATAAATATAAATATAGCTGCGAGCAGCGATTGCGGGCCCAAGCCGGTGGCACCGCAACCCCGGTGCCTTTAGTTACCTAAAGGCACCGGGATGGCGGTACCGCCGGCTTTGGCCCGCAATCGCTGCTCGCAGCTATATTTATATATATATATATAAAGCCGGTGGCACCGCCACCTTGGTGCTTTTAGGGTTATTCTACTTGACATGCAAAAACATAACCCCCGCTTTGACTGTCAAAAAGAAGTGTGCTGAAGAGCTTGCATCAGTGAAGGCTCTGCAAAAGTGCACATTGAGGGCACATTTTAACCACAAAGTATGCGTGAGCAACCTTCTGAAAGGTCAGGTGTACATCCAGGTCTACATCTGTACTGTGTTTACATTATAGTATTTAGGAATGCGCCGGTCCGATACTCAGGATCGGTATCAGCTCCGATACTGCCATCTTTGCCGGATCGGGTATATTTACACCACTTTAATCCAACCACTCTTCTTTAAAACATTATGATGTGATTTTTTTCACATGTATTTTATTACTCTTATTGAGCTATTTTGTCCACACACAGGACTCACTGCCAATCGTACGTGCTCGCATCATTCTCTTTCTGTGAAAGCTGTATACTGCACTCACCAGTTTTCACTCTACAGCTATTGACCAGAGCACTGAAATTATTTCTCACTTACACTACAATCAAATTGATTTTCTCACACATTTTGCGTTAGTCCTCCGCATGGCATTTTATTATTTTCTGCGCAGCTTCAGAAGTGCATGCACACAGCCTAGAACACATGACACGCACACACAGTCACGAGAGAGGCGCCATCAAATGTGTGTTTGTGTGCGAACAATGGAAACTCCTTTTTGTTCATACAGGAAAATATTCAGACTAATGTCTTGTGGGAGCAACAGAATACATGCAACGGCATTATGTAATCAGGATACAAAAATCTAGTGAGTTACATCAAAAAAAGTAGTAATCAGATTGTAGTTACTTTTTGAAAAAGTATATAGTACTTAAAGCCATTTAATATAAAGTGGGACCCTTTTTTTATGAAATAATTTGTAACTGTATCGGAATACATTTTTAAAGTAACCCTCCCAAGCCTGGTCTTGTGTGGACGTCCGTTACTTTCACTTTTTAAGTTAGAGATTTTTAAGGCCCCAATCCTACTGTATTACCTATTATACTGTATTGCCAACTGTATTAATGTGTGGATATTGAATCAATAGTTCTACCTAATTTTGAACACAAGAGGGCAGTATAGCACTATGAATGATTTTTTTCTTTTTTGACTAAACCATTCTGTCTGTTTTTAAACTTAAACATAATTCTTAAATTTAAAAAAAAGGAATAAAATGGCTATAGTTCCAATATTGGTATAGTCTTATACAGTGTTGGGGTAGTTAGTCAAAAAAGTAATTAGTTACTAGTTACTTCTGTAAATTGTAATGAGATTACTTTACTAGTTACTGCGTTGGAAAAATAACTTCACTACTTATTACTTTAATTTCCTGTTTCTTAATTTACCGTGTAGCCTACATGGACAAACATCCTATCAGTTTTTGCCCTATCATCACTTTATTGTAAAAATGTATACAAAATGACATGAAAGAACAATATCCCTGTCTGCACAAATAAATATGCCGCACTGTAAAATTCACAAACAAAATGGGGTTCAAAATTCAAAATTTTAAAATGGTGTTTAACACAGAAGTTTCAAAACAGGCTGGGAGAATAAAACTCTTCTCCTGAGAACAAAACCAGCTTTTTAGTCGACTCATGGTAATAATAATAATTTAAAAAAAAAATAAAAGATGTCAATGAAAAATAATAAAATAAAGGTCACTTTATCCCATAAAATTCTTAATCCTAATTTAAAATGTATTTTTCTAAACCTGGGGGATTAATGGTCGACAGGGGAAGCATGTCTTCTACAATGAACCCTGCAACAATCCTGTTCATTTCGTTTTGTGTTATCCAAGACTTTCGAGCCTTGTTTTTACTTGACTGGTCCGAACGAGCGGAAAGGTGCGCGCGGCAAACAGCGCACGCGATGCCGCATCCGAGGATGAACGACAAGAAGCCGAACCTGCACCGAACATGGAGCCTACATCTCCGCAACGGCACCCAGTTTGCGCATCTAAATCAGTTATTTATGTTTACAAAATGAGCCTAAGATCCATGTTTTATAAAATGTCCACGAAACTTAATGAAATGTTTAGTGAAATTAGAAAATAGAGATTGTTCATTTAGTTCTTTAGCCTATACATGTTTTTATATCCACATATTTTGTTCTAATGTCACAAATAATAATCTTAGGGTTTACTATAGCCTACATTTCACTCAAATATTTTTGTGCTTTCGAGCAATAAACTGAAAGTAATGTGAATATTGCCATTCAGGGCTGGACTGGGACAAAAAATCAGCCCTGGACACTTCATCCAGACCGGCCCACATGGGCCGCCCACTATGCATGTAAACACACACACACACACACACACACACACACACACACACACGTGCATTAATCTATACGTGCATTAATCTGCATGTAAAATTACTGATTAGATTTTATTTACTATCAAAACCAAGAAAAAACTATTAAAATAATAAACAAAGGAAATGGAAATGATTTTATAAGGCTTTATTGTAAATAACTGGTCTTAATTTATGTGCCACTTAATATTCTTATAGAATATTCTTAGGCTATACTACATAAACTATATTTCATGAAGTGCAACATCACGGTGAGGACCTAAGAATATATATAGGGGAGAGCGGGGCACAAAGTAACGCATTTTGGTTTTGGCTCAATTAATTAAAAAATAATTAGGTTAGATTAATACTTTTTTTACACAAGCAACATACACATCTCTGCTACAAATGAACACTTAAAGTTTTTTTCTAGGACCTACCATTTTTGTACAGTTGCACTGAAAGTGACAGAAGTGCAAATGTTACAACTTACCCCATATGCGGGGTTAATTGTAACAGACAGAGGGGTTAGTGGTAACACTTGTGTGTAACAGACATAATTCAGTACTATTTTATTTTTATAGTTTGATATTGTTTGTGCATCTGTATGGATAGATATCCATACATCCATCCCTCATCCAATCATCCTTTTGTTATGGATCAATATCATAGCTAGAGACGTAGAAAAGGGCTGCACGGTTTTGCAATAAATAATAATAAATAAAATAAACATATATAAATATTGTAATTGCAATTAAATTAGATTTGTGTGTGGCAGCTGCATGTACAATTATTATTATTAATAATAATAACATTAATAATAATACAAATGAGCTTAGAATAAAAATTTAAATGGTTTATTACATTAAAAACAGGCCATATTTTAATAAATAAATAAGTTATCATTCATAGTGCACTAAATTTTAAACATTTTAAATTACAACATTGTTTGTGAAAGTCCAACAAAGTTAAATGTATACTCAAACCTGAAAAGTTGTGTGGCTCCGTTTTCATTTGATTATCATTGTGGCAGCAGTTGGAACACTGTGTTACAGCTAACCCCGCTGTGTATTACATAATTTAAACCTAGCTAACAGTCGCTAGGAATTACTGACATGTTTCAAAACGGTGCTGTGTTTAAGCCAACAAGACAGTGATTAAGGCAATATAAAGTTAGATTTGGACGCGTATACATCCAACCCGGAAACAGAAAAAAATCTACGATGAAAAAATTTACTTTCATGATGTCAAAACACTCTTTGTCCATTATCTTCACGAAATATAATCAAAACGTTCCGCAAATTCGCGGGAGACCGTCTTCTGGCAGCAAGAGAAAAAGAGCGGAAAGACAGCCGGCTAGATACTGACAAACTATGTAAAATGTCCGTGTTACATTTAACCCCGCGTTAGGCCTACCTTTATCCCCGCGCTCCCCTATTCTGTAGCTCCTGGCTATGGAAGCTTGTTTCCGCCACTGAATAAAAAAATAAAACAAATAATTGTGACTTTTTATCTCACAATTCTGACTTTTTTTCTCAGAATTGCGAGTTATAAAGTCAGGATTGCGTGTTATAAAGTCAGAATTGCGAGATATAAAGTCAGAATTGCGAGATATAAAGTCAGAATTGCGTGATATAAAGTCGGAATTGCGAGATATAAAGTCAGAATTGCGTGATATAAAGTCGCAATTCTGAGAAAAAAAGACAGAAGTGCGACTTTTTATCTCACAATTCTGACTTTTTTTCTCACAATTGCGAGTTTACATCTCGCAATTCTGACTTTCTAACACATAATTGCGAGTTTATATGTCGAAATTCTGACATCTTTTCTCAGAATTGTGAGATATAAACTCGCAATTGCGACTTATCAGGCCAATTCTAAGGGGAAAAAAATACTAGTTTAAATCTCACAATTCTGACTTTATATCTCACAATTCTGACTTTATATCACGCAATTGCGACTTTATATCAAGCAATTCTGACTTTATAACTCGCAATTCTGACATTACAACTCACAATTCTGACTTAATAACACGCAATTGCGACTTTATATCTCGCAATTCTGACTTTTTTTCTCGCAATTGCGACTTTATATCTCGCAATTCTGACTTTTTTTCTCGCAATTGCGACTTTATATCACGCAATTCTGACTTTTTTCTCGCAATTGCGACTTTATATCACGCAATTCTGACTTTTTATCTCGCAATTGCGACTTTATATCACGCAATTCTGACTTAATAACTCGCAATTCTGAGAAAAAAAGTCAGAATTGTGAGATAAAAAGTCGCAATTATTTATTTTATTTTTTTATTCAGTGGCGGAAACAAGCTTCCATACCTGGCAGTGATGTTTCACCTCATGAAATATAGTTTATGTTCACATTTATGACACAGACAGTAGATGATATTATGTTCACATTTATGACACAGACAGTAGATATAGGCTTCTGCCAGGCACTTTCAGGGATACAAATCGAAAAAATATGTATATATGTGCATATTTATATGCAAAATACTCCTTTTTTCACGTCAACTATGTGCTATGGTCATTAAATGGCTTTCCTTTTCACTTAAGTCCAGCAAATAATTCATTTATTTTAACATATTTGGTGGCATCTGCCTCAAGTTATTGTCGTTGTTATGAAGTACAGTCGTATGTTTGCATAATTCATTTTGAACACTATAATGCTTTCAAAATCTGAGGTAAATTATCCGTTATGGGTTGTGGCACAGTGACCTATTTTTAACTAAAAATAAATAATGTGTACTCATAACCAGTGTAATTTCTTCATTCTGTCAGCCGCGACGTCGCAGAAATAGGAACCGTTTCTAAATTAGAAACTTCGCATGTCGCCGTCGCGTATGGTTAGGACAAAAACTCTGATTTATTAACATGGAAAAGATACCTTTTATCGCGTGTCGCGGCGTCGTGTGTAGTTAGGACACGGTGTAAGCGGCCGCTTCTCAAGTCTAGAATCTGAACTTGATTCCGATTGGCCAGTGTCAGACAGTCAGACCTGTCAGTCTCGCAGCTCGCGTCAGCTTCATGCGGCTTCATGAGAGAGACGCATAAGTAACATACAGACTGAAACAACCGACTTCCTGTTTTGCTGGCTTAAAGTTGTTTGGGCTAATGAGATCTATAAGTGTACCGAGTTTAATATTATTATATGCAAGTGTGTTTGATTTATGGACCCAATTTTCAGACCAAGTTAATGGACCAAGTTAATTTAATTAATGAACTAATTATATAAAACTATTGTCAATGCACTACAATTAAACTGGCTATGTGCCTTTACTTATAAAAAAATAAAATAAAAACTTATTTAAAAAATCCCAGGCTTAAGAAATGTATTTTCTTTATGCTGGCCAGACACACAGCAGTTAAATGGTTAATTAAGCCCCCTCCCCCTGCTCTACACACACACACACACACACACAGGCTCAGACATATGCTCAGAGGGAGTATGACTACATTCAAACTAAAATATCTGACTTTCTGTGGGTCCTAGCTATTGAGTGTGAATTAGAAAGTTGTCCGGCTCGAAGAGTACAATATACAAACCGATTTTTGTAACTGTAGATAAAACTAACAACCCCACTTTTGTCAAAAGGTGGCGCTACTGAGCCCTCACCACGCCCGTTTCTGAAACTTTGCATGTGTCTACTGGCTAATAAATGTGATGTGTCTGTCGAGTTTCATGCAATTTCAAGCATGCTAAGAGTTTCAAAGGCATCCTAAAAGAATGGTAAAGTTTGATGCGTCGCCACGGAAACAGTTTCAAAGATGTCAAGAATCCATTCACAGGTCTACATCTGCCGTGTATTTACATTATACAGATGAAGATTGAAGCAAATCGGGTTAAAATAAGAGGGTGATTTCAAAGCATTTTGAAAGTGACACACTTCCTGCTGTCAGTTGGTGGCGCTATAACTTTGACACACAATAGTCACATCCATGTGATCGTCCTCTTACAGCGAACACACTCCTGAAGTTTCATCAAGATCGGTTGATGTATGCTGAAGTTATGACACACTTCCTGTTTCACGTTTCTCGCCATAATTTTGTTTCCTCGCCACAGCCAAACCGTTCGAGATATCAAAAATCCCCTCGCAATTTTTGATCCTCTATGTCTTAACTTCAGGCTGACCGAGTTTCGTTCCATGCGGATGAATGCTCTAGGAGGAGTACATTAATTTCCATTGCATGCGTTTTAAAAACAACCGTAAATATCTGACTTCCTGTTGGGCTGGGGTAAAAAGTAAAAGCGCGATGTATGAAACGATGAGATCGACATGTGTACCGAGTTTCATATTATTACATGCAAGCGTGTTTGATTTATGGACAAAGTGTTCAGACCCTGTTCCAGGGGGCGCTGACGAGCCGCCCTGCCACGCCCGGGTACCAGCTTGAGCCCGGCTCTAATGGCCGCGGGTTCTGACCAGTGTGCAAAGTTTCAAGAGTTTTTGAGCATGTTAAGGGCCCCGAAAGTGCCCGAATAGTCGTTAGAAAAAAAAAAATAATAATCCTAAGGAAAACAATAGGGCCTTCGCCCTTTCAGGGCTTGGGCCCTAATAATAATCCTAAGGAAAACAATAGGGCCTTCGCCCTTTCAGGGCTTGGGCCCTAAATATATATATATATAAATATAGCTGCGAGCAGCGATTGCGGGCCCAAGCCGGTGGCACCGCCACCCCGGTGCCTTTAGTTACCTAAAGGCACCGGGATGGCGGTACCGCCGGCTTTGGCCCGCAATCGCTGCTCGCAGCTATATTTATATATATATATATATATATATATATATATATATAAAGCCGGTGGCACCGCACCCTTGGTGCTTTTAGGGTTATTCTACATGACGTGCAAAAACGTAACCCCCGCTTTGACTGTCAAAAAGAAGTGTGCTGAAGAGCTTGCAGCAGTGAAGGCTCTGCAAAAGTGCGGATCGAGGGCACATTTTAACCACAAAGTATGCATGAGCAACCTTCTGAAAGGTCAGGTGTACATCAAGGTCTACATCTGTACTGTGTTTACATTATAGTATGTAGGGATGCGCCGATCCGATACTCAGGATCGTTATCAGCTCCGATACTGCCATCTTTGCCGGATCGGGTATATTTACACCACTTTAATCAAACCACTCTTCTTTAAAACATTACGATGTGATTTTTTCCACATGTATTTTGTTACTCTTATTGAGCTATTTTGTCCGCTTAAAAGATTCACTGCCAATCGTACGTACTCACATCATTCTCTTTCTGTGAAAGCTGTATACTGCATTCACCAGTTTTCACTCTACAGCTATTGACCAGAGCACTGAAATTATTTCTCACTTAAACTACAATCAAATGGATTTTCCCACACATTTTGCATTAGTCCTCTGCATGGCATTTTATTATTTTCTGAGCAGCTTCAGAAGTGCATGCACACAGCCTAGAACACATGACACGCACACAGTCACGAGAGAGGCGCGATCGAACTCTGTGTGTGTTTGTGTGTGAACAATGGAAACTCCATTTTGTTCATACAGGAAAATATTCAGACTAATGTCTTGTGGGAGCAACAGAATACATGTAACAGCATTATGTAATCAGGAAACAAAAATCCAGTAACTGTATATTATTACAGTGAGTTACATCAAAAAAAGTAATCAGATTGTAGTTACTTTTTGAAAAAGTTTAAAGTACTTAAAGCCAATTAATATAAAGTGGGACCCTTTTTTATGAAATAATTTGTAACTGTATCGGAATACATTTTTTAAAGTAACCCTCCCAAGCCTGGTCTTGTGTGGACGTCGTGAAATTAGAAAATAGAGATCGTTCATTTAGTTCTTTAGCCTATATACATGTTTTTATATCCACATATTTTGTTCTAATGTCACAAATAATAATCTTAGGGTTTACTATAGCCTACATTTCACTCAAATATTTTTGTACTTTCGAGCAATAAACTGAAAGTAATGTGAATATTGCCATTCAGGGCTGGACTGGGACAAAAAATCAGCCCTGGACACTTCATCCAGACCGGCCCACTATGCAAACACACACACACGTGCATTAATCTATACGTGCATTAATCTGCATGTAAAATTACTGATTAGATTTTATTTACTATCAAAACCAAGAAAAAACTATTAAAATAATAAACAAAGGGAATGGAAATGATTTTATAAGGCTTTATTGTAAATAACTGGTCTGAATTTATGTGCCACTTAATATTTTAAAAGAATATTCTTAGGCTATACTACATATATTTCATGAAGTGCAACATCACGGTGAGGACCTACAGAAATATATATTCTGTAGCTCCTGGCAGTGATGTTTCACCTCATGAAATATAGTTTATATAATATAGCATAAGAATATTCTGTTACAATATTATGTTCACATTTATGACACAGACAGTAGATAATATTATGTTCACATTTATGACACAGACAGTAGATAATATTATGTTCACATTTATGACACAGACAGTATAGGCTTCTGCCAGGCACTTTCAGGGAGACAAATTGAAAAAATATGTATTTATGTGCATATTTATATGCAAAATACTCCTTTTTTCACATCAAATATGTGCTATGGTCATTAAATGGCTATCATTTTCACTTAAGTCCAGCAAATAATTCATTTATTTTAACACATTTGGTGGCATATGCCTCAAGTTATTGTCGTTGTTATGAAATACAGTCGTATGTTTGCATAGAATTCATTTTGAACACTATAATATTACATGCTTTCAAAATCTGAGGTAAATTATCCGTTATGGCTTGTGGCACAGTGACCTATTTTTAACTAAAAATAAATAATGTGTACTCATAACCAGTGTAATTTCTTCATTCTGTCAGCCGCGACATCGCAGAAATAGGAACCGTTTCTAAATTAGAAACTTCGCATGTCGCCGTCGCGTCTGGTTAGGACAAAAACTCTGATTTACATGGAAAAGATACCTTTTATCGCGTGTCGCGGCGTCGTGTGTAGTTAGGACATATTGTACTGTAACGGTAGTCGATACGCGTTCTTCTGATCATTAAAAAGAATGAGGTTATATTGACAGATGAATAGGCTACGCTCAGTTTATCAAATACGCTCAGTTTATTAAATGTCTCTTGCAAACTATGAAGAGACAATGATGAATCAATACACACTGACATGGCGATGCTGGACTGATTCTTTATTTACACCATCATACAGTAATTTTGTCGGTTGTTTATTACAGATATTAGCATGCATTTTATTGATCATCAGCTAATTTCATCAATAGACATCAATAAGAGAGAGTGGCAACAGCCCTTGTAAGAGTCAAGAGATCATTTCTTTCTTTACTTGAAGATGATTGTGTAGATGATTAAGCGTCTCTGACTTACTTTCACTAGTTTTATTTGCGATGTTTGCACGTTGGTTTGACGCCCAGCTGCTGCTTATCTGCGGTGGTGATGCGTGTCGCAGTAGCGCCGTTATGTCTGACTATAACAGCCTGTAAACGCTCTCACTCGTTTATTTTTTAGCATTTTTGGGAGGAGTAAAATATACATGTGTGATATCAACAACCAGATTGCGTTTACACGTAAAGATCCGAACACAATGCGAGCCAGACTACCTCCAGATGGTCAGGCAAATCGATCACAATCCGATCACAACGTAATACCTTGCATTGATATTTCTTTTTTATTATCCGGATAACTTATCTGGATACAGATCGCATTTTAATACCAGGTGTAGGGGTCTCAGAGACGAGACCGGCGAGAAACTTCACGAGACTGGCGGAATGCCTCCACAGGGCGGGGAGATACTATATTGCCTATGGGAGCGGCCGCTTCTCCGCTCTTGATTCCGATTGGCCAGTGTCAGACAGTCAGACCTGTCAGTCTCGCAGCTGGACCAAGTTTATGGACCAAGTTAATTTAATTAATAAACTAATTATATAAAACTATTGTCAATGCACTACAATTTAACTGGTTATATTATGCCTTCACTTATAAAAATTAAAATAAAAACTTATTTAAAACATACCAGGCTTAAGAAATGTATTAAGAAATTACACAGCAGAAAAAAACACACAGCACTGAAATGGTTAAGTTAAGCCCCTCCCCCTACTAACACACACACAGAGAGAGACAGAGATGTAGGCTCAAAGGGAGCATGACCAGATTCAAACAAACATATCTTACTTTCTGTGGGTCCTAGTTAAAGAGTGTCAATTAGAAAGTTGTCCGGCTCGAGGAGTACAATATACATACTGATTTTTGTAACTGTAGATAAAACTAACAACCCAACTTTTGTCAAAAGGTGGCGCTACTGAGCCCTCACCACGCCCGTTTCTGAAACTTTGCACATGTCTACTGGCTAATAAATGTGATGTGTCTGAGGAGTTTCATGCAATTTGAAGCATGCTAAGGGTCTCAAAAGCATCCTAAAAGAATGGTAAAGTTTGATGCGTCACCACGGCAACAGTTTCAAAGATATTAAGAATCCATTCACAGGTCTACATCTGCCGTATGTTTACATTATACAGATGAAGTTTGAAGCAAATCGGGTTAAAATAAGAGGGTGATTTCAAAGCATTTTGAAAGTGACACACTTCCTGCTGCCAGTTGGTGGCGCTATAACTTTGACACACAATAGTCACATCCATGTGATCGTCCTCTTACGGCGAACACACTCCTGAAGTTTCATCAAGATCAGTTAATGTATGCTGAAGTTAGGACACACTTCCTGTTTCACGTTTCTCACCATAATTTTGTTTCCTCGCCACAGCCAAACCGTTCGAGATATCAAAAATCCCCTCGCAATTTTTGATCGTCTATGTCTTGACTTCAGGCTGACCGAGTTTTGTTCCATGCGGATGAATGCTCTAGGAGGAGTACATTAAATTCCATTGCAAGCATTTTAAAAACAACCGTAAATATCTGACTTCCTGTTGGGCTGGGGTAAAAAGTAAAAGTGCGATGAATATATGAAACGATGAGATTGACATGTGTACCGAGTTTCATATTATTACATGCAAGCGTGTTTGATTTATGGACAAAGTGTTCAGACCCTGTTCCAGGGGGCGCTGACGAGCCGCCCTGCCACGCCCGGGTACCAGCTTCAGCCCGGCTCTGATGGCCGCGGGTTCTGACCTGTGTGCAAAGTTTCAAGAGTTTTTGAGCATGTTAAGGGCCCCAAAAGTGCCCGGATAGTCGTTAGAAAAAAAAAAAAAAAAAAAAAAAATAATCCTAAGGAAAACAATAGGGCCTTCGCCCTTTCAGGGCTTGGGCCCTAAAAAAAAATGCACGAAACACGCTTGAACCATGTCATGAGAGTTGGAGTTGTATAGTTTGTCCACCAGAGGGCACTCTACACAGTCCCTGTTGGCAACACTCGTTGAGTTGGTCACGAGATATACATTGCTTGAATAGCAATTAAAAGATCATCCCCATCAGTTCTCTTAACTCAAATAAACATGACAAAATTTGTGACTATCATGTCCAGTTTTGCTGCTGTTAAATAAGCCGAGAGTGAAACGGAATTAGCTAGTAATAGTTACGCTACGTTGTTACAGTGTAGTTGACTGACTGTCCTTTTAACTTTTGACAATGTGACTGACGTATTTATTTAATAGCGCGTGACAGTTATAGCAATGAGACGCATCATCTCTCCTTGGCCTGTTCTATTGAAAATGTATGTTTTACAATTTGCAGTATGACGTAATCCATTGCTAAATTATGGCTCATCATAGACTAGCTAACCACAAAGCTAGCTAATCCAACTCCCATCAGTCTGTTCTGTTGTGACAATAAAAGAAGTTTCTTTTTAAAATGCATTATCATATTATTTTAGTTAAAACTCACTAATGTTAAGGAAATCTGTTAATGTTTTGTTGCACATTTCTGGAAAAAAAAATAATCGGCCGATATATCGGAATATCGGATTTTGAAACCCAAAAATATTTGTATCGGTATCGGCCTTCAAAATCCTTTATTGGTCGGGCTCTAATATTTATAGGCTAAAATCTGAAATGAATCCACATTTAAAAGTGCAAGGACTTAACCAAAAATAATTTTAAAAAATCATGTTAAGTCACTGCATGTTAGGTGGAAAAAATATGTACTATCGAAGAAAACCATTGTTATTTCCTTGGCCACAAATGGTGAAGTGACCTTTTCACCTTTTCCCTGAGTGTCTATCTCCTCCCTCACGGTTGGCACGTCCTCCCTGTTGCGCTCTCGAAAAGATACTAAATTAATCCAGAGATGTGCGTCACTAGGCATGACACCATGCAGGCTTTTTACTTTGTGATGATGGGCATAAGCTTGCTTACCTCATCAGTATAGCTTTGTGTAGTTTGAGGAGAGTCAGATGGGAATGTGTTCACATCTGAGTTGGAGAAGCATGCTTATGATGCTTAGGGTGTTTATCGATGCAACTCCGTCTCAGGTTGCTGTGGAAAACAAGATATCTTTGTGCTGATCACATGATACACAGAAAAAAAATGTGATTGAATGACGTAAAACAAGTCACATGTGTTATTATTAGTTCATGTTCATGTACATTTCAACTCATGTGATATATTTAAACATTCTTAAAGGGATAGTCCACTAAACAATTTAACCCTCATGTTGTTCCAAAGTAAATATTTTGAAGAATGTTGGTAACCAAACAGTTTGGCTACCCATTATTGACTTCCATTGTATGGTCAACAAAATATAATGGGAACCGATAAGCTTTGGTTACCATCTTTCCACAAAATGTTTTCTTTTGTTTTCCACAGAAGAAAGCAACTCGTACAGGTTTGGAACAACATGAGGGTATGTAAATGATGACAAAACTTTAATTTTTGGGTGGACTATCCCTTTAAGCACCTTTATTTAGCACCAAATCCAAAGCTTTAGGGGAAAATGAGGAATCAAGGCCAAACAAGGCCAAACAACAAACCTGGTTCCAACAAACCCGACACATCTTTGGACATGTTGAGTCTTCCATCAAACTTGATGACTCCTCCCCATCCCCACCAGCCTTACCAAATAACCAAGCTGGCTAAAAGTGAGTTAGCTGCTAAAATCATTAAGAGTTGAGGGGGGTTTTGGTTCTGGTGGGCGGGTGGATGGTACGGGAGGGGGGAAGGTTCTTAGAGAAGGTGCTTCTAGATGGCAGGGGTGAGCTCTGATGACAGCTGGGGGGATACAAAGAAAGGGTCCAAGAGGTTGAGATGGGTGAATGAATATCTTGCGTCTCTACGTTAATGGCCCTCCTCTGGGGGTGGGGAAAGGGCCAGCGAGACATATTTAGATGAGAGAGAGGGAGAAAAAAAGTCATCTGTGCGCTTTGTGAGGTAACGGGCATCAGCAGCTGGAGTCTCCTTAAGACTTCCAGACTCCAATAACTCCCTTTCCCAAGAGTCCAGGCTGAGATGAACAAAGACTGTTTAGTCACTCACTGTCACTATCAGCTTTCATTCACTTCACAGTTCGATTTCTCTCTGCCTCTCGTCATTTCTCATACTGTCTGCACTTTGCTTACACACATGATGAGGGACACTGACGCATTTGGATGCTGGAGGAGTTCCATGTCTTAGACAAACATCTCTCCTTCTAGTCAGATGACTCTTAGAAAACCCCTGGGCTTCTAGCATGGAAGGTCAGTCTGGAACACAATTTGTGTACAGTACATTAAATTAGTTTTACTTATCCATTTTATTTAGTTTTTTTTCCCTTTTATTTCGTTATCAGACATCATAGATTGAAATATGAAGAGTTCAGATGCAAAAGCCTCTAAATGACATTTGAAATTTTCTTCTAAAATGACAATTTTTATCAAACTTGTATATTTAAGTTCAGTAATTTCACTTAAATGACAATTAATAGGTAATCTTCATTGTCATTTAAGTGAAATTACTGAGCTTAAATATACAAGCTTGATAAAAATGGTCATTTTAGAAGAAAATTTCAAATGGCATTTAGAGGTTTTTGCATCTGAACTCTTCATATGTATTCAGGACACACCCATACAATGGATTTACCTTACTCTTTAAAATCTTATCCTGCAGAGAAGAATTATATTTCTATTAAAAACCTTCCACAACAGAATAGAACTATAAGGGAATATGGTATATGAGAATATGTAGCAATCGAAAAAAGTTAAATAAACAAAAATTACATGTTCTATATCTTATTATAGGCCTATCTCTTTTTTTATTTCAACAAAGTAGCCACATCAAAATGTTAACTTTCTTTTTTCGTCCTTTGAGATTTCACTTTCACTGAAATGACAACATGCCAGCTCACTTTCATTTATTTTGAAGAAAGTGGTAACATTCTAGCCACCTGTCCTGCTATTTTTAGCCATAATCTGGTGCCATTCTCATACACATTCTTCGAAACATTATTGTGAGGATGTAAGCATTAGTAAAAATAGGGTAACACTTTACAATAAGGTTCATTGGTTAACATTAGTTAACTACGTAAGTTAGCAAGAAATTATAACGAACTGCACTTACACAGCATGTATTTGTTAATTTCACAATACAATCTTTGTATTTGTTAATCTTTGTTAATTTCAACATTTAATGTTGTTAACATTAGTTAATGCACTGTGAACTAACATGAACAAACAATGAACAGCTTTATTTTTTATTAACTAACATTAACAAAGATCAAAAAATAAGCAACAAATATATTGTTCATGGTGTTACTTAATGTTATTAACTAATGAACCTTATTGTAAAATGTTTTAGCCTACCAAAAAAGTATTAATGTTGCCATTATTAAGCTATAGCAAGTATGAAGCTTCACTATAAAAAGTTTTATCTGTAATAAGACAATAATGACAGTGCTTTGACAGTCAACTTCCGCCCGGTTGCTGGAGTGTCTCGCTGAATTGGTTACATCCTCACGACCACCATTTCACATAAACACATTCTACAGTTTCACATTCACATTTCCCTCCATAGGTTCACGACGAAAATCATATTAAACATATATAATAATAATAATAATAAACATTTTAAATATCTTATAAAAAGTCTCCATTAAGAAAAAAACGGTCGCGGTAGGCCTTTCACTCCGCATTAGCCTTAATCCATTCCTTTCTCAAGAAGATTCACATGTTGATGTCTGCCCTAAAGTTGAAATGAGATTTAAGACCCTCACCCCGCGCTTCTTCGCCCCCTTTCTCCATTTGGGGCGCGCGAGCCCTCCCCTCTGTGGCCGACGACCCAATCCGCTTGAGCATCAGTCTGACATCAACTCTGAAGTACATTATACGAGGTATATAAACATCTATGCTTACCTTGTGAATGTCGAGTATCCTCCAAGCTGTGGTCCACTCCCTTTACTAACTTCCTTCCCGGCGGAAAAATAGACTAGGAAAAATGGCACCTAAGAAGGACGCTAAGAAGCCCGATCCCCCCAAGGCCGCTGCTCCCGCGCCCGCGCCCGCACCCGCACCCGAGGCCCCACCAGCACCCGCAGGTGTGGATCTGTCCGCTGTGAAGGTAACGACCATTCCTGTCAGACCAAACAGACAGATTCTCAGTGAAAAGTTCGTCTTTACAGTGACATTTGAAGTGATAGCTGGCATTGAAATATGCGGTTTTGATTTTTTTTAACTAAATAACAAATCAGACATTTAAAAAAATGATTAGTAGGCTAACCTAGCCTGTAGCTGTGTCATGAATGCTGATTTGGTCAATTCATATTTTCCACCTACGGAAATAATATCAGTATTCTGACGTCATCATTTAGCTGAATTCTGAAAAGGACGCATTTACACTTTAATTGTGTATTTAGTCATTCACATAACTATACTGTCATAGAAGTTTGGTGCTTATTTCAATTTGCATTACCTGCTTATTTGTTTGGCATATTAAACTGTTTGCTATGAGTCTATAGGCTAAGCATTTGCCTAAGGTTGCACTATTGCCGGATGACCGCTGGAATATTATTGGCGGATTCAGCACCACGGATAGTTCCGAATAAGTTTTTGGGGTTTTTTCCCTGCATAACAATCAAACGTCACACCCCTTTTCTGACTGGCCCAGATAGCCAAACGTGGAGAAGTTTCACATGCCCAAACATGGAGCTTCTTAATGTTCTGTAAGCAGCTGAGCTACTAAATTAAGCATGCCAAGATCCTGGGCTCTCACTCTTCAGTGTTCAATCAAAGCAGCTGTTTGTGAATGACTCACCTGTCATATAACGGTGTTAGTGATGTGATGGATTTTCTCAGGTCTTGAAAATCGATCTACATTTTCAGGCTATGCACATATTCTCCCTGATTTATGTAGTGGAAATTTGCATTGCTGATTATTATTTTACGGTAGTGTTTTGCTTCGACCATTACTCCGACTGCCCTGATATTTACCATTCCTCGTCTTATTTTCCTTTCATATTCTGACTGATTAATATGATGATAATGATACCATACAATACAAATTGCAATATAAAATTACAACAGATCATATGTAATGTAAACGTAAGTCTATTACTTTGTTTAAACTAATTTTATCTAACTGGTTTGATTTGTAATTTAGCTATACACTTAAAAAATGATGGGTTGTTTCAACCCAAACTTGGGTCAAATATGGACAAACCCAAATGTTGGGTTAAAAATGTCATTTAAAAATTCAACCCAACTTCAACTTTCACTTTCAACTGTAAAATTTTTAACCCAACATTTGGGTTTGTCCATATTTTACCCAAATTTGGGTTGAAACAACCCAAGGGCACATCGATCTTTTCTTTTGTCCTTGATGTCATGCAGTAAATATATAAGCATGCAAATATTCTGGAATGGAACAAATAAAATGTTCACTGTAAAAAAAAAAAAAAAAATCATGATTTGTAATCACAACATATTTTTCTTTTGTCAAATCAACTTAATTAATTTATATAGTTCAGATAACATAATATTTTGAGTTTCTGATAATTAAATCAATCTCCTTCATTGTATTAACTCAATTTTTTTTCATTTTGAATGAACTTAAAATTTTAAGGCAGGCAGATTACTTCATTTTATAAGTTAAACCAACAATATTTTTACAGTGTACCTCTAATTTCCTCATACTTATAAAAAAATGTGTGCATTAAGGTTAGGTAAGACTTTATAATAGCTTTAATAATATTTTGCATAACTACACTACGTAATGCTGAACAGATTCAAATGCAGCCGTTATGAATGTTTGAATTACATGTACATAGCCTACTAATCTGCATATTATATTACATTTGTTGATGACTTATGGGATAGAGTAATATGTACCTTTGTTTTCCTGCAGGTTGAGTTCACCCCAGACCAGATGGAAGGTGAGATCTTTTTTTTTCTGGATTCCACGACTGTTGCTCACACCTGTTTATGAGTTAACATGAAATTTGGTGCTTAAAATAATTAAAAATACATAATAGGGAAAATCCTGCAGAAGGATTATTAGATATTAAATATCCTATTTCAATTCAACTATTTATAATCTGGCATGAATATTAATTCAAAAGCTTAGCACATTTTAAGTGGTTTGAAGTAAGGAACTTAAGTCATATTCCCAAAGTGTTTTGGGGTTTACTTCTATTGTGCCATAAAGGTCAAGCAATTCAATGCAGTTAATTTGCACCATTGTTTAGTGCTGCATTTTAACGGACGAATGTGGCCGTTACTCTGTGATGGGCAGCTTTCGGCAGCCTGGGTGTGGGTTACACCTCCGTCAGCATTCTGGCCTCACATGGTCCTGCCTTTATATGGAGGGAGTTATATTCTTGGGAGAGCATATCCATTCCAGGTCGACTCTTTGAATGTCTCCCCCTGCTCCTGTCACGTCGTTGCTGGCAGCTGGCTTTTTGTGGAAATCAGATGAAGCTATTAATCTTTTCGCAGATCATATTCCAGTGAGCTAATAGCCATGATGCCCATAGAAATACTGAGTATTACCTCAGTCTGCTCATCTTTGGTTATCTGTTAAATCAATTTCAACTGTTAAAGGAGTAGTTCACTTTTTTAAAAAAAAACTTTTGCTGATAATTTACTCACCCCCATATCATCCAAGATGTCCATGTCATTCTTTCTTCAGTCGAAAAGAAATGAATGTTTTTGATGAAAACATTCCATCATTTTTCTCCATATAATGCACTGTAACCAAAAGGTTCATGGTCCAAAAGACAGTGCAAACTGTTCAAAGGGCTTTAAACAAATAAGGGTCTTATCAAGCGAAACGATCGCTCATTTAACAAAATAATAACAAAGTTTAAGTTTTATAAGCTCAAATGGTCGCCTTGCTCTGTTCTGTGATGTGCGTTCATTGACTCTCCCGTTCAAACACGTTTATTGAAATGAACGAATCTTTTCCCGAGACAACTCATTCATTTTGTTCGATGAATGAATCAAATGACACGAAAAAAAATTTGTTCATTTTGATAAACGAGTTCAAAAAGGAGAGTCACGAACGCAATATTAAGCAGCATATAACAGACTGTTTTGATACAGCTAAATAAATGGAGGTGAGTTGTGTTCTGTTTGATTAATGTGTTCAGGAAACCTGTTTGAAACTAGTGTGTGCAGAAATGACACACTTCAACTTTAACTAAAACAATCTCTCCACAATTCCAGATTACAGGGAGGCCTTCGGACTTTTCGACAGAGTTGGTGACAGCAAAGTAGCCTTCAACCAGATTGCAGATATCATGCGTGCACTGGGACAGAACCCAACCAACAAAGAGGTTTCAAAGATCCTGGGCAACCCCACCGCTGATGGTACGTGGATTTTTTTCTTCCTTTTAATTAGCTACAGGGAAAGTACTTACAATTACATTTACATTTTTAGCTGACGCTTTTATCCAAAGCGACTTCCAATTGCTATATATGTCAGAGGTCGCACGCCTCTGGAGCAACTAGGGGTTAAGTGTCTTGCTCAGGGACACATTGGTGTCGAACCCGGGTCTCTCACACCAAAGGCATGTGTCTTATCCACTGCGCCATCACCACCCCCAACTTCTAGTCTACATTAGCAGAAGCTTGTTGTCATAACAGGTGCTTGCAGTGCATTATGTTTCTCTACATCTGCCCTCTATGACTCCTTCATTCACTTCTGTGCCTGTTCACAGACATGGCAAACAAGAGAGTCGACTTTGATGGGTTCCTGCCCATGCTGCAGTTTGTGATCAACAGCCCAAACAAGGCAACATACGATGACTACGTTGAGGGTCTGCGTGTATTCGATAAGGAGGGCAACGGAACAGTAATGGGTGCTGAGCTGCGTATCGTCTTGTCAACACTGGGTAAGTGGCCAACATGAACAACTAGATGAGATCACTACCGCAATTCCATTTTCACATCAATAATGAGAGTCGACACACTCAAATAATTTTTTTTTACCTAGAAACTTTGAATGAACTGAATGTAAAAGCAAAAGTCTGCTTTGTAATTATATATACTGTGAATAGGGAAGGAAATGTTCAATTTACATCTCAAGTTTTATATACATGTATAATTAAATCATTTTAAGTCATCCTGTTGCCATCTTGGTGGTTTGCTGAGGTCCCTTGAAGGAGTAGTTCACTTAAAAAAAAAAAAAAAAAAAACTTTTGCTGATAATTTACTCACCCCCATGTCATCCAAGATGTCCATGTCTTTCTTTCTTCCATCAAAAAGAAATTAAGGTTTTTGATGAAAACATTCCAGGATTTTTCTCCATATAATGGACTTCAATGGGAACCAAACGGTCCAAAAGACATTTTCAGTACAAACTGTTCAAAGGGCTTTAAGCTATTCCAGACGATGAATAAGGGTCTTATAAAGCGAAACTATCGCTTGTTTAAAAACAACAACAACAAATTTTAAGTTTTATAAGCTCAAATGGTCGCCTTGCGATGCGCGTTCGTGACTCTCCTGTTCGAACTCGTTTATCAAAATGAACGAATCATTTCCGAGTCAAATCGTTCATTTTGTTCGTTAAATGAACCAAATGACTCGAAAAAAATATTCATTTATTTTGATAAATGAGTTCGAAGAGGAGAGTCATGAACATGCATCACAGAACAGAGCAAAGCGAGAATTTGAGCTTATAAAACTGAAAATGTTTTGTTTTTTTTTTTTAAATGAGTGATCGTTTCACTTGATAAGACCCTTATTCATCGTCTGGAATCATTTAAAGCCCTTTGAACAGTTTGCAGTTTGCACTGAAACTGTCTTTTGGACCTTGAAGCGTTTGGTTCCCATTGAAGTCCATTATGTAGAGAAAAATGCTGGAATGTTTTCATCAAAAACCTTCATTTCTTTTCGACTGAAGAAAGAATTGCATGGACATCTTGGATGACATGGGAGTGAGTAAATTATCAGCAAAAGTTTTTTTTTTTTAAAAAAGTGAACCACTCCTTTAATTGAGAACCACTGATATATCATAGTATTGTAATGTTTCTACTAATCAAGCCTGTTGTCAAGACATAATAATTAAAATGGTGGCTGTCATAAAAACATTTAGAGAAAATTGCTTTTACAGAATTTCAACAATTTGTAGAATTTTTAGACAAAATTAGATGATTTATTAAAACATAGCATACACTAAATTATTAAAACGAGATAAAGCATCTATAATAAAGTGCATATATAAATTATATTTGAATAAACTTAAATGATTTTTCTGAGACAAACATTGTAACATGTTGTTCACAACCATTTTTTATGGATATTTTTCCACATTTGCAACACTGATTGGCAGATTACAGGAGATATGATACATTTCAGCAAGTTGCACTGAATCATTCAGCATACCTTTGTTTTTTTCATGCTACACTTTTAAAAATAAAGCTTCCAAAAGGTTTTTGGGTTGTTGTTTTTTTGTTGTTGTTGTTTGTTTGTTTGTTTTTCTGAAGAATATTTTAAGAATATAAAGAACCTTTTTTCCACTATGAAGAACATTTTGTGCAGTGGTTTAAACTCATTTTAATGGTGAGCATATGGCAAGCCGTTTTAACATTTAATCATTTAAACCTACTAGTCTCTACTAGTCTAGTCTCTATCTAATGAATAAGTACTAGTATCTAATTAATAGGTACTAGTATCTAATTGATAAGTACTAGTATCTATTGAATAAGTACTAGTAGCTAATAAATAAGTATTAGTATCAAATAATAATTACTAGTATCTAATGAATAAGCACTAGTAACTAATGCATAAGCACTAGTATCTAATAAATAAAGACTAGTATCTAATGAATAAGTACTAGTATCTAATAAATAATGACTAGCATCTAATGAATAAGTACTAGTATCTTTAAAAAATGTATGAGTACCTAAAGAATAAGCACTAGTATCTAAAGAAAAGGTACTAGTATCCAAAGAATAAGCACTAGTAGCTAATGAATAAGTACTAGTACTTAATGGAATAGATACTAGTATTTAAAAAAAATAAGTACTAGTAGCATGAAAATAGAGACTAGTAGGTTTAAATGATTAAATGTTAAAACGGCTTGCCATAGCGAGCATCTGTCTTTCAGCCCGTTTAACGTCACGATCAAACTATACTTTTCACTTTCCCTACAGGTGAGAAAATGACTGAAGCTGAGATTGATGCTCTCATGCAAGGCCAGGAGGATGAAAATGGCTGTGTGAACTTTGAGGGTCAGTTCAGTTCCTTTTCCTTGTCTCATTGCACATTAATTCATTAATGACTGACCGTTTTATAGAGATAATCGTTGTTTGTTGTCCTGTAATTCTAAAGCCAGCTTCACATGGACTTTTTTTTCAATCTCTTCATTCTAGCTTTCGTCAAACACATCATGTCTGTGTAAGAAGTGAAGAAACTGAAGCATTTCTCCAGATTCCATGATGTCAGGACATCCACACAATGTTTCCAAAACCAACTCCGAAACGGATAAAAGGGACACGGGATGTTAGTCATAAACATTTATTTTGTAATTTGTTTTTTTTTCCTATTTTGTTTTCCACTTGACTCCAATTTCTTTTGTCCATTCTTGGAATCCATTCATATTTTTTTTCCAGCTAGTATTATGATGTTCTTGCCCGGGACAAGCCTCTCCGTAGCGGAACAGTTGTGAGTGGTGGGGGGTGTGTGGGTGGGGCATCATGGGTACACAAAAAAATGAACTACGCCCCCTTGACCACTCACTGTCTGGATCGCAAAGTCAAAGGTGCTAAATGTACTGCCATTAATGGACTGCTTGCAAAACCTCCTTCCCCTTTCCCCAGAGTCTTAATTTATTTTTCGCCTCTGTTAATTCTCATAATAAACTTTTCACAAAGTATCAGCCTTTGTTGTGATTAATGCTTTCATATTCAGTGCACAAGGCAGAAAGCCAAGTGAGAAGTCCACGGGGGTAACACTTTATTTGAAGGGGTGTGCATAAGACTGACATGACACTGTCATAAACATGACATAACACCTGTCATAAACATGAAGGAGTCTTTATGAATGTTTATGACTGATGTCATTAAGTGTAATTCGGTAAATTATGACACTTTTAATGCAAAGTTGACATTGTTTAAAATGTCTTTGTTATGACAACTTGACATTAACCAAGAAATCATAACCTGTCAACCTGTCGCAAATATGTCATAACAGGTCTAATTATCAAACTTAAAGACGTTATTTAGCTTTGTGTTAACATTACATTACCCTGTCCTGGTCATATGTTATGGTTGGTTTTAACTTTGGTTTTTATAACACCATTATAACTGTGACGTGAATATTTTACTTGTCCTCCAGTAAAGTGGAACACATTGTACTAGTTATAAAGATATCATTAAGGGTTATTACACTGTCGAATGCTTTAACAACAGTGTCATTAATATTTCCCCTTACCTCAAGTAAAGTGGAACACGTTGGACTAGTTATGATTTCTTGGTTAATGTCAAGTTGTCATAACAAAGACAATGTCAACTTTGCATTAAAAGGGTCATAATTTACCAAATGAAACTTAATGACAACAGTCATAAACATTCATAAAGACTCCTTCATGTTCATGACAGGTGTTGTGTCATATTTATGACAGTCTTATACACACCCCTTCAAATAAAGTGTTACCGTGAACAGGTAAGTGAACATGACTGATATTTCAAGTCAACATGAAACAGTATTCACTACCCATTTCTGAGTGAACATGATAAAAGCGAAAAATGCTATTTAACAATAAAAACAGAAACATGGTGGATTATATCCATCTGGAATTGATTGGATCAAGAAAAATGGGAAGGTTGTTCACAAGAAAGTAAATGCAGTCAATTTTAAGATCATGTCGAGTTTATGTTAACATTAAGATAACCTTAGAATATGATAAATAAAACCCAATTAATGACTAGACAGAACTTAGGATTTTTTCGTTCATAGGTTATTGTACAATATCTGGTAAAATTCAAAGACAACTGATGCAATTTTGTCACATTTTGACCTTGTGACCTGCTTTTGAAAATTAAACTTCAACCGTTTATAAATCTGTTGTCAACAAATGAGAAGCTTTTGGTTTTCTTTTGGGATTCCGCTAAAATAAAAGCTCTGGTTTAACACTGATGAAAGGAAAGAAATCAAGACAGCTATAAATATTGGTACTTTTTAAGACCTTTAAAGGGATACTCCACTTTTTTTGGAAATAGGCTCATTTTACAACTCCCTCAGAGTTAAATAAATGAGTTCTACCATTTTCGAATCCATTCAGCCGATTTTCTGATATTTAGAAGAATATCAGTAACCAGACAGTTTCTGGTCTCATTGACTTCCATAGTAGGAAAAAAATATACTATGGAAGTCAATGAGACCAGAAACTGTCTGGTGACTGATATTCTTCTAAATATCAGAAAATCGGCTGAATGGATTCGAAAACTGTAAAACTCAGCTGTTTAACTCTGGGGGAGTGGTAGAATGAGACTATTTCCAAAAAAAGGGGAGTATCCCTTTAAGGAAGCAATAAAACCACAGTCATAAGTCATAACACACTTCACAAACATAAAGTCAGAAGAAGAAAAAAACAGATCACACCAATGTTTTGTTCATTTTCAGTATTTTTATTGTCATAACTGTAAGGGCATTTATAATCCGTATCATACCAACAGGAGAAAAACGGCATACATCTATGTGACCTTTTAAATACATTTACAGCAGCTGAGGGAATCAAGGAAAAGAGCAGGTAAGGCTCGGGGGGGCCGAGAAAACACAGAAGCCTACGAATGACAGCTGTTCTAGAGGAAAAGGGGCAGGGGAGAACCACAAATGACGAGAAAAAATATACTGGTGTACTGTGTTCAAACAAATGCAAGCGCAGTGAGTATCCTTTTTAAAGTTTTGTTTTGTGTTGTTTCTTTTTCCACGTCCTAAGAAAGAAAACTAAGCATCCAAGCAGGAATCAGTAGACGAACACAGGGCCTAAATTACCAACAGCGTCCCGAAGGAGCTGCACCCTACGCTTAAAGGGATAGTTCGCTTTGAAATTAATTTTTGGTATGTTTTATTTTACCTCAAGGGCATCCAAGATGTAGGTGTCTTTGTTTCCGCAGTAGTTTCAATTTTGATATTTTTAGGTCAAACCGTTCTTGTCTGTCAGTCACATAATGGAGGTCTATGGTCACCACCTCAAAGAGCATACACAGAGAAGTCCAAATTAAACATGATTTAATGACTCGTAAGCGTAAGTAAAGTAAAGATGAAAAACCGCACTCTCTAGTTAAATCTCATGAGGGTTTATTCATTCACCAGTCCTTTGTTGTGTATCTACTTAAATGTCCATGTGGACTTTGTTATGTAGGTAAGACAAAAAGAGAGTTAAGGATAAGAATACACGAACATAAAAGTAACATACGGAATCACGACATTAAATCACCTGTGGCTAGACATTTTAACGGATTTGGGCATGATATTTGTACTTTGAAATTTCAAGGCATTGAACATGTTAAAGCTTTACAACGGGGTGGAGATAGGGAACGATATCTCCTTCAACGAGAACCCTTTTGGATTTATACGCTTCAAACTGTATACCCAAATGGTCTAAATGAAGAACTAATGTTGAATTGTTTTTTGTAAACTATTTAATTTGTAATTGGGTTTATTTAAAAAAAAATCTTTTTCTTTTCTTTAATTTTTTTTATTTTATTGTATTTATTATTTTATTTTATTTATTTATTTATTATTATTTTGTAATTGTTTATAAGGGTTATATGTGAGCATTGTTTGCTTTTGATGTTACTTTTTGCGTGTCTTGATGTTGATAATTTGACGCACCTGATGTTGCTGATTGGGGTCCACCTGTGATGTTTAAAAACAATCTCTTTGTTTCACACCACACACTCACTGATGATGGCTTAGGCCGAAACGCGTCTGTGTGGACATGGTGAATGAATAAACCCTCATGAGATTTAACTAGAGAGTGCGGTTTTTCATCTTTACTTTGATCACTGTTTTATAACTCGCACCCAAAAACGTCTTGGCAGTTGAGCGCGCCTAGTTTGAGCATCGTAAGCGTAAGTACACATTGATGGCCTAAGACACGAAACGAGTGGTTTGTGTGAGAAAACGAACAGTATTTATATCGTTTTTACTTCTTGTAACTCTCAGATCACTCGGATGTGGCTGTGGTAACAAGAGGTAAAAACGACATAAATACTGTTCGTTTTCTCACACAAACCGCTCGTTTTGTGTCTTAGGCCATCAATGTGTACTTACATTTACGAGTCATTAAATCATGTTTAATTTGGACTTCTCTGTGCATGCTCTTTGAGGTGGTGACCATAGACCTCCATTATATGACTGATAGACAACAACGGTTTGACCTAAAAATTGAAAAATTGAAACTAGTGCGGAAACAAAGACACCTACATCTTGGATGCCCTTGAGGTAAGCTAAAACATACCAAAAATTAATTTCAAAGTGAACTATCCCTTTAAGAATAAAATGAGGGTCGCAGAACTACCCATATCTTCCTCAGGCGGGTCCGTTCCCATCTCGACTCTGAAAGATGCCGGTACGTGGTTGACACTTCAAGACAGCAGATTGAGCAGATCTTTCATGTATAACTGGAGCCCTCGATTGTATTTGCGTAATGTAATACTGTAACATAAGCGTTTTGTGTAAAGGTGCAGTCACATTTACTGTAGTGTTGCTCGGCAAAATTTCACAGGCCAAATCCAGTCAGGATTCTGCGTGTTTGGGAGTTTCGCATGAGGGCGAAAAAGTTCCCCATGCAGATTTTGCTCGAGACGTAGTGGCGAATTCACCGTGACAAAATCTGAAAGCTCATGTGACCACACCATAAGTTAAAGCACAAATCTGCTTAAACTGTGTACCGACAAAGATCCACGGAAGCAACGGTTTCGTAACGGTCATCTGAAACGATGTACAAACTAAACATAGTCGCTAGTATCTACAAAACAAGATGTGTTGTCTTTATTCGATGTTTCAGCAAATAACTTACTAAAATCCCTTGAAATAGAAAATAGCCTCTTTTGTGTACTAGAATACATGCTCGTCATACTATCTAGTTGTTTTGTTTTTTTTAAATGCAATAGTACAGGAATAACTTATCGAAGGAATAATCGGTTCTTTTTTTTCAATTGAGCATGAGATGTTGAGACAAAGAGCTGGTATACTTATAAATATATTCCCTTATAGTGTATATTGTGTTTGATCGCAGTTGAGATGTTTTAGAGTCCATGCACTGAATGGGCAAAAGAACACGTGCAGAATGGTACCGTCGCGCCACATTCCCGTGTATAAAAAATTCAGTTCGACCGACTTTTGCAACACACCTGACACTGACCCTAAACCAGCAGTTGAGGCCACTGTCTGTACACAATCATAAAAAGTCACATGTAACATGGGTAATAAAAAGCACTGGTCTCTAGCTCTAACAAGTCGTTATTCATTAAAATTGACCGAAATAAAACAAACAAACAAAAAAACAGATAAAATGCTTTTTTTTTTCCAGATGGGAAGTGAAATCTGTAGTCTTCATTAAATACCGGCGGGAGGAAGGGTCAACCGTGACACCAATGAAGGGGACTACTGGAGGGAATTTGATTGAACGATTCACAAGCCTTGTTTGGCCAGGGCGGCGGTCACATCGTCGGCCAGCGTGGCCAGCTGCGGAGACTCCAGCATGTTGATGCTCCCGGACGAGGACATGTGGCTGTGCCGGTGAGGAGAGGTGCCGCCTGACAGCCCGAGCGTCTCGATTACGATCTCTGCCCCGTGATCCACACGTGCTTTGGCTGTGTCTCGGAACAACAGCTTATGGCTTTCGATCTTAGAAGGAAATGGGGAAGTCGGTGATGGTCGCTTTGCTCGTCCTCGTGTATGATGATGTGGGACGGGTAAGTAAAAACAGTTGTGTTTGTGCACTCACCTGTACGTGGCCTCCTCCGGGTGTGTGGTGGGCATTGTCCAGTGAGCCTACCTTCGCATGGGCTTTTTCTCTGAAGTCCAGCTTCACACTCTCAATGCGCACATGACCACCTCCTGAGAGTCATAAAAAAGAAATGCACTGGTGAAATCTTAAAAATAACTTCTTTTTTTTTCCACAGAACTAAAAAAAAATTTGTTTTTAAATCTTTTATGAAAACCAAAGCTGAATATATTTGACCAAATTAAGTAAAAACTGTAATATTGTAATGAAAATTAAAATGATAAAAATAAAATTATAAATAAAATCATAAAAATACAATTTAAAAATTATAAAAATATATTTCATATTTAAATATATTTTAAAATGTAATTCATTGCAATGATGGCAAAGCTGGATTTTCAGGATTTTCAGTCTTCGGTGTCACATGATCCTTCAGAAATCATTCTAATGTGCTGCTCAAGAAACATTTCTTATTATTGTCAATGTTGAAAACAGATGTGCTGCTTCATATTTTTGGTGGTTTGTAACATTATAAACATCTTTACTGTCATTTTGATCAATTTTATGCATTGAAAAGTATTAAAATAAATCAAAAACATTGACGCCAAACTTTTCAACAGTACTGAATGTATAGCTCTTAAAGGAGTAGTTCACTTTTAAAAAAAACTTTTGCTGATAATTTACTCACCCCCATCATGTCATCCAGGATATCCATTTCATTCTTTCTTCAGACAAAAAGAAATTAAGGTTTTTGATGAAAACATTCCAGGATTTTCTCCATATAATGGACTTCAATGGGAACCAAACTGTTCAAGGTCCAAAAGACAGTTTCAGTGCAAACTGTAGTTCAAAGGGCTTTAAACGATTCCAGACAATGATTAAGGATCTTATCTAGTGAAACGATCGCTCATTTAAAAAAAAATTTAAAAAAAAACTAAATTTAAGTTTTTTAAGCTCAAATGCTCGCCTTGCTCTGTTCTGTGACGCACGTTTGTGACCCTCCTGTTCGAACTCGTTCATCAAAATGAACGAATCTTTTTCCAAGTCAATTCATTCATTTTGAACCAAATAACTCGAAAAAAGATTTGTTCATTTTGATAAACGAGTTCGAACAGGAGAGTCACAAACATGCATGACAGAACAGAGCAAAGTGAGCATTTGAGCTTATAAAACTTAAACTTTGTTAATTTATTTATTCAATGAGCGATCGTTTCACTATAAGACCCTTATTCATCGTCTGGAATCGTTTAAAGCCCTTTGAACAGTTTGCAGTTTGCACTGAAACTGTCTTTTGGACCTTGAACCGTTTGGTTCCCATTGAAGTCCATTATATGGAGAAAAATCCTGGAATGTTTTCATCAGAAACCTTAATTTGTTTTTGACTGAAGAAAGAAAGACGTGGACATCTTGGATGACATGGGGGTGAGTAAATTATCAGCAAAAGTATTTTTTTTAAGTGAACTACTCCTTTAAATATATGAAAGTTTATCAAATTTTTCCTCTTTAAAATACAGATGTGGTTAATAGTTACCTGTTAATTATTGGAAAGAGTTAGTATAGAGTTAGTAGCTGTTTGTATGTAAAAAATATTTGAAATGGCAGAATCTTTTGAATGGGTTTGGCAAAGGAGGAGATTAAAATATAACCACAAGATGGCGCTGTTATATCATCAAATAGCCTAGCACAGGCATGCATGTTTTTTTAAACACAATCTGTATCATGACATTGCAAATTTCCAACCTGTGGCTAAAATTTCCAGAATTCATTAGCATGCTCACCTGGCCTGTGGCGGATGTTGTCCAATGATCCACACTTGGAGGTCACATGACTAAGATCAATCTTCTTAGATTGAATGTGAACCTATAAGAAACACCAGATTTTGAGTACAAAAAAAATAATAAAACACAAATGAGATAATAAAGCCAAGGAGTCACTCCAGTTCTTCTTCAAATATGAATCTGCAACGTAAAAAAATATAGCAATAATCGATAGCCTAAATTCAACTAACTCCACAACTAAACTCATGTTAGCTGAGCTGCAAATCTGCAAAAACTTATCAATATGCTGAAGATGTCAGCACATTGAGAAATCCAACAACTGCAAATGAATATCACAAATACACCATCAGATCACTGAATCAGATGATAGATTTACAGATGTTTAGAAATGCATGGCAAAGTAAATATTAGGTTGGGTAGATTCTGGTGTTGCTACTGGTGTAGGCCTTTTGAATCATGAAATACTTAAAAGGAGATGTTGAACTTTTACAAATAAGAGAAACATAGCTAAAAGTTATATTATAGTGCTCAATTACCACATTAAAGTTAAAGAATATTCCAACCTTAACTAAACAGACAGCATAAATAATTTTTTGTGGGACTCAAACCCATGACCTTAGCATTGCTAGCGCCATGCTACACACAGTGTGGTCAATATAGCTTTGTTGTAATAGTCACTCACAATGACTGACCGCTGCTGCTGCAAGGGACAGAAAAGGCAAATCTGATTGAAGTACACATTGAGGAGGACATACCAGCTCTCTGACATTTAGAAAACTCTGGTCAAGACATTTTAGCAGGCAATATACACAATCAGACCAAAAACTAGTGAGCTGACTGTAAGCAGCTTTTTAGGCAGATTTATGCTGCCTTTAAGATAACTTGTTTTGATGAAACAAGTTATGAAACAACAAGCTTAGTAAAAAAAAATCTGGATGGCAGACAAAGTGAGAGAAATGTCAATTATTAAAATAAATCATTTAATATTTACAATTATTACTAAAGATTCTCAAATAGTATTTTACACAATATTTATGTATATGCTAGATACATTCATTTATATCACATATTTAGTGTAAGTTAACAGCAAACTACTGAAATCAATTATGAGACAAATTTACTGTGTGCTTCACGTGACCTTTTTACACTAGCATTCAAATATTTGTGGTCAGTTCGATTTGTTTTTATTATGTTGGCTTGACAAATTGTTTAAAAAGAAGGCCTATTCTCTATAGTATGGTATGAATATGGGAAGTATGAATAAAATTCAGCTATTGACCCACCAGCGTCCTTTGTATCGCTTTACTTCTGTTAATAAATCCCCTCCAGTGGCCTCATTTCATAATAAAGTGTCCTTTGAATGTGCAATTCAGGAAGTAGGTCTGCTGTTTTTCGAATATTAGGCCTATGTATTTTTTAACAGTTTATGTTTTGGACATAGGCTATTACTGTTTTGACGTAGGCTGTTTTTAGCATAGGCTACTATATACTAGGGAGCCAATTAATTTAAAACAGCAATAGAGTATTTAAACTGTTTATCGCTAGCAAAGCTAAATGACTATCCAAGGACAACTTAATATCCAACAATATATTTGACCTGACTGTACTGACTCTGTTGTATAAGAACTGAACTGAGCTGGACGATGACATTTTTTGGTAGTTGTTTTTTTTTTTTTTTTTTTTTGTAGAACTGTTTTATAAATTAAATGAACTAATTTAATGATTGATTATCTTTCTAATGGAACTGAATCAACACCAATATCTGACTTCAGTTGAACAAAAGCTGAAATGCATAATTTTCCTGTTATCACTATAAATCTGCTTTGAACCAATCTGTATTCTATAAAGCGTCGAAAGGTGCCTTGACTTGACAAAATGTTAAAACATGCTAACAATGTGCTAATCATTCTAACAACATGCTAAAACATGTTAGCAGTGTGTTAACAACATGTTATTAACATAATCAAGCTAGCAACATGCTCATACATGCTAGGAACATGTTAATTTATGCTAACTTTAAAATACACCTATTTGAAATCTTTTCAGTTACTTTACATTATTTACGGAGACATACACCTAACACATTTTGGCTTGCAGGCCTTCTTCCATGTTGACAAAACATGCTAGCAAACATGAGAACAATGATGTGAACAAACTAGCAATGTACTAACAACATGCTAATTTTTTTAGCAATATGATAACAATGCTAATCATGCTAACAACGTGCTGAAACTTGGTAACAGTATGTTAAAACATGTTAGCTATAAAAATGCTTAATCATGTTAGAAACATGTTAGAAAAACATGCTAACAAAATGATAAAACACTAACAGCATGTTAGATCAATGTTAACAACATGCTTATCATGCTAGCAACATTCTAATTATGCTAGCAACATGTTAAGAACACGTCAAACGTGCTAACAACATGCTAATATATGTTAGACACCTGTTATCAAAATGCTAATCATGTTATCAAAATGTTGAATAACATGATAAATAATGATCAATCAACATGTTAAATAATGCTAACAGCATGTTAATTCATGTTAACAACATGAACACAACACGTTAATAATGATAACAACATGTTAAAACGTTAAATTAGGCTAATCATGCTACCAACATGTTAAAAAAAAGCTAGTGTTCAATAATGCTAGCAACATGTGTGTCACAATTTGCATACTTGTGCAGTATTTTATGATGTTTGTTAGCATAAATAGTGCGTGGTGAGTCGTGTGTTCCCACTGAAAATTTCAAATGGAAAAGTACACTTTAAATACCCGGATGATGCAGTTAATTAATGGAAAAAATTAGCGTGGGATGTTGGGCACTTCATGCACTTGACTGTCACAGCTTTAATTGTGTAGCAGAGGGTGAGGGGACTGACTGCAACAGTGAATAACTAAATAAATACACGGATGAGTACGTGCATAAGCGTCATTTGGGACGCAAAATTGTATATTTTTTTTATTGTTTTTGGGTTTATATATATATATATATATATATATATATATATATATATATATATATTACTACCAAAAACCAGAACAAGTCATATTTCATGTTAACAACATGCTAATCATGCTAACAGCAGGCTAAAACATGATAACAATCTTAAATCACGCTAGCAACATGTTAATTCATGCTAGCAATGTGCCAATTATCCTGCTAAAACGAGTACTATAAATGCTTTCTCTGAGTAAAACCGTCAAACTTTTCAAAGTAATTTTTAACTTTCAGACCTGGCTTTGTCAAGCCAACATCAAAGTTTGTCATCAAATTTTACTAATCTAATTACTTCTTTTATTCAGCCAAGATGCAAATTTTAAAAGTTATATTTCAAAAGACGTATATTTCAGATAAAAGTGGTTCTTTTAAACTTTATATTCATTAAAGAATCCGGAATAAAAATAAAACACAGTGTCCACAAAAATATTAAGCAGCCTGTTTTCAATAAAAATAAAAATACTGTATTTTTGATCAAATAAATGCAGCCATGATGAACTTTAGAGAGAAAAAAAATGTAATAATCTTACAGACTCCATCTTAAAATGTACTGTGTACAGTATAACACACTAAGCCACTGCCTTTTTCGAACACTCCAAATAAGTTACTTATGAGGTTCCAGATGCTCCCCGTGTAGGGAGAAGACAGCAAGAAGGCTTACTAGGTTTTTGAACACAACCTAAAAAGTAAGTATAATAGAGGAGACCTTGAAACCTAAAAAAGAGAAGAATAAAAATGTTGACAACAACTACTCCATGATACAGACTGTTGATCAAATCTGTTTCAGGATGAAAATAACCATATAAATTACCACCATTTTTCTCAATCAGAGAAATTAAATATATTGAAAAAGAGAGTGATGTGTTGTCTTGTTTTGATATGACTTCCATACAGTAGACACACAAGTGTTGATGGGTCAACATCGAACACCTGCATTACAGTTTACAAATATATACATATAGGGTGTATATATTTTCACATGATGAACAACAAGAAGGGACTTCAGTTTTGCATTTTAGAGCCACGTGGGAAAATATATCTGATGTCTGTCTGTATTCAATGTGGTCTGCATCTATATATGATCAGCCCGTTCTCATCCCAAAGCGCCATATACGACGCTTTTGCAAAAGCGTAAATATCGAACGCACATGGCACCCTTTAGCGCCAAATGAGACGCAGAAATATTAGGTCCAAAAGCGCCCCCTAGTGTTCTAACCCTTACCCCACACCATACCTAAACTTAACCAAAACGAAAGCGTCTAATTAGACGTTAAAGGGTGCCGTGAGCGCCGCATTTTTACGCTTTTGCAAAAGTGTCAAATATAACGCTTTGGGATGAGAATGCGTTGATATGATTGATTCTGCCATGGAAAGCATTTTGTCCTACTGAGGATCCAGTGCAGATCCAGAAGTGTTGAAATGAATCGTTGCATCGACGTATCGTGATGCGGACGTGGACGATTCTGCATTGGTGCAGTAATAGATAGACCATAATCAATTACAGCCTACTAACATTTATCTGACGTCATTTGTTGCATACGCACTTCGCACAAGCGTAAAAATGGTGAAGGGAGGCGAAACACAAAAGCGAGGAATAAAAAATGCACCCACTACTATAAAATGTACAGGATGTGAGCTTGAGTGTGTCCGTGCAAATGTGTTGAGCGTTATTGTAACTTAAATACACTTGACAGTTCCATGCGCTTTTACTATTTGCTAGAGTTTGTTCTAAATGGTTCTGTCATCTGATGCGTTCAGACTTAAGTTGTGTTTGATGTTTGCTACATTCAGTAAGTGTAGCCTTTCTTGGAGCAGATCAAATAAAAAGGGAGTTTGTAGAGTTGCCTGCTTGTATTCATTGACAAAAATGCAGACATGTGCAGTAATATTGAAAAGTGAGGATGCAACGCAACGTGATATCGAACCTAATCGAATCGTGAGACAAGTGGACAAACTAGTAAGTGGACAAAAACCGTGGAGGTCTGCTGGCTTTGGAACAGAAGGTGAGAGAGATGGAGCAGTACATACATTGCCTCCACGGGGCGAATGCCTCAGATTATCCTTGGATCCACACTTTGACTGTACGTGACTGAAGTCCAGCTTCTTGTTTAAAATTTGAATCTAGAAAAATACAAAGATATGTGGCTCTTTTAATGAAGATGGAAACACACACACATACATGCACACACACATTCAGACAAGTGGTAGCCGTGCACAGGTGAGACGGGTCAGATAACAACCCATAAAGATGAACTTGACCCTTCTTTTGGTGTTCACAGCACCTGCAGCCAAAAATCAAATGGAAAATTCCCAGTCATTAAAAGTGAAGCGTTGACGAAGCAGCAAAGTTGAGTTGAGGTCAACTTTATGCTAATGTGCAGCAAGTATAACACAATGCGGCTAGGGGAGAGCAATGCCCGTCTACAACCAACCATCAGTGCAGAAACGTGTTGATTTAATCACTGTCAGTGTGAACGCCCCTTAAGGGTTAAACTGCAACTGGACTCGTTGACACCGTTTCCAACATGTTAGACGCTTATTTTATGCTAATTAATGCCGAATGTCTCTCCATTAAGTGAAGCCGTCACACTTAAGGGCTAAATAAATTAACATGGAAGTAGTTCCAGATAAACATTACAAATTGAATTAGCTGTTACATGTAAAACTCTTGCTCTCATGCTAAAGCCTGCAAAAGTCAGCTTCACTTCCTGTTGGGGTCCTTATGAGCAAAATTTTCAAGAATTCCCAAGAGATCGGACTATTAAACTTGTGAGTCAGTCTGCAGGACTCACTGAGCTTTGACAAAAGAGTATAATAATAGTATTTAAAAAATGTTAGCTATATAAAACATGTAAAATAATGGTATTTTACATTTAATATTATTACTATGGCTGTCAAATGATTAATCGCGATTAATCGCATCCAAAATAAAAGTTTGTGTTTACATAATATATGTGGGTGCACTGTGTATAATTATTTTATATATATAAATACACACACATGCTTGTATATATAAGAAATATTTTCATGTATGTACTGTAGATATATATTTATTTATAATTTATTTTATATATAAATATAAACATTTTATATATAAATATTTTTTTTCTTAAATATAGATGCATATGTGTGTATTTATATATATATACAAAATAATTATACACAGTGCACCCACATATATTATGTAAACACAAACTTTTATTTTGGATGTGATTAATTGCGATTAATCGTGATTAATCGTTTGACAGCCCTAATTATTACATAATATAACATAATAAAGATATAATGTGTTTATGTATAAATGTTCATATTATATTATCTTGATTACATTTATGCATTATCTTTTATATATTACATATTTAAATAATTACATATGAAATCTTTATGATGTTATTTTTTTATTATTATTTTTTTTATTTGATACAATCTGTATTGTGAAAAGCGCTATATAAATAAATGTGACTTTATTCTATTTCTTATTTTATTTTATTGGTCATGAATTTACATATGCTATATATAGTGTATAATGCTGCATATTTATATTACATACACACACTGTAAAAAAAAAAAAAAAAAAAAAAAAATTACCCAACTCAAAATTTTCCATTGACTACATCTAAATTTTTCAATAGGCTCTATGCACAACTGCACTACTTCCTGAACTTCAGCCAGCTCCTTGTTTCCTGTATACCATTATTGGACAATTTGATTAATTCAGGTGTGCTTGATCTCAGTAGTCACGGCAACAATAATCAAACACACCTGAATTAATCAATGTGTCCAATAATGCCAGACAGGAAACAAGGAGCTGGCTGAAGTTCAGGAAGTAGTGGAGCTGTGCATAGAGCCTATTGGCCCAAGTGAAATTCAGCAAATTTAATTTTCATCAATTTGAAGAATTTCACTTAGGCCAATTGAAAAATTTAGATCAGACACAAGAAAAGCTTGAGTTGGGAGGTTAGAAATGTTTTACAGTGTATACTATTGTATATGTGTTGTATATACTGTATATTCACATATATAAACTAATAAGCTCATTATCAAATTAAAGAATAATGAAAATCTATGTGAAATTGCATGATTCATTTTATTGCATAGTGAAAGAAAATAAGCAGAATATTGATATTTTAATAAAAGATGCCTAAAACCCAAACAAAAACATAAGAGGCCAATGAAAATTAATCAGTCTATAAAGTGTATAAAGGCTAAATGTACTTTAGTCTGTCAAACACCAGACTCATGCAATGACACCTAACTGCTGTAGTCAATGTACAGTGACAGATTCACACATCACCTGATGCACAATCCATTCAGCTGTTATTGCAGTGGAACAGAGACTTCAACAATGCACTCACCACCAGGCTGTTGGCTATTGTAGTAGCATGCTTTTAACTGGCCTCAGCTGTTTTCTAAGACAGTGTTCATTTATTAGGGAATGGGGATTTGGAACTGGTTCAGAAAGCAGGACAGAGTGAACAAATGTACTCAATGTTACTGAAATCTCTTGAACACACACTCTTGCACAAATAGCAGTCTACTTAAATACTGTAACCCCGAATGAAGTGCACCAAACACCGACGCAGAGGGGGTGATAGAGAACAATGCACAGATGATGACCCTTCAGGGAGAGAGACAGCTGGAGCCAGACCCGGAGTCTGTGTTTGGTCTCGAGACACACATGAGTCATGAAAGGTCTTAACTTTACATACACTCTTCAAGCTCAAATGTGGTGAGGTCAACTCTGCTTGATGAAAAGTGCCATGAAACATACATAAACGCAACACACACACATAGAGAATGTTAAATGGGTTACATGAGTAGTCAGATTTTTGCTTAATCTTATCTCAATCATGTTTTGAGATCATTTTACATGAAAACATACAGTAACTTTCAGAAGTCAAAACTTCCACCAAAGTTTAGGGCTTTTTTTTAACTAAACTGTAAACAATGGCTCGTTTTTGAACATCCATTTAAGCGATAAGGTTTTCAAAGAAGGTCCTATCATTATAGATGGACTTCATAGGGGAGGACATTTCTTAAAGATTAGATGATATCTACATGAGAATGTTACTCTGCAGGATTCACAAACTGGTGACAAATGTAGTTTAACAAAAGTAAGGTTTTTCTTTACATTTTAAAGCTACACTGTGTAACTCTTTTAGTTTATTCTTAGCTAAAAACACTTAGTTCTTTCAAAAATATATGTGCTCATTAATGTATATTTACTTCGTTCAAGTAATAAAGTATTCTCGTGAGTGTATATTATGCCATTGAAAATACATACGGGTAAGGGGTTCTAATGTCGGTCGTCATGTTGCCCCTCCATCTTGAAAGTACATTAGCCAAAGAGGGACATACCCGTTAATTCAAGCTTCGCCTTTCCCGTTTATGTTTGAGTTAACACTCATGGACGAGGTCGAACTGGAAGCCATGTTAATCTTGGACTACATTGGCCACCGTAGGAGTTAAAACGAAATCGGAATTGAGAGGAACAGAAACTAATATTCACTGGATGGTCATATACCTTTTCACCGCTAGATGGGGGTAAAAATCACACAGTGTAGCTTTAAATAATACTGTGTGTAAATTCATTACCAGTCAAAAAAAATCTTTGAGGACAGTAAAATAATTTCTATAAAAAAAAATCAAAAATGATATTTTAACAATGTTTTCTTTTATGTTTAACATTTCTTAATCAATAAGTATAAAATGAAGAGTTCAGATGCAAAAGCCTCTAAATGCCATTTGAAATTTTCTTCTAAAATGACAATTTTTATCAAACTTGTATATTTAAGTTCAGTAATTTCACTTAAATGACAATTAATAGCTAATCTTCATTGCCATTTAAGTGAAATTACTGAAATTAAATATACAAGCTTGATAAAAATGGTCATTTTAGAAGTAAATTTCAAATGGCACTTAGAGGCTTTTGCATCTGAACTCTTCAAATACACACCAGCACATATGTACCACGTATTTCTATAGGTCAGAAAGAAGGTGAAATATGATCATGAAGAACTAAATTATGACTTAAGATGGCATAAGACCTTAGGTATGATACAATTTCTACATTTATCAAGATATTCTATACTGTATTAGTCTGGTTAAAACCAGACCATTCTTAGTTATGGTCTGGCAAAGCGTCATAAATAAATCATTTCCAGAGGGGCTTCACCAACGGACATCACGGGTAGACCTAAAACCAATCAGAGCGATGAAGGAGATGACATATGCAGAGCGGCAGAGAAACATCTCCGAGTGTTGTTCTTTGCTCGATTTTTTACAAAAAGGAAACGTTCCAATCGCTTAAAACAGACGCGATAGCTGATTCGAACGAGTGGTGTTCGACAGCGGCGTCCATCTTTGTAATGGCTACAAAATCTGCTTCAAAATCCCAGCGCTGTCGTCATCGTGTAAACCCCACCCCAACGTTTCTGATTGGTGCCACGATTTTGACGGATTGGAAATGGGCTTGAGTGAGCTCTTTGCCAGACTAACTTTCAGAGAAAATCTAAATTTGCCAGAAGTTGTCTGGGTTTTCCCAGGCTAATATTGCATAAATTATCATCAATAATTACATTAAATAAAAGGAGGGGAAAAACACTGACTTTGTGGGAGGGAAATAAAAATAAAATAGGTATGATACAACCTCACTGGGGATGTTATCAAAACTATATTATTATATGTTTTATTATTATATTATATTATTAAATTAAAAAAAAAGAAATTAGAAAATAAACATCACTATTAATTATATTTGTAAAGTAAAACAATTTAGATGTGAACAGACGAGTATCTAGAGCTGACGCATCTTTGCAGCTTTTGGACGAATATTAATCCAATGAAATGTTCTGACATTAAACACGCACATGGCTTTCAGAGTTTTTCAGTTTCCGGGTTTTCAGACCGTCCCCGTCTGCTTCAGTGGCCCTCAGTAGACATATTATGTCATTAAGGCAAAGACAGGCGCAGCACTCTTATCCAGTCTCACCCTTGGGCAAACACAGACTGGCAGTGGCCGCCACATGCCCGCTCACTCAACCATGAGTGATTGTGGCTCATGTCACTGTCTCTTAGACCTGTTCTGTGAGTGACTATGCTGGGGAGACACCCGCTGTCATCCAGGGGGTGTGGGAGAATTTGGGCCCAGACAGATTCAGGCCGTGGCATAGGTTATACAACACACCCTCCTTGGGGTGTCCTGAGTGGCCTAAAATAAACTCCAATGCCATTTTCAAGTTCACTAAATGATTCATCACTGTAAAGTCTACAGGGCTCAAAAAAACTAGGGACGGACTTAGAAAGTGACAATGATTTAATTGCTACTTTTCAGTATTATCAGTCATTGCTTAAAGGAGTGGTTCACTTTTTTAAAAAAAACTTTTGCTGATAATTTATTCACCCCCATATCATCCAAGATGTCCATGTCTTTCTTTCTTCAGTCAAAAAGAAATTAAGGTTTTTGATGAAAACATTCCAGGATTTTTCTCCATATAATGGACTTCAATGGGAACCAAATGGTTCAATGTCCAAAAGACAATTTCAGTGCAAACTACAAACTGTTCAAAGGGTTTTAAACGATTCCAGATGATGAATAAGGGTCTTATCAAGCGAAATGATCGCTCATTTAAAAAATAAATAACAAAGGTTAAGTTTTATAAGCTCAAATGGTCGCCTTCTGTGATGTGCGTTCGTGACTCTCCAGTTCGAACTTGTTAATCAAAATGAACAAATCTTTTTTCATGTCATTTGGTTCACTCAACGAACGAAATGAATGAATTGACTCTGAAAAAGATTTGAACAGTTTGCAGTTTGCACTGAAACTGTCTTTTGGACCTTGAACCTTTTGGTTCCCATTTAAGTCCATTATATGGAGAAAAATCCTGGAATCTTTTCATCAAAAACATTCATTTCTTTTTGACTGATGAAAGAAAGACATGGACATCTTGGATGACATGGGGGTGAGTAAATTATCAGCAAAAGTTTTTTTAAAATTGTAATATTCCTTTAAAAACGTAACAATCTACATTTCTGTTGTATTTCATTATCATTATTATGCAAGTCAAGATTTTTTAACTTGCATAATAATATAATATTTGATGCAAATGTAGTTTTATCTGTTCACTCTCTGGATCTTAAGAGTTTATTAATTTCGGATAAAATTAACCTTTTCTTGCTATGTTACTTTTAGCTTTGAGAGGCAATATGAAATCAAATATTAATCTAAATTTGAACTGTTTTTAATTAGCATCATGAATAAGCATTATAACATTACAAATGGACTTCATTGGGAGAAAAGATTTTAAAATTAAATAAAAATCATATAACATCAATAGGAATGTTATTAAAATAATTCTTACAATTATTTTAAAAATTACCATTGTTTCCAATCCAATCAAGCCCCGTCCAACATTTAATATTACTTCAAATGTATTAATTTAATATTGAAGTTTTCACTTCAAAAGTGCAAGAAAAACAATTTTGTCCTCATTAAAAACTTTATGTTTCACAAAATCATATTTTCACACGTTTTGTCAAGAATTGCAATCTAACACACAGTCTCTGAGACATATAAAATAGACAAACTCAATTACTCCAATGTCCTTCCTTACAGTTTATCAATGCAGTCTCCCACCCTAATAACCTCCCAATCTCCCACTCCTCTGGCGCACGAGATCCTTTTCTCTGCACTGCTGCACACTGCCACACACTGCCACGGGCCAGACATAAACATGTCACTCCAGCACGCAGCCTACACCCTCTCATTACAGCGAGCATGCATGAAATGACCTAAAAACACAAGAGGTGTTTACATCAAGAGCCTGCCCCCATCGTCCCAAATGAACTCTCTTCATCCTGGAAAACAAACCTACAAGACCAGAGTGTCCTAGACAGAGGAGGAAAACAACCTTGGCGCATGGGTGCATTCATGTGTGTATCCTTGACGTTTCTTTAATCCTAAAATGCAACCTAAGGCTATCTAGCAAACAATCAAAAAAGTTTTCTGTATAAGAACAGTCTCTCCAGCATTTCCATATGAGATGTTGAAATATAAATAATAAAGACAAGTAACTTAATATTTAGTACAGGGGCAAAACCTGATGGTATATGACTGTTAAAAATGTAATATTTTTTACATTTAAATATATACAACATAGTTTTATAGTTCAACTGACAGCCCAAATATTCATTTAATACAGAATCTTTAATCTCAAAATGCAACCTACAGTAAGGCTATCTAGTTATGTTATGGTCACAAACAGTTATGGTCTGGTGACAGGTTGTATTATTATGATCATCTCTAAGTCCAAATGTTGCTGTTTATAATAAAAGTTATATAATAAATAAATAATATGAGGTACATGATGATTTGCTCCATGTCAGAAGAACAAGTGCTATATTACCTTCCAGTCAGGCAAAGAACCAGTCAATCCAAGACAAGTGAAATGGCCTAATGTGCAGCCATTAGCATGCACACGGTGAACTGATACATGCGAATGAATGCGAAACACAGTAAAGCACACTTTAAATGACAGTGTGCACACACAGAATCGACCCTGAAGGAGCATTAAAACAGCAAGAAAGACGGATGGGGAGGGGGACAAAGAGAGCCTCAGTTGGGGTGAAAACACAATGAATTGGGAGCTTGGACTTGCCTGGCCCCCCTTGGGCTGGTACTTGATGTTGTCAATGGAACCGATCTTGGATCTGACGTTCTTGAGGTCAGGCAGCGGCTGGTTAAGGACGCGCAGCTGTTTGGGTGTGGTCGCCGGAGATTTTGGAGGTGTGCGGATGATGGCCACTTTCTTCTCCTGTGACAGCAGGCTGAGAGATTTGGGGGTGCCCGGAGTGCGGGGGGTTCCCGGAGTACGGCAAGAGTAGCTGGGAGGGGTACCAGGGGTGATGGCCGTGGACCCGGGGGTGCGGGGTGTGGAGGTGCCACTGCGGGCCGAGCGGGACCGAGCAGACTCTGTGCCTGCAGATGAAACAGAAATGAATTAGCAGTTTAAATGCTAGGATTTAGGAAGAGCAACAATAACAAATGTATTCTCACATTAAACATACAGTGCAGTCTTAAAGGGATACTCCACTTATTTTTGGAAATAGGCTCATTTTACCACTCCCCCAGAGTTAAACAGTTGAGTTTTACTGTTTTCGATTTTTCAGCCGATTTTTTTATATATTGAAGAAACATCAGTAACCAGACAGTTTCTGGTCTCATTGACTTCCATAGTAGGAAAAAAATATACTATGGAAGTCAATAAGACCAGAAACTGTCTGGTTACTGATATTCTTCTAAATATATATATAAAAAAAAATTGTCTGAATACATTTGAAAACGGTAAAACCCAACTGTTTAACTCTGGGGGAGTGGTAAAATGAGCCTATTTTCAAAAAAAGTGGAGTATCCCTTTACGTCCACTTGTGAAATTGCTATTTAGTTTTTCCCTAATTTAATACAACAGATATGATACTGAGACCTGTTTTCAGAGAATGTTTGTTTAATATAGATACAGTAATGCCTGGTTCAGATTACACGATTTTTTTTTTTGTCTGTTACGATAGTCACTGTGTCAGATTTTGATTCCTAAAATCTTGTCGTGTCGTGGACAAGACACATGTCAGACTACACTTTTCTTCCTGACCAGTCATCGCACGCCGTCTTTAATGGCGAGCGTGATGTCATCGAGAAGGGCAAACTAGTAGCGAGTGACTTCCGGAAACGAAAACAAACAATGGATGAAGCGGTGAGTGTTGTATTGGCTGTCCTGTCTTCAAAATTTTTTTTTTTAAAAAAGGAAACCCGACGATGGACACGTTCCTGGATTGCTCGAAGAGGACAGTATGGGCTGTCAGTCCTCCAAAGAGAACTTGAGGTAAAATATTGTTTTCTTATATATTTTTACTGTTAGTTTTAACGTTAGCAGCATCATCTCTCTTTCGTTTCGCCATTTTTGAAAGTTATGTACGGAAAAGCTTCTGTGCTCCTATTGGTCAACCTCATACATGTGACGGAACCCCGTCGTCGACGACCGTTAAAAAAATTAAACATGCTATTCTTTTTGTCGTGATGTCGTGAAGCATCGCAGACGCGACGTAGGTTGTCGCCACTATGACACGCTATACGAGATGATACAATCGAATCTTGCGTCCCGACGCCCGTTGTCATTTACGAATCCCCACGACACCCTACGTCAAACAGATCGTGCCAAAATCGGGCTAAAATCGTGTAATCTGAACCAGGCTTAATTTTAATTTTCTAATTAAACATTTTTATTCAGCAAGGGTGCATAAAACTGATTAACAGTGTCGTATAAAGTTCTATTTCAAATAAATGCAGTTCTTCTGAAATTTTATTTCAAATAAATGCAGTTCTTCTTTAATTTAAGTTCTTCTGAAATTTAAGCTGCAAATAAACATTAGGATAACGTCTGAAGGATCATGTGATACTGAAGACTGAATACTGAAAATTCAGCATTGCCATCAAATGAATACATTACATTTTAATATATATATATATATATATATATATATATATATAATTGTATTAATATTTCCCACTTACTGTTTCTACTGTATTTTTGAAGTAAATTAGGCTTTCACTTGATTAGTATCAATAAACCATTTAGAATCAAGGGAAAACTGGGTTTATGAAAACAAGTCTTAATATCTTATGTAATGGTGCTTCTAAAGTAAATTTTTAGATCGTCTTACTAGAAAAGCAAAATAATACAAGATTAGAAGTCATTTCTTCGCATAGTGGACTTTTTCAGACTTTTGGTCGCCACATGATGATGACAATGATGATAATAAATCTTACTATTGATTTTTAAAAGGTATTTTACATATATATATATATATATATATATATATATATATATATATATAATGCCACAATATGCCACTTTAAATTCCACAAACACATAATGGAAAAGTGTACTCACATGCATAACTGAAAAAAGGTACACATAAAAAAAAATCTCTATTTTCATAGGCACTAAAACAGTGCCTATGAAAATGATTCACATTTATAAATTATTGTTAGAGCTCCACTTCTGTAATAAAATGTGCTGGGTGAATAACTTTTAATGGCACTGAATTGTTTATGGTGACTGTATCCTTGCACAGGATAGCAGGTATGAAGGACTGATGATTAACAGGATGAAAAAGTAGGGATGGGACTCTATACCTGTCATACTATGAGACCTGCCTGTCCTGCGCTCTGCTTTGACTTCAGTACGGAATGCTACAGCAGCAGGGGAAGAAAGGGTGTGAGTGTATAGAGAATGAGTTAAAGAAAGCCTGTAGATCCTGAAGCAGAGAAGATGTGTCTAAGAAAAGATCCAAACGTCTCCGAAAAGCTTTGAGGAAGCAATACATATTCTTCAGGCAATGCACAACACTTTATATTAGTACTTTATACATCAATTCTTGCAGCGCATACTGGCTTTTTGTGAAATGAAAACCATGCAATACTTAGAAAATGTCTTGTATTCATTTTTATTGTAGTGAGTAATCTGTATAATCAAAATAAGTGATAATTAAGTCTGATCAATATCAGATATTATTATATATGGGGGTTGTACATGTATTAAAGAAATAAAGATGCATATTTCTTAACTGCAGGTTATTTTTACTTTTATAAACCACATTAAGAAGTGTTAGATGTCAGGATGTGCATTAAACAACTTGTTGCTTAAACAAAAAAAATATATATGCATTGTCATCAATTTATAATGAATTTAATTATTATAACAATATAGCTTAAAGGTACAATATGCCAGATTTTTGCAGTAAAATGTCCAAAAACCACTAGGCCAATGTTACATATTTTGTTTAGTTGATTACTTACAATATCCCAAATGTTTCCAACTATTTGTAAATCGTGAGAAAATTGTGATTTTAACCAAGGAAAAGGGGCGTGTGAGCAGGGGTTAGGAGTCGCCAGTCAATGACGTCATTTCCGCGTTACCCCCGGTTTCCGCCAGGTTTGACCTCGTACTGCAATAGTAACCATGGCGACAGACGTGGACAACTGGGTCGGTTATGCCAGTTAAGCGTGCTCAACAGCGTGAGCGTCCCTAGCAGGGTTTGTTCAAACATTATGGACCATGGAGAGCAGACTTTGAGACAAAAAGACAACTAAAACAAAGATCAACATCTTTCGAGAAGGCCGAGAGCTCCACGTCCGCGACTAACTTCGATTTAGGCCATGTCCACACTAATACGTTTTCGTTTGAAAACGTATATTTTTCTCTCCGTTTTGGCCTTCCGTCCACACTGAGACGCCGTTTTAAGTCAACAAAAACGTACCGTTTGGAAAACGCTCTGCAAAGTGGATAAATTTGAAAACGCCGTTTTCGCGTTATAGCGTGGACGGTGAAACTGGAGGTATTTCAAAACGATGACGCAAGTTTAGTCATGTGATCCGTGTAGTACCAATAGATATTCATGTTTATCGGTATTGTGCCTGTTATGTGTTATTCATTTTTACACTATTGCTAAAATATGTTACTTTCTATGTTACTTATATTCTTCATATCACAGTACTGCAAAGATGACAGATAATGTACTTACATTTGCTGTCCTGCGGCAAAACAGGAGAGCAGTTGCGTTTTAGACCAAACATATGGTGACTGAATGCGACCTGGACGCATCAGTGATGGTGAGATATTTTGCAAAATAAAATTATCCTGTTATTGTACGATAACATTCTCATTTATTTTCCCATCTGTATCATCTCAGTGAGCTTTTGTGAAGTTTCACACATGCACAGTAAAGTGAATTTAGAAGTTTCTCATCCACACTGAAACGTCGGAAAACGCCTGTAAACGCTAGTGTGGACGGACAGCGTTTTTTAACGAAAACCCCTTTTTCAAATGTATCCGGATTAATGTGGACGTAGCCTTAGAGACGCGAGTGTTGCATGTTACTTGAGCAAACAGGTGAGCAAATCAATGTATGTAAATCTAATCAACGTTATATACGTAGTTCAACATGATAAAAAGTTAGAATATGTTATTCTCTAATGTTAATCTAACGTTAGCTTAGTCTCATACAGCCGACACACAACCTAACTAACAACATTCAACACACTCAAACACCGTTTAGTGTGATAGTGAAACTGTTAGAGCAAGTGAAGCAGCGCTGCGTCACCTCAAGTTTAATTCCTCTAATAAACTGACCTGTGTGAGTAATTCAGCGTGTAGTTCGGTAGAATTAAATGTCCTTAATCCTTTGTATCCTTTATATTAAAACATCACTGTATTCACTCATCCATAAAAGATCAATCAGCTTGACGACAAGATCCATAATTCCGCTTAATGCGGAATATACGTCATTAATATACACCTTTGTTATTGTAAGAGGTTAGCGACCCCTGGTGGCGAAACAATCTTGCATTTTGTACCTTTAACAGATCATTGAACCCAATATCCTCATTAGAACCTGCACGTCTAAAGAACCTAGAAGAGTGGTTGCTTGTTTTGCATTGTCATGGTAATTTGTATCACACCATACAAGCAAAAGGAAGAAAACGGAAGGAAACTGAGAAGAAAATATAGAGATAGAAACAATAAAAACAGTGAATCCAACTGTGATGCCTCTTACATGTGGGCCTGCGTGGTGCTGTGGACCCAGAACTGGTAATGGAAGTGGAACTCTCCTCGTGCTCAGCCATGTGTGGGCGACGGCTTAGTATGGATGCTGGACGTGGCAGGGATGACCTCTTCTCTGGGCTCTGAGAACCACCATCCTGAGGACAGAATCATGGGGAACTTAAAACAATAGTGCCTCCAAAACAAATTCTAGGATGCTGTTTTCTCTGGGAAGTTACAATTTTCTAATATTGTGCAGAAGCAAACAGTCATTTGAACCATCTTGCTCCCTGCTTACCTTTACAACATATATATTTAGCGATACTTGTGGGCCCGCTGAAGAAGGACGGGGCTCATAAAGATCTGCCTCGACCAACGGGCTCCTTTTATTGGGGGAGCTGGCGGAGTTCGGCCGGGCTGGCAACAAAGCCTCTGCCCGAATTTTAGAGGTAGGGATCTTTGTTAGCGTTGTGGGATTGGAGGTCTATGATGAGAGGAACACGGACAGATGAGCGATTCATGCATGGTGAAAATGAAACCAAAAACATGAAATAAAATTCAGCATGAAAGAATGTTTACACAAAGGAAATGAACAACATCTGACCACACATTTGGAGAAAACAAGGGCATTAAATTCTGGCCAGAATGCATAACCACTCGGGCAATAAAAAAATGAGCAAGCACACAAATAAAGAAGAACACGCGTAGAGTTTCACTGAATGTAGTGTTAGTACATGGGCCATTAAACTGCGTGAGGAGTGCACAATGTATCACTTTAAGATGAAGGAAATAAGGAGGAAAGGTCATGCAAACTTGTAAAACAAATAATGCAGAAATGAGATGTGATGTACAGACAAAACAAAGAGAGGAAACCAAGGGACTGTGTAGAGGCTCAAAATGCAGCTCTGTCACATTCTGTTAACTCAGTGCAAAGCAATGCGCGCTAATTGATTTTAGAATACTAAAATTCTATATAAACTGTATTATGTATATGTACAAAATACAAAATTACAAACAAACTACAAAATTAAAAAGAAGACCTTTGGTATGTTTGTGTAAACATTATGTAAAAATTATCTATTATGAGTACTTGAGCGGATCTTTAGTATACAGACTTGACTATTTATCGAAAGCCTTTTAAAGGGAGTAGTTCACTTTTTTTAAAAAAAAAAAAACATGTCATCCAAGATGTCCATGTCTTTCTTTCTTCAGTCGAAAAGAAATTAAGGTTTTTGATGAAAACATTTCAGGATTTTTCTCCATATAATGCACTTTAGTGGGAACCAAACAGTTCAAGGTCCAAATGAGGGTTTCAGTACAAACTGCAAACCGTTCAAAGGGCTTTAAACGATTCCAGACGATGAATTAAAATGAACAAATAATTTTCTGAGTCAATTCGTTCATTTCGTTCGTTGAATGAACCAAATGACTCACGAATGATATTCGTTCATTTGATGAACGAGTTCGAACAAGAGAGCCACGAACGCGCACCACAGAACAGAGCAAGGTGACCATTTGAGCTTATAAAACTTAAACTTTGTAATTTTTTTTTTTAAATGAGCGATCGTTTCGCTTTATAAGACCCTTATTCATCGTCTGCAATCATTTAAAGCCCTTTGAACAGTTTGCAGTTTGCACTGAAACTGTCTTTTGGACCTTGAACCGTTTGGTTCCCATTGAAGTCCATTATATGGAGAAAAATCCTGGAATGTTTTCATCAAAAATCTTAATTTCTTTTTGACTGAAGAAAGAATGACATGGATATCTTGGATGACATGGTGGTGAGTAAATTATCAGCAAAAGTTTTTTTAAAGTGAAAAACTCCTTTACGAGAATTTTACGCTTGAATTCAGGACATTATATTTGTATAAAATTGAAATCTGATACCCGATCTCTGGAGTGCCTGGCCACACTGAAGGGCAGTCGGCCATCTGCTGACACTGCAGAGAGAAAAAGAGAGATTGAGAATGATTAGAAATATTGTTTCCATGACCTTAGAGATATATCCTCTCAAATGAAAATAAAGCGTAATGAACATTACACACAAGCAAACACACTGCAAATGTAATCTTGAATTCAAAAGCAGCCACATGTACATGACATTTTTAAAAGCTTTTTTATACATATTTTATTATTTATCATAGAGCTAAAGTGCGTAATATCCAACGCTATCTCACGACCAATTCGAACAAATTCGTACGAGTGATTAAAAAGTGGCTAATTTTACTAACTCCTCACTCGTACGAATTCGTACGATTTGTCTAAACCCACATGATGGGTAGGTTTAGGGGCGAGGTCATGAGTAGGTCATTCGTACGAATTCATACGAATTGGCCAACTCAAAAAATATTTACGATTTAGCAAAAATCCAACTAATCCGTACGAGTGAGGTTATATGAATTAGCTTCCGCGTAAAAATCGAACGAATTGCCGTGAGATTGGGTTGTAATATCACAGGTTTGATTGATCAATCAGACAGTGCTGCCCTAAACTCACGCCATTGGTCGAGTCAATGTTGTGGGCTGGTCAACTAATAGATCAATGTCCATAAGCGCCACTTTTCCACTTTTCAAGCAAATCAACCAACAAATGACTTACTTGAAAATGAACTGAGATGTATTTTTTAAATGCCCAAGCCAAAGTTGGGCTATTTAGGATCAAATATGAAATGAATTGTTACTCACAACTGAATATTTTCTAGCTGCTGGAAAGCTCTGCTCTGAAACAATTTGGCACAGCATAAGAGAGAATTTGAAAATGAACTGTATTTTATGAGAGGCTTTTCAGTGAAGTCTAATTGGGGCATTGCAGCAATGTATCAGATGTCTACCATGAATTTAAGCACAATTCTCAGAAAGCTAACAGTGGAACTTCATTATGGCACACCAAGTTCCTTTCCTCCAGAGAGATGGAGGCCATTTCTTTTAACCAAGCGCCCAGAACTCACTCAAACCACCAGTTGCCTGGAGACCAATGCAACGCACATTCAATAAGCAGCATCGCTTTGAAAAGAAAACCAAGTGTGAACAAGCATGTGCAACTGAGAGAACACATGCAGATGACAAAATGAAAGGTCAAACTTTAAGAAAATGAAAACATTATAAACCAAACAATTGAATAAAACACCAGTGAGCCGCATTACAAACACTGCATGAACATAAAACATATGCAATCAAAACAATCTGTTATGTAAAATACATGAAAAAAAAAAAAAGAATAAAACACTAGACAAGCATCACTCTTAAAACAACATGCCAATGCCCATGTTTGCCAGCCACATTGCAAAACAGCTCCTTGTGACAGAGATCACCTGTGGGTTTCCGTTTAACACACGCGTGATGTTGAGTAGATCTAGGGTGCCTTACGGTAGCCTTTAACACACTCTTCCGGGAAGGAGAGCACGTCTGAATATCAGATTTTTTTGTGAACTCAGCCTTCTTAATCAGAGCTACAAGAGGGAGACAAAGAATCAAGGACAGTCACAGCAGCAGTGTGATTCAGGACAATTGGAGATACAGTCACTCCCATTAAAAGATCATTCATCTTTTATTAAAATAATACATTTAACATAAATGATATTGGGGGGGGGGGGGGCATGATTGGATGAAGCATGATAAATTAATTTATTGAAATAAAAATGTAACTCATGAAGATTGCTTCCACTTTATAAGTAAGAAAAAAAAACTCGATACAAAATGTTACATTTGATACATGACATCAATCCAAAGTGGAAATAAACAAAAACATGTGGAGAGCTATAGAAAATGCTCATCATAATGGAAAAACTAAATACAGGATGTACATAATAAACAATGTCACTCCAGCAACAAAAACCTTTTTTCTTCTTTAGCTCCTCTTTCTGGATGGGTACCGGCTCCTTGCGGACAGGTTTACGTTCAGGGGTGGTGATTCGTCCTTTTGCCCTGCCACCTTTAGCCCTCTGTTTGATTGGTTTCTCTGCGGGAGGTTTCTTGACAGGGCTCATCACTCTGGGTGGAGGCTCAATGTTCTCCGTAGCCATGCTCTTATCATCATCTACAGAGTACATGAAGTGAAACAGGCAAGCTACTCTTATACCAGGATGTAAACATGTATTCAACAGGGCTCTCACATACAAATTGTATTGCTGTACACAGGCAAGCCAGTTAATTTACGCTCTCACAGATATAGTAAAATGACAAATTGTATTGCGGTATATAGGCAAGCCAGTTAAAGGAGTAGTTTTGCTGATAATTTACTCACCCCCATGTCATCCAAGATATCCGTGTCATTCTTTCTTCAGTCGAAAAGAAATTAAGGTTTTTGATGAAAACATTCCAGGATTTTTCTCCATATTATGGACTTCAACGGGAACCAAATGGTCCATGGACAGTTTCAGTGCAAACTGTTCAAAGGGCTTTAAACGATTCCAGACGATGAATAAGGGTCGGGTTATCGGGTGAAACAATCGCTCATATATATATATATAAAAAAACCAAAGTTTAAGTTTTAAAGTCAATTCGTTCATTTCGTTCGTTGAATGCGCGTTCGCGACTCTCCTGTTCGAACTCGCTTATCAAAATGAACAAATCTTTTTTCATGTCATTTGGTTCATTTAACGAACGAAATGAACAAATAGACTCGGGAAAAGATTTGTTCATTTTGATGAACGAGTTTGAACGGGAGAGTCACACAGAGCAGAGAAAGGCGACCATTTGAGCTTATAAAAACTTAAACTTTTTTTTTTAAATGAGCGATCGTTGTGCTTGATAAGACCCTTATTCATCGTCTGGAATCGTTTAAAGCCCTTTGAACAGTTTGAAGTTTGTACTGAAACTGTCTTTAGGACCTTGAACCGTTTGGTTCCCACTGAAGTGCATTATACGGAGAAAAATCCTGGAATGTTTTCATCCAAAACCTTAATTTCTTTTTCGACTGAAGAAAGAAAGACATGGACATATTGGATTACATGGTTGTGAGTATATTATCAGCAAAAGTTTTTTTTTTTTAAAGTGAACTACTGCTTTAATTTACGAACGTTTCAAACTACCTAAAAAGATAGAAAACAAGTTAACAATTCTGAAATATTCTGTCATTTGCTGAGCAAATTTTAATCCAAAACAGATATTAAAATCACACCTTGAGTGTCCACCCAGGAGCTGTCTAAGATGGAGTCATCAATGGTAGTTTCATCTTTGTAGTCGTCGTAGCTTTGAGTTGGGGCCTCACTCTCTGGCACTTCTATCTCTTTAGCTGGACATACAGAAGGCTCAATAGGCTCTGGAACATCTACAACTTCCTCTAATCCGGGAGCCTCCATCTCTACTTCCTGTGCCATTTCCACAGACTCCTCCTCCTCTTCCTCCTCTTGGGGGAGCTTTGGACGTTCTTCTTCAGAGGGAGCTGAGAAACGTACACTGTGTCCAGAGACTTCGCTCTCATCGATGGTCTGCACCACCGTGATGAAATCATCTTCTACTGTCACTATTGACTCAATTGCAGCTCGAGCCTCAACGGTGTCTTCTGCAGCTTTGGCCCCATCCAAGACTTCCTCATCTTCCACTTCTTTCTCAACCACTTTAACCTCTTCTTTTTCGACTACAACCTCAATTGGCTCAGTTTTATCAACCACAGGCTTCTCATCCAAGTTTACAGCTGGCTTTGGTTCTGGCATAACCTCTTCAGGCTCCTTAGCAAGCTCAACCTCTTCCTCTACTTCTTGTGTCATTATGGTGTCAACAGAACCCTCATTTGTCTTTGAAGGAGCTGGCTGAGGTTTCTCCTCAGCAACTTTCTCTTTGAGGGGCTCCACTGAGTCCTTCTGCTTTACCTCCTGCTCAGAAGGTCTTTCCTCTCTGAAATATTTCTCAAAAGAGCCAACTGGAGATAATCTATTAGGATCTGTTTGTAGAGCCTCTTTCTTACCAGGTGATCTAGGCTTTTCAAACTCACCAACATGCATTTTCTCCTCATCGGTGGCACTTTCTACAGAAGATGCTGGAGATGGTCTAATGGGCCGAGCAATTCTGTCCTTTGCAGCTCCAGTGAGCTGGTATGCATCCTCTGCATCCACCTCCTCGTAGGCTTCCTGGTGCACAAGGTCGGGTTTATTCTTCACCTTCTCCCTGAGTTCCTGGAGTTCCCGCTCCTCCTCTACACTCAGAGGCCGGTCCTCCATCTCCAATTTGCGAATTTGCCTCTCATAGGCAGCAATTTCAGCTTCAGTTTCAGCTGTGAGAATAGTACCCGCATCAAAATCAGACTTTGATTCCTCAAGAGTAACCGTCACTTTTGGTGTGATAAACGTTTCAGCTTGTTTGTCTGACTGTCCTTTCTCATTATCAGGTAAAGTTGGACTCTTGATTTCTTCCAAAGCTTCAGTCTTCAAAAGATCCGACTCCTCTTGCTTAGACTCTGTAGAAGCTTTTTCAGAAGGTGCACTTTCATTTTCAAAGGGATCTTCATCCCTTGATTTTTCTTTTGCTGGTTCTGCCTGTGATGAGGCAACCTCTGTTGCTTTCAGATCTTCAGTCGATAGACATTCCTGTTTTCCAAGTGTATCAAGACCAGTTTCTTTTTCCTCTGATATCCCTGTTTTGAAGATGTGAGAAGAACACTCCATTGGACTGTGTACATCTGCAGGGGATGGCATGGGACCAGAGTATTCACTAAAGACACAATATCCTTGCTCCTCTAGCTGCATTTCTCTCTTTGTAACCATCTTGCCCTGGTCACCTTTGAACAAATGCGCTAACGAATCACTCACCATAGAAGACATGTCCATCGGGACAGACTTCCTCCTCATAATATCGGGTTCTGTGTTGTCAGACGTCAACCTTGATCGGGCACCCGCCAGGTCCAGCATTTCAGGCAGGTCTGGGGCCATGACGGTGCCGTTTTTATAACAGCATTTGGCTTGGACAGGTGATTCTGGAGACTCTGTCTGTGGACTTGTCTTTACATCAGTGATTGTTGCTTGGGGAGGTGAAGATGATGGAGTTGTGACAGAGGGAGTTGTCTCCAAGATCAGTGGCGGAAACTGAGGGATATTATCCACTGAGGGAGTTGTGACGGGAAGGTAATCGGCAGATTCGTCGAGGCTCCCACTAGTATGAGACATTATGTCGGTGGCCAGTGGAGAGAAGTTTCTGGGACTTCCTTGGGCATCGCCATGATTCGTTGCCCCAATGGAGATATTCAAAGAGTAACTCCGTTGATCTAGAGCCAGTTTTCCAGGAGACAGTCTGCAGTCATCTCTTCTCTCTGCTGGGAAAGTGTGTAGTGTGTCTGCGCAACTTTTTGGAAGATCTGGCTGGACTTCCAAAGAGTGTGATTGAGCCAATGTGCTGTAGCTAATTTCAGGAAGTGGCAGGTTACCAGTAGAGTCCTTTTGTTCTTCTGATGTAGTACTCAGCTCATAATACCCTTCTCCTTGAGATCCAGCAGCATCCTTCTTAATTGTAGTGGTCTCAAAATAAGCTGACATGCCAGATTTGTCCTTCATGTCGCCCTCTGTTGCTGTTTTTTCCATTTGTTTGTCTTGAATCTGCTCTGGTTTGACCTCATGGATATTGCTAGAGTCACCTGCTTCGGTTGAAGGCTGTTTCACAGCACCGCTTTCTGCAACAGGCTTTTCAGTTGGATCTTTGGCATGACCCTGGTAACTTGGAGGCTCATCAAAATCCACCATGGGGCATGTTCGACCAAAGGGGCTTTCTGGCATATCTATGTCTCTGGCAAGGCTCTGGTAAGATGGGAGTTCATCATCTAGATGCATTGCGGAATCAGTGAAGTCCATGCCAATGGGATCTGTCCTCTCGCTTTCTGGCCGCTCCGCTTCCATCTTCACAGCTGAAAGCAAATCTCAAGTAGTCTGCATTGTATTGCATTATTAATAATTTAAAGTACAAGTTTGCCAGGCCAACCACCACACAGACAGCCAAAGCTGAATGACGAACTTCCATTTTCAAATAGCAGCAGCCGATGATACACACATACCAATTCAGTGATGGAGTGATGGCATGGATATGACAGGATCAGCATGCAAACCCAGAACATTGAATGTTGCGTGGATGAGGTCCAGAAAATGAGGATGAAATATCCAAGGAGGTGGTCCAAACACGATACTGACGTCAGTACACCAGCAGCAAGATGGAATAGCTGATCTTAAAACTTCTGCCAAATACATATTCAGAGATTATGGAAAACGCATTGTGGGTCTGATTTTCAGAAGATAATACAATATTGGTGGAATCTAAAAGACAAGAATGTGCAAGGTACTGTTTAATGAGGCTCATTTTAAGCACTAAATGGGTATAAATTACAATTATACATGTGGCTGACTGTAATTTTCGTGAAATAATACAGTTTTTCATTATTCACAATTGTTCTACACTTCCTATTATGTTAACCATGTGAAATGACCATGATCATTTGAAGAAAAACACAAAATGAAAATTAACAAATAAAATTTGAATCAACAAGCGTGGCTTTTCAAATGCCTTTGAAAATAAAGCATGACACAATATCACAAAGTCACAAAAACAGGATTCTCGTAGAATCCCAGGTGCTTTGTTGGCGCATGCAGCAAAAATCACCCACAAACTGGCAATGTAGCTGGCAAATAATAAAAACTGAGCAATGGAAAACAATGAGAGAGGTCGACCTGGCAGCAGTAGCATCAATAGAGAAAATAAGCAGAGAGTTCAGAAAAAGCTTCATCAGATAGCTAGCAGATGGCAGCTGCTTTGGGAAAAGCAATTTAGTAGAAAGACATTGACAGACAAACACACAGCTCTGGCCACAGAAGCTGGTCACCATCAAGCCTGTGTTGCCTTGCAGCATCAGCAGATAGAGGAGATATTTGAGCCATCCACCCACATTCCCTTAGAAAGCTCTCACGATGCTTTCGCTTAGCTTTTTTTTTTGTGAAGGGAGAGAGAAACATGCAGGTTGTGAGAAGGATGGACACACCTTCCGCAAGGCTTTCTTGCCCCCCTGCCTCCTCAGATCTCCCATTAGGGGCCTCGTCGGCAGCAGTAGCTGCCTGGGTGTGAACCACGGGCTCGGCCTGCAGGCCGGGCAGAGCCTGGGCCTCGCCTATGACCTCTGCCCGCTCTAGGAGCTCAGGTGGGGAATCTTGCTCAGGCTCCTCCCCACTCCACTGCTCCTCCTCCTCATCCTCCTCTTCCTCTAGAGCTGCTGCTGTTGCTGCGGCTTCTGAAGTCTCCTCCTCTTCCTCCTCCGCAGCTGAGAGACTCTCTATGGTCTCCTCTTCTTCATAAAGAGGGAGACAAGTGGAAACATCAAGACTATAGACAACACAGACTTGGGTTACTTAAAAGGTGGGACACTTTCAGCTCTATCAGTTATGCCATGACTTTTGCCATATGTATGGGTGTGTTCTCTGACCTTGAGTATAAGTGGTGGTGGCAGATAAAATAAGAAGATGAATCAATCTAATTCTGCACATAATGTTTTAGAATTATATGTATTACTAGCAATTTAATGTGACACTGTTTTCTCACAATTTCAAAGAAACATTTTTAATAATATATTTGACTAAACTAGGGCTGTCAAAACGATTAATCGCGATTAATCGCATCCAAAATAAAAGTTTGAGTTTACATAATATGTGGGTGCACTGTGTATAATTATTATATAAATACACACACATTCTTGTATATATTTAAGAAATATTTTCATGTATATAGATTTATATATAATTTATATTATATATAAATATAAATATTTTATATATAAATAATATTTTTTTCTTAAATATACATGCATGTGTGTTTTTTTATATATATACAAAATAATTATACACAGTGCCCCCACATATATTATGTAAACAGAAACTTTTATTTTGGATGCGATTAATCATTTTGACAGCCCTTGACTAAACGCTTGTCTGTGTTTGCAGTGTTTCAGACAGGCTGTGCTTTGCCCTGTAACATGAATCAGTTGATTTTACTTTGGCCAGATATGAATTATTTTCCTGATATAAAGAGACACAATGCTGATCATGTTGTGTATAAAATGATTTTCTTTTTATAGCCAATTATATCATGATATTCAGCAGAAAATATATCTAATCCAGATTATTAATTTCCAAATATTTAGATCTCGGTTACGTTATCAATGCTCTTTTCAAAAGTTTAGCTCCTTCATTTGTTCAAATTTATTCTTGAACATGAAACATTCCTTGCACACAACGCACTTGCACACAAAGCTGTGTGCATCTGCATTGTCTCTCACGACTGAGAGCCAACAAAACCCACAGCACCATAATAATGCCGGTCAGGGAGCTATTGAGATGTCAGAATGAATGTGAAACCGGAGATGCAGAATTTTTGCCCAGACAAAGCTTATGTATGATGTAGTTCAGAGAGAGAGAGAGAAAGAGAGAGAGAGAGAAGAAACTGCAACAGTCTCTGCTGGGAGCCAGGCTAGATATGGTGACGGAGACCATACCAGGTCACATCTCAGCAGGATGCTGCAGTGGAAGGAGAGAGAGAGGGAGAGAGAGAGGTGGACAAATTGGTAGCAACTCAATGTCAAATGTAGAAAGTTCTGAGGGATTTAATGATTCTAATTCTACTTAATGGATTATTTTAGTTCTTTTGAGGAAGCAACACAACCTTAAAAGGATAGTTCACCCAAAAATGAAAATTCTATCATTGTTTACTCACCCTCAAGTTGTTCCAAACCTCTATGTGTTTTTTTGTTCTGCTGAAACAGATCTCAATCCCCATTGACTACCATAGTATCCTACTATGGAAGTCAATGGGGAGTGAGATCTGTTTGATTAAAACATTCTTCCAAATATCTTCCTTTGTGTTCAGCAGAACAAAATAAACACATAGAGATTTGGAACAACTTGAGGGTGAGTAAATGATGAAACAATTTTCATTTTTTGAGTGAACTATCCATTTAAACTCAAACTCAAAAGTGTTATTTCTGTTAACTAAAGCTTAAAATATTAATAAAAAAATTTAAAAGATTATGTCAACTTAAGCTTAGAAATGTTGCCTTCACGACTAACTGAAATACATTAAAGTATCAAAGTTACTAAACTTAAAACTGATATAAACTAAAATGAAAGCTAAATAATAATAAAAATGTCTAAAGCACGTAAAAAAAATTAACAAATAAAATAAAAGCTAATTCAAAATTGTTAAAGTGTTTATTTATTTAAATTTGCTTTCAAAATAAAAAAAACTTCATTCAAATGAGTAAATATTAGAATAGTATATAAATAATACTAAAACAACACTGCTTTACGAGTTATCTCACAAACAATACACATTGCTCATTAACAATTCTCAGTTAATTTCGAATTGGACAACATGAATAAGAACTTTTGCCCAATTCATTAAAAAGATTTGCTTTCGTTGCGCTGGTTGCAATAGAAGTCAGTTTATTGTCTTCAGTTATTTTGCAAACAGTCTTTCTATACAAGTCGATTCAGATTGCAAGCTTTCAGTTTATAAAACGAAGCAATGTAGCTGTTTAGAAACCATGAAAAACAGCTGAAGAACCTTTGGTTGCAATAAATAAAGTTCTTAGTTCCCAAAAAAGGGAACATATGGGGTCATTGTACTATATTTAGTCCCAAAAAAAGCTTTTATTGATTCCAAGCTCAGAAAATGTCACATTAAACGAATAGTTCACTTTGAAATTAATTTTTGATATGTTTTAGCTTACCTCAAGGGCATCCAAGATGTAGGTGTCTTTGTTTCCGCAATATTTTCAATTTTGATATTTTTAGGTCACAACGTTGTTCTCTGTCAGTCATATAATGGAGGTCTATGGTCACCACCTCATAGAGCATGCACAGAGAAGTCCAAATTAAACATGATTTAATGACTCGTAAATGTAAGTACACATTGATGGCCTAAGACACGAAACGAGCGCTTTGTGTGAGAAAACGGACAGTATTTATAACGTTTTTATACCTCTTGTTGCCACAGCCACGTCCAAGTGATCTGAGGGCGAGGGCACTTCAGTCTGCTCATGTGGCGGAAAGCGCCGGAAGTGATATCTTGCACGGTTGCGGAAAAAAACAAAAACAACGTTGTCTGTTGATATATATCGAAATCGTTCCATTGCGATTTCCATATATCTAAATATGTTTAGATCTTCACAGTGAAGGGTAACACTTCTGAAATCTCTGTGTAAACAATGAGTGACGTACACACTTTCCGGCGCCCTCGCCCTCAGATCACTTGGACGTGACTGTGATTACAAGAGGTAAAAACGATATAAATACTGTTCGTTTTCTCACACAAACCGCTCGTTTCATGTCTTAGGCCATCAAAGTGTACTTACATTTATGAGTCATTAAATTGATCATGTTTAATTTGGACTTCTCTGTGCAAGCTCTTTTTGTGGTGATGACCATAGACCTCCATTATATGAACGGTTAGACCTAAAAATATCTAAATTGGAAATACTGTACATCTTGTACATCTTGGATGCCGTTGAGGTAAGCTAAAACATCTCAAAAATTCATTTCAAAGTGAACTATCCCTTTAAGATGTAATAGTGCGGTGAAAGACCCACCTCTGTAGAATCAAATCAACGCCTACTTCTACATCATGGCGTCTTTGGCCCCGCCCACTGGCAGGTTAGAGGGATGAGAAGAGATAACTGGACTAAAATAACCTATCAAAGGATCCTAATTCTAGGAAAGTGGTCATTTATTTTCAACTATGTGAATGTCTCAGCATTATCACACATCCAAGATGTTAGCCAATAATGTAGTGGGCGATCACACTGAAGTCTCACAGCAGATACACCCCTTCCAACAGAGATTTCAAATCAGAGGGCTAAAAATAGGGTAGAAAATTCTATTTTATTTGTATATTATGACCATTTTTATGTAAAAATCATACTACATTATATTAAGTGCACCACAGGAAACATTTTAAAATAATACATAAAAAAATTCAGCTCGTTTAAATTTTAAACACAACCCACACTGAAAGCGATTAACCCTTCTTCACTGAGGCAATAAGGTCAGAGATGCTTGTGTGTAAGAGCTGAAAGTCATCCTGTGATCTACAGCATGTGTACATCAGCAGGTTGGAGAAATGTGAGGGGCCTGTTGAGACGCATGGGTACGTTTTTGGGCCTGATGAGGGACAATCAAAAATACAAATGGACAGTCAGGCTAACATACGGGCGGACAGATGCGGAGACAAGAAGACGGCAAACAGGCAAAGGAGAAAATGTGCACAGCATGCACAAATGTCCTGCTGATGCTGCGAGTCATTTGGATTTCATTTTCAGAGTCAGTGACTTTCCTCCTTTAACTGAGCACTACATGTATAGCAGCAGGGATTTCGCCTGAAAACACAAGCGTTCGTGCCTTTTTAGTGCACGCCACAAAAGTTGCAGAAAATCCAAATGACTTGCAATGAACGAGGTACAAAAACAGATACCACCCCCACACGACACGCTTCGGTCAGAGTGGGCACGACACAACAGAGACAAAAGACAGGAAGAGGCGGACCAGAGAGAGGGAGAGCGAAAAGCAAGAGAGAGAGAGAGAGGTGTTGATGCGGAGCTGAAGAAAGAAGTGGAAGGAAAGAGAGAGGGAAAGGAGGGGAGGAGAGAATGGCAGAGAGGAACCATGCGAGGTTCACCTTCGATCTGTCTAAACGCGGCGGCCTGCCCTGGGGGGCGAGAGCCAGAGCGCGTCCACTCTGGGCTGAATAAAGGGTGCTCATAGTATTCCTCGTCAGAGTGGTAGGGGTCATCCTCAGGCACAGACACTGAGATGGAGGGGGCGAGGAACTTGCACCTCTCGCGAGAATTTTGGAAGCGGCGGAGAGGACCTGCTTCCTCCTCATCCCCTACATCTACAAATAGACACAAGGAAAAGAACTGCAGGGAAATCTGGACAAAGAGACAGAGACAAAGAGACAGAGAGGAAAAGGAAAGGAAGATAGAAAAGGTGTAGCAAGTAAGGGTGGGAAAAAGGAACAAGTCAAAGAGAGAAAGTAAATAGAAGGGAAATCAGAATTTGAAAAAAGGGGAAAGGAGGAGAGAGAGAGAGAGAGAGAGAGAAAATAAGGGGAAAGAGAGCTAAAAAAGTGAGAAATAAAACGAGAAAGGGGTATGTGTAATGTGTACGGAAAATAGACACACACAACACAAACACAAACACAGACACACAGTGTCGAGAAACACAAAGTGTGACCGTAGTGCCGCTATGCCATAACCAGAGTCTGAACATCTCTGATGACATGTTATAGGTTTGTTTAAAGTCTAAACTTTGGATGAAACTGTATAATTCTTTATTGTCTGCTGAGAGTCAATATGAAACGTTGCTGTAATGTGAAATATTTATGATTGAATAGTAAATAAAAAAAGGTCTTGGTAAAGGGTCAACGAGTGACTGGTTAATATTAGGCATGCCCAAATATTTAAATGCTAATAATTACCTTAATATTTTTGCCAATAACTGATAAATGGCTGATATTAAAATTCTACAACATATTGCATAGATATATACAAAAAAATAAAACACAGAACAACTTAAAATAAATGTATGGGTTTTTTAAAATTTATTTAATGTTGTGTTTTGGTTTATCAGCTTCTCTGCACAGTAAAATGACTATAATTCAACCTAAAGAAAAAAATAATAAACAATTTTGGGTATCCAGTGCATACCTTTAAAGGGATAGTTCACTTTGAAATTAATTTTTGGTATGTTTTAGCTTACCTCAAGGTCATCCAAGATGTAGGTGTCTTTGTTTCCACAGTATTTTCAATTTTGATATTTTTAGGTCAAACCGTTCTTGTCTTTCAGTCATATAATGGAGGTCTATGGTCACCACCTCAAAGAGCATGCACAGAGAAGTCCAAATTAAACATGATTTAATGACTCGTAAGTGTAAGTACACATTGATGGCCTAAGACACGAAACGAGCGGTTTGTGTGAGAAAACGAACAGTATTTATATCGTTTTTACCTCTTGTAACCACAGCCACATCCACGTGATGTGAAGGCATGGGCGTTTCTATCTGAGCAAGCGCCGGAAAGCGCCGGAAATGATCTCTTGCGCGGTTGCGAAAAGAAAATCAACGTTGTCTGTTGATATATCAAAATCGTCTTCCATTGCAATTTCCTGTATATCTAAATTTGTTTAAATCTTCACAGTGAAGGATAACACTTCTGAAATCTCTGTGTAAACAATGAGTGACGTATCGAGCGAGAGATCAGATAGAAGCGCCCTCTCGAGTACTTGGATGTGGCTGTAGTTACAAGAGGTAAAACGATATACAGTAAATACTGTTCGTTTTTTTCACACAAACCGCTCGTTTCGTGTCTTAGGCCATCAATGTGTACTTACATTTACGAGTCATTCAATCATGTTTAATTTGGACTTCTCTGTGCATGCTCTTTGAGGTGGACCCAGGGTGAACCCCATATACCTCAGTTATATGACTGATAGACAAGAACGGTTTGACCTAAAAATATCAAAATTGAAACCACTGCGGAAACAAAGACACCTAAATCTTGGATGCCCTTGAGATAAGCTAAAAAGTATAAAAAAATGAATTTCAAATAACTTTTTTCAACTTAAAATGACAAAAAAAGTTAAAACCATAAAGCCATAAACTAAAAGTTGTTCAAAGGAGTAAAAGGAGATGTTTTCATTCTTTAGAATAATGTGCACCGATGATTTGCACACAATAATACAAGGAATATGTACTAAAAAAAAAAATGCAATTTTGATTTTGCTTAATGACAGTGTTTGGCGTAGCTTCTCCTTAAGGTTGTTAGTGGCATCAATGTTTAGTTTAGTTTAGTAGCTTCAGAGAGTGATCTGAGCATGGCATTGGCCTACCACGGGCAGTAGAGACAGACACAGTCAAAACGACGACCGAGCACAAGCCCACAACATCAACAGCACCCACAATACAACATGCAAATCCAAAGACAGGGACGAAACAGAGGAACTGAGAGAGGTTTGGAGCAATCAACAGATCTCTAAAGGGGGGGGGGGCTTTGGAGAGAGGATGAGCAGGCAATCTGAATGCCACACGGTTTCAGCAACAGCCTGCAAACATCAGCTGCAGGTGAGACAGTACAGCATTCAGGTCAAGGTTTAAGGCTTTCATGCAGGGCAGAGTCAAGATCCATGGTTCGGCGGGGTATAAGGAGGGGTTGGGTTTGATTGGTTACGAGGACTAGAGGGGTGGGGTCACTTTGGCTCGGGTTTTTGATCAAGGTAAGCTCCCGGATTTAGCAATTATGAAGATGAGGCCATGTTTAAGAGCTGAAGATGCTGGATGAGGAAGAGGAGATCGACTTGAATGATGTCAACAAAGTGGATCCTGCAAACACAACTCCATCAATCTTTGGACCAACCCCACAGATCAGCGGCGTGTGTGAGCATCTGTAGGGCACTGTGAGAGGGTTGAAATCAGCCTGGAAGGGGTGGGACTAGCAGGCGTCCCCAAATAGAACACCCTCATTCAAGCCAGGGTCAGAGGGTGACTAGAATACTCATGGGGGAAAAAAAGGTGTTCAAGTTCTTTCAGTGTGTTTCTCACCTCACCTCTCTCCATACACACATGAAGCATGACCCTACCTTGATCCAAAGGCCCAAAATGTTCCGCTGCTGGCGACGGAGGAGGTGAAGGCGGCAGGTTTGCAGAGTCTTCCACTGTAATTAAATTAAAGGAGAAGAAGAGATCAAGACAATGATCAAGATCAGATCAACACATTTACAAATTCGGCGTCCCCATTTTTTGTCTCTGTTCCTACATACGCTACTGTTTGAAAATTTGAGGTTGGCGAGATTACATGGCTCTCATTCAGCAGGAAGGCATTAAAGGGTTAGTTCACCCAAAAATGATTTTTTTTCTCAGTATTTACTCACCCTCATGTTGTTCCAAACCCTTTATGTATTTTTTTCCTACTATGGTAGTCAATGGGGAATGAGATCTGTTTGATTAAAACATTCTTCCAAATATCTTCCTTTGTGTTCAGTAGTGTTGTGTATCGTTTGAATTTGAACGATTCTGATTCCGATTCCGATTCCTTGTTTCGATTCAGGTTCCCAACGATTCTCGATTCCGATTCTTTTAAGAGGCAGGGTCAAAAAAGTTTAGCTAACCTTGCTAACCAACGGTTTTTCTGAAGGAAATACTCCTTTCTAAAGGGAAATACTCTGCATGATTTTGCCAAGATTTTGATATTTTTAGAAAATTGAAGCCACATTTTGGACCGCCGACGTAAGCTACTCATGTTCGACTTGCGCGGTTATGCCAAAACTTCCGGTAGATGCTTCTTCATTGGTGTTGTTCAGCGTTTTTTTCTTCTGGTCGGCGGAGTCTGAATATCGAAACTAGGAATCGAAATTTTAACTTTTGAACGATTCCGGGAAAAACTAAAAGTTAGTCCCGGTTCCAATCGATACTCGATTCTCGATACCCAACCCTAGTGTTCAGCAGAACAAATAAACACATAGAGGTTTGGAACAACATGAGGGTGAGTAAATACTGACAGAATTTTCATTTTTGGGTGAACTAACCCTTTAAATTGATCAAAAGTGACAGTAAAGACATTTACAATCTTACAAAATGTATGTTTTATGTTTTAAATACAAGCTTAATGGATCATGGTTTCCACAAAAATACTACGCAGCACAACTGTTTTCAACATTGATTATAATAAATGTTTCTTGAGCAGGAAATCAGCATATTAGAATGATTTCTGAAGGATCATGTGACACTGAAGACTGGAGAAATGATGCTGAAAAAGTAATATATTACATTATAAAATATGATCAAACAGACTTTAAAAAAAATAAAATCTATAAAATCTTATCGACCACAAACTTTTGAATTGTAGTGTAGGTATCGTAGAAAGGCAAAGGTTCACTAGTGCTGTGCCCAATTCGCCTACTTATACTACGCCCTAAAGTATGTACTCTTTTTGTGAAGAAAAAGTACATACTTTTGAGTGTGTAGTAAAAGAGTAGGCAAACTTTGGGACATACTACTTCATCATCTTTAACGCGTGTATCCTATCACCGTAAAGTTAAAATCCTTCATTCAGTCTATTTTTATTTCCTACCGTTTCCGAGAGAAATGTGGGGTTTTCATGCGGAAACTCTCCGAATGTGTTTGCATTGCAATTTGAATGTAATGATGTAACACAGTCTCATCCCAAGACGTCATATAACTGACGTCTTGGGACGTCTTTTGACCATACATCAATATCCACCTTTTTAGGGCCCCCTTAAACGTCGGTAGATGACGATCCCGGGCCGTCGTACAACTGACGCTTTACCTTTAACGTCAGTTAGGTGACGGGGTAGGTTTAGGGGTAGGTTAGGGTTAGGTTTAGAGTTAGGATCCCATAACGTCATCTACCGACGTTTAAGGGGGCCCTAAAAAGGCGAATATTGACGTATGGTCAAAAGACGTCCCAAAACGTCAGTTATATGACGTCTTGGGATGAGACTGCACTGAATGATGCATTTAAAAGTTAATGGCTAAATGTATCTTTACAAAAGATCACAATGCTTCTGCAGATGCAATATAATAATGTAGCCAACATTGAATAAATACATTTTCGTCAGGTTAGATACTGATAATTACACACTTACCTTTATCTAAACCTCTCTACATAACTGTCGGACTTGCATGTCCTTCATGTCTGTAGTTTTTTTTAACACTTTTTACTCGTGTTTGTAGTTCTAACCGAATTCTCGTCCAACGCGCGATGGACAGCAAAATTCCCAGTGTTAAATTAACACTCCTGGTGTACATATAGGTCCATTTAACTCCAGGAGTGTTAATTTGGTCCTATATGTACACCAGGAGTGTTAATTTAACACTGGGAATTTTGCTGCCATTAGAGTGTGCATCGATTCTGACTGGATATAGTAGACCATCCGGGTCTCTTTGGACACTCATTTAAACATACTACGATTTGGGACATACTAATTCTATTTTCGAATACTATTCGGTGAATTGGGACGCAGCATAGGTTTTGGAACAGAGCATGCAAATTTGTGAATTTTTGTGAATAGGCTTTATGCCGCGCGTCACGTGACCAAACCGGAAAACGGGTCTCATCGCATCCGCTTGTCAGAGAAAGTGTTAACGGCCGTAAGAACTGACTACGATATCTATGGATTTGTAAGGTAATCAGCGAACCTACCTATTTCACTTTGTTATTGGCGTTTTATTCCATTTAAATATCTAAACGTTACCGTGAAGAATAAAAAATATAAAACGTTTAAATATCAATCTGCACATGTGAGGGATATCGGTTATATTAATCTTTGCTCGCTCCTTTGAGGTTATCTTGAGTAAAACCGCAAAAAATTTCATGAAGCACATACAAAAGATCTGGACCGGAAGCGATGAGACCTGTTTTACAGAGAATGCGGAAGTAAATTGCGCATAAAGCCTATTGCCTTGGCAAATAATAAAGAGCTATAAGAAACTATGCAATGGACACAAAATACATGGAAGGAACAAAGTCACAAATTGCAAGCCAACTCGGGTGTGACTTCTTAATCTTAAGAATGCAAAATGTCCAAACAAGAAAAATAAACCATGCGAAACCCAGTGGGTATGTTTTAAAGGGTTAGTTCACCCAAAAATGAAAATTCTGTCAGTATTTACTCACCCTCATGTTGTTCCAAACCTCTATGTGTTTATTTGTTCTGCTGAACACAAAGGAAGATATTTGGAAGAATGTTTTAATCAAACAGATCTCATTCCCCATTGACTACCATAGTAGGAAAAATACATACTATGGTAGTCAATGGGGAATGAGATCTGTTTGATTAAAACATTCTCCCAAATATCTTCCTTTTGAACAAATAAACACATAGAGGTTTGGAACAACATGAGGGTGAGTAAATACTAACAGAATTTTCATTTTTGGGTGAACTAACCCTTTAACAAGGACATATAGAGCCATGAAGGGATAAAAATGTAATTAGCTTATATTAGCTTATAACGGGACACCAAAGGAGCAAAGAGTTTAACAACAATATATATGATTGTGTAAAATTTCCCCCCGAGATATAAATGCAGGGTCGTGTGTATGTGTGTGTAGAGTTTCTAAGGATATGCTGAGTAGAGACAAGCCTGAGTTCAGGATTGGTATGCCGAAAGCTTTGCCGTCACTAATCCTTTGAGCTCTTCTGACAGACTGACTCAACATCAAGCGTGTTAGTCGAGAAAACATTCTCTAATTTTGCTGACTAATTCCAGCACAGCAAGTGGAAATTTGGAGGTATGGGTTATATTTGTTTATTTCATTCCCCTTTTTCTTGTGAAGTCTGACTCTGAAGCATCTGACGATTTGGACTGTATTTGTAATAGGATAACCACAAATGATCAAACCTGTGAATGATCAGTTTAAGCATACTAGAGAAGTGAACAAATACACATCACATACAGTTCTTTCTTCCTCAAATACATTTCAAAGACAACTTATTACGAGTTTGGAGTTTTCGTACATTCACAACAAGCATTAATGTCAGCAGCATACTCAGTCCTTATAAAGTCACTGTCAAAACACTGAAACTGACATAACAGTAGCAACACACACTCAAGAATGAACTTTCAACACCAAGAAAGCTCAGATAAAGCCACAACACAAACGACATGCAGCACGACCACAGAAACCAGGAAAAAAAATGTCCACAATGATGCTAGCAAGTTATAGAAGACAGAGAGGGCTTAGGGGTCAACCTCACTCTGACCTTCTCTACCCTGTGACACACACACACACACACATATAGAGATAGCCAGTGGCGGATTGGTACAGAAACCAAGCAGAAAGGAGCTGGGACAGGCCAGCTGTCAGGGCAAATATGTCATAATGAAAGAAAAGAAAGTGCCCTGGTGATGGTTTCCACAGCTTTGGTCAGTTTACACACAGTGTGAGGAACGGACAGACACAACGACAATGATAATCACAAACCACAGTGATAGGATAACAAAACTAAAATCATAAATGAAACTTATTTGAGTACTGTCCCTACATGTTGAGTTTGACAAACATCAAAATATGTCACCATTTAAAGGAACAGTTCACCCGAAAATGAAAATTAGGAAAAACTACTCGTGAGAAGTGATGTCTGATTCGTGAGGAACGTTATTTTTAAGTTTTTTAATACAATTATTTAATAACATTTTCAATAAAATCAGCTCCCAAAACTGGTTTGAATGATTCATTAATGAATCCGACTGATCCATTTCTTGAGTTCAACTTACTGACAATGATTAATTACTTTTAGTATACATTTTTTTCATATAGACTTTTGGAAAATCGCAAAAAATAAGATTTATGTTCAACAAAGAGTTGTGATCCTTACACGTTTTACCTATCAAGATAATCTTCACAAGCTAATCTAAAATGTATACATTATGAAGCCTATATAAAGCCTAAAAAAACACAAGCAGGTTATAACTGAGGTTTTGTTAACCACATGACCTTATTTCAGGCGATTTAGCAAAAACCCATTCAAAAAACCCATAGACTTTAGGGCACAGAGGGAACCAGAAGTGCTAAACTGCTAACTTTTTGGTCTACAAAGTGACATCATAACTTCAGCACTCTTTAATCCTTTAGGTGAGTGTATTTTGGTTAAATCTCTTGTATGATTTCAGAAAATTTGTAACTTGTCATACTTTTATGGTGCTTTTTATCCTTTATTAAGCTTGAAAGGACCAGTTTCCATCAATTGTAACAGTACACTACCATTCTAAATTTACAGTAAAAATATGGTAAAAACTAATATTCTGAAAAATATAATAACTTTTTTTTTTCATTTTTGGCATATTTTAAAAAGTATTTTCAGCCGCAATAACTCGAGTCTCGAGTGTCACATGATCCTTCATTGTATCATTCAATGAAGGATCAAATCATTGTAATATTTGATACTCAAGAAACATTTCTAATTATTATTATCAATGTTGAAAATAGTTCGTGGAAACATAGCTTAAAAAGTTTGTGGAAACCTTTTTGGTTTTCATTGATGATAATAAAGTTCAATAGAACAGCATTTATTTCAAATAGAGATCTTTTGTAACATTAAAATGTATTTACTGTCAGTTTTCGATTTATTTAATGCATCCTTGCTGAATAAATTATAAAACAATTTATTTAAAAAAATCATTCATTATTCAGACCCTCCATTATTCGGACACTCCTTTTGTGTCAAACACCAAAAAATCAAAATATTCCAACAATTTTCATTTATAGGTGACCTATTCCATTGAGGAATATTTTCTGTTGGTCTTCACCTGCAAGATATTCAATAAATTACCTCAGCATTCAAAATAAATCAAAGACTCATAAATGGTCAAAATACCTCCTCAGTGTACAGCCTGTACACAGCCTTCTAAGAAGCTCCTTCAACCAAACAAAAACCTTACTTTTCCTATTGCGCTCCATTTTTTTCCATGTCTCACCAACGCAATAAAGTCCTTTAAGAGCAGACCTGAGTGTGGCCAACCTCCAGTATCCCAGGATGCTCTTTTACAAGCCTACCTGATGGCAGCCTGACGGCAGTGTCCGGATGGAGCTCCTGCTCACCCTTCAGTACCGCTACCGCCTCTGCCGTAACCTCCTGCACGATCCGCGCCGACACTTGCTCTGTTCGACACATACACATACACACATGCATTAACACACGTCGCCCACACGGGAAGATATTTACACGTACTTTCTATATCAATCCAGACAGGATTTTTCACTTCTTTTATCATACTCTTGAGAACCAACCAGAGACTAACCATAACAGGGAGTACAAATACACTCGAACATAATGATAATGACCGACAGGTTCGGATAATACGTATGTAACCATAGGAACAAAAGAGAACATAATCAGAAACGAAGGAAACCGAAACAAAACTGAGCAGGGATACAACAGGACCAAAGGAAAATTAAACAGAATTTCAAAATAAGAGTCCATTGGTGCTGAGCCAATGAAAATGAGATTGTATTACATTGTGAGCACACTAACACAACTGTGACCACATATGGCGGCCCACACACTATCACACACACAATTAAGGTCTTTCTTGGTGTTAATTACAAATATTAATATTGTTTTCAATGTCTACTGCAATGCAAAAGTTTGGGGTCGGTAAAAGTTCTTAAAGCTACACTGTGTGATTTTTACTCCCATCTAGTGGTGAAAAGGTATATGACCATCCAGTAAATATTAGTTTCTGTTCATGATTAAAATGGCTTCCAGTTCGACCTCGTCCATGAGTGTTAACTCAAACGTAAACGCGAAAGGCGAAGCTTGAATTAACAGGTATGTCCCTCTTTGGCTAATGTACTTTCAAGATGGAGGGGCAACATGGCAACCGACATTAGAACCCCTTACCCATATTTAGTTTCAATGGCATATTATACACTCACGAAAATACTTTATTACTTGAACGAAGTAAATAGCACATATATTTTTGAAAGAACTAAGTGTTTTTAGCTAAGAATAAACTAAAAGAGTTATACAGTGTAGCTTTAAGTGTCTTGTGCATTACTCCATTCTTCAGTGCCACATGATTTCAATTTACAGTGACACTTATCTATCTACACTGAAGCTAAAAATACAGTAATCGAAACCAAGCGGCCGATAAAACATCCCGTCGCTTATTGTTTCCGCCAATCACAGCTTGTCAAGTCAAGAACTTTTTATCACTTGTCGCTTTGGTAAGAAAACCGTGTTAGAAAATACAAATGAAATATCCAATTAACAGCAGCAAGACAAACTGAAGGCATAACTGCACATTATTAAAGATTGAGTCTACAGAACTATTGTGTTCTATAATTGCTTAAATACAATTTCACTCCAAATAAAATGAACTTCCAAATGTGCAATTAAGTCATATCTCTGTCCTTTCATACGATATTACTCAGAGGGCCTAAAAACGGAAAAGACCGTTTTAAAAAGAAAAGCAAAAAGCTCAAAATGGCAAGAAAATTGGCAGCACTTTGAGAGAGTAAATTGTCATGGTAACAGCAGATTGGGGAGATATAAGAAGAGACTGTAACCGATTAAGCAGCGGGAGGAATACAGCCCACGGATTGGCTGGCAACACGCGACTCTTTAAAACAGTGCTATTAAAAGTATCCCTCTGCGCTTTAAGACACTAACACACTTGCTGAATTCTTACAAACACATCCGAGATGAAGAGATACATTCAGTAGTCTGATTTCATCCTCAAGATGGATCTAGTTAGTGTTGAAATGACCACCCACAGCTGATCATTGCAAAAGACAGAGCCTGTTACAAATCAACTGTGTAGGCACTGTGTGGGTGTACAGTATGAGTTAAAATGTGTCCCAATTAAAGCACATCTAGTCCAATGACAAACACAGCATAATGTTGTAAACAGCCACTGTATTTGCAATATTAATCATTTAACAAGCAAGCACGAGGAGATTTCGATTTAATTCGAAGTTGATGCTCCAATGACCAGCTAACATGTGTTCAGACACAAGGCTGACACATTAGCACTGACGCAGAAAAACATTGCAGCAGGGCTTACGTCAAAGCTTTCTGAAGAGATGCAAAGTGATTAAGGACCATTTGCTACTCCTACTCTCTCTCCAGTGCAAACAGACTGCATGATGGGAGTCAGCAATGCATCGCTTTTGTTTCTTGTGCACTTTTCAGGCACAATTTCCGCCCACCTTACAGCCCCAGCTTCCGCCCACCCACTCACAGACACACACACACACACACACACAGAGAGAAAGGGAACAGAGTTCTGTTCGGATGCCATTAGAATGATGTTCACCCACGCAGACTCGGGTTCGTGATACGCCATCAACCCGTGGTGAGATAGAGAGCAGCTTCTCGAGAGGAGAGTCACATTAAATAATCCGTTCAAAAATTTTGTTCCAAACTTTGTTCCAGTTGTTGTTTTTTCCCCAAAAAAATGGACTTTCTGAATAATGTCCTTGGTTTGAGGCTTAAAAGGATGAAAACTAGAAGACATTATACAACAGCTTTATGAAAACATTAATACCAACATTATGCAAATCATGATTTGAAACTATTTGCATTGTGAAAAGTGCTTTATAATAAATTTGAGTTGACTTTATGTGATGAACTGATCAAAATATAAGTCATTATTCACTAAATATCCTTCATTGAGCAGTGGAATTCATAAATGAATCATTCAGGCTTTGTGCACTGGATCAACGCGATTCATTAAAAAGATCAGACTCAGAATCTTTTATGCACGACAGAATGAGAACTGAATGTTGCAATAATAGCAGATTTGACTACTTTCTTAAATTTAAAGCTACACTTTGTAACTCGTTTAGCTAAAAACACTTAGTTCTTTCAAAAATATATGTGCTCATTAATGTATATTTACTTCGTTCAAGTAATAAAGTATTCTCGTGAGTGTATAACATGCCATTGAAAATACATACGGGTAAGGGGTTCTAATGTCGGTCGCCATGTTGCCCCTCCATCTTGAAAGTACATTAGCCAAAGAGGGACATACCCGTTAATTCAAGCTTCGCCTTTCGCGTTTACGTTTGAGTTAACACTCATGGACGAGGTCGAACTGGAAGCCATGTTAATCTTGGACTACATTGGCCACCGTAGGAGTTAAAACGAAATCGGCATTGAGAGGAACAAAAACTAATATTCCCTGGATGGTCATATACCTTTTCACCGCTAGATGGGGGTAAAAATCACACAGTGTAGCTTTAAATAGCACAAAACCATCATATGATAACAGAAGATACAGAAGATGACTTTATTGTGGCCATTAAATGGTCATTTTTGGATTATGGTATTCATGGTCACATTGAATTTCCATTGTATGGAAAGGAATTGAATTTATAATTAAATTTCATAAAAAAATATCCAGAAACACTTTAATTTAAGGTCCAATTCTCATTATTAAAAATAGTTTCTTATTAGCATGCAAATTATTTGGATATTGGCTGTTTATTAGTACTTATAAACCACATATTAAAGGGTTATTTCACCAAAAAAATGAAAATTCGGTCAGTATTTACTCACCCTCATGTTGTTCCAAACCTCTATGTGTTTATTTGTTCTGCTGAACACAAAGGAAGATATTTGGAAGAATGTTTTTCAAACAGATCTCATTCCCCATTTACTACCATACTAGGAAAAAATACATACTATGGTAGTCAATGGGGAATGAGATCTGTTTGATTAAAACATTCTTCCAAATATCTTCCTTTGTGTTCAGCAGAAAAAATAAACACATACAGGTTTGGAACAACATGAGGGTGAGTAAATACTGACAGAATATTCATTTTTGGGTGAACTAACCCTTTAATGCCTTATTCATATTATGCCACATTCAAGCATGACCATATTCTCCATCCATTAATCCCACTCAGTACCTACTTTTAACAACTACCTTACTAAATGAATAAGCAGTAATTAGGAGTTTATTGAGGCAAAAGTCATAGTTTAAGAATTGAACCCTAATCTAAAGTGTGAACAAACTTTTATGCTTTGTAGAAAAATATTTTTGCAGGTTTGGTACATCATCAGAGTCCATGATGACAGAAGGCATATCACAAGTGTTTTTCATCTATAAATACAGCAGCTGGAAATGTAATAAACTGCATAATTTCTTGGAAAAAATGATGTTTACTATGCAATAAAATGAATACGAAACAACAAATGACTGATTTTCACAGCCAATTACTGCATGACTCAGCAGGAGGGCAGAGAATATGAACATGACCAGAGACCGAGCAAACTGATTCATTAATATAGATTTAGCTCTCTCTGTTCTCATGCTCATTCTATGACAGATGTAGCGATATTGTTTGGCATCTTTATTTTTCAGCATATACCTCTCTCTCTCTCCTTGGCCGCCTGCATCATTGTTAGACCGTGTCTGTAAAGCAGTGACACTATAGATTCACTCTCAGGGCAAACCTGGCCAGTCTATCACAGTCTTTGTGTCTGACAGATGTGCTGGTGTGTCTACCCAGCATCCCCCTCTCCCCCCTTGTGCCCGTCCACACCCGTCTGCGAGAGATGTGCTCGGACTGCTGATCAGATGGGTTTGCCACCAGCAAACAATAGCTCACATCCCACAATAAGCAAATACCCCAAAAAGTACACACCAACCCACAAGCACAAACACAGCTGCACACATAAGAAGACGAATATTGCGTTGTACATATCTGTTATTCGCAAGGACAGTCGTACTTACCCCTTAGACAGGTGGTAAGATTCAAATTCAAATATATTTGCCGGCACTTTCAGCAAACATGCGATATATACACACAATCTGCAGTACTCCACAAGTGTAAAAATTCCAACAACCTGTTATTCTAGTGCAGGGAAGCCACTTAAACCTAGAGACAGAACCTCTAACCAACCCGTTAGAAAAATCAAAGCTCTCTTACCAAAAAGTGCAGTGGCGGTTATCTGGCTGTCTGGAGGCAAATGCTTCCCTGTGCACTCTTAGTCGTGCCTGCTGCCAAAAGCAAGCCGGGAGAAGGAGGGGGGTGGCTGGTACTCCATGCCAGGACTCCCCCGCCAAAGAGCAGAGCCGTTGCCACAGCAACACACAGCCTGGGCCCAATCTGAACGTCTCCCAGCATGCCTCGGCCGTGGGTTTTGCCACCCTCGGTGTGTGAGTGACAGGCATATTACTGACTCTCCGCATCTGTTCGATATCATTGACTCACGACATCAGTGGATCTCAAACTGGTGGATTGTGAACCGGTTTAATTAGTTAATCCATCAGACCTAACAATGAACAACCTTTGTTTTTTCAGCATTTATCTAATATTCACTGTTGATGTTGAATCATGTTTGTCCAACATGAAATTATAAATATGTTTTAGCATATGTAGAGATTCACTTGAATTCACATTAATTGATTACTTAATGCAGTAAAAGTATTATTTGTTAATGGTTAACAACTTAAATCTTAAAGGGATACTCCACTTTTTTTGGAAATAGGCTCATTTTACCACTCCCCCAGAGTTAAACATTTGAGTTTTACCGTTTTCGAATGTATTCAGCCGATTTTTTGATATTTAGAAGAATATCAGTAACCAGACAGTTTCTGGTCTCTTTGACTTCCATAGTATATATTTTTTTCCTACTATGGAAGTCAATGAGACAAATGGGGGAGTGGTAAAATGAGCCCATTTGCAAAAAAAAAAAAAATTGGAGTATCCCTTGTGTGTAAAGTGCAATTCAGGTGAGCTAAAAGAATATAATATAATATAATATAATATAATATAATATAATATAATATAATATAATATAATATAATATAATAAATATAATAAATATAATAAATATAATATAATATAATATAATATAATATTATATAATAGAATAGAATAGAATAGAATAGAATAGAATTTAATTGAAATTAAATCATTTAATAGAATTAATAGAAAAATGTATGGTAAGATGAGTCATTATGAATGAACTAATTCAAGATTCAATGTATAGTTCAAGTCTATACTGCAAATAATGCCAGACAAGTTATGCGCCAAAGTTTCATATATTCAATAATGAGTACTGAAGGAAACATACAGTTGGGCCAAAAAGTATTTAGTCAGCCACTGATTGTGCAAGTTCTCCTACTTAGAATGATGAGAGAGGTCGGTAATTTTCACCATTGGTAGACTTCAACTATGAGAGCCAAAATGAAAAAAAAAAATCCAGGAAATCACGTTGTAGGATTTTTAAAGAATTTGTTTGTAAATTATGGTGGAAAATAAGTATTTGGTCATTAGCAAAAGTTCAACTCAATACTTTGTTGGCAATGACCGAGGTCAAATGTTTCCTGTAAGTCTTTACCAGGTTTGCACACACTGTAGCTGGTATTTCGTCCCATTCCTCCACGCAGATCTCCTCTAGAGCAGTGATGTTTCGGGGCAACACGGACTTTCAACTCCCTCCACAAATTTTCTATGGGGTTGAGGTCTGGAGACTGGCTAGGCCACTCCAGGACCTTTAAATGCTTTTTACAGAGCCACTCCTTTGTTGCCCGGGCGGTGTGTTTGGGATCATTGTCATTCTGGAAGATCCAGCCACGTTTCATCTTCAAGGCTCACACTGATGGAAGGAGGTTTTGGCTTCAAATCTCACCTCACATGGCCCCTTTCATTCTTCCCTCAACACGGATCAGTTTTCCTTTCCCCTTTGCAGAAAAACAGCCCCAAAGCATGATGTTTCCACCCCCATGTTTAACAGTAGGTATAGTGTTCTTGGGACGCAACTCTGCATTCTTCTTCCTCCAAACACGACAAGTTGAATTTTTACCAAAAAGTTCTATTTTGGTTTCATCTGACCACATGATATTCTCCCAATCCTCTTTTGGATCATCCATATGTTCTCTGGCAAACTTCAGATGGGCCTGGACATGTACTGGCTTAAGCAGGAGGACACGCCTGGCACTGCAGGATTAGAGTCCCTCTCGGTGTAGTGTGTTACTTATGGTAGCCTTTGTTACTTTTGTCCCAGCTCTCTGCAGGAGCAGGTCCCTCCGTGTAGTTCTGGGATTTTTGCTCACCGTTCTCATGCTCATTTTGACCCGACGGGATGAGATCTTGCGTGGATCCCCAGATCGAGGGAGATTCTCAGTGGTCTTGTATGTCTTCCATTTTCTTACAATTGCTCCCACAGTTGATTTTTTCACACCAAGCTGCTTGCCTATTGTAGATTCACTCTTCCCAGCCTGGTGCAGGTCTACAATTTTCTTCCTGGTGTCCTTCGACAGCTCTTTGGTCTTGGCCATGGTTGAGTTTGTAGTGTGACTGTTTGAGGCGGTGGACAGGTGTCTGTTATACAGATAACGGATTCAAACAGGTGCCAATAATACAGGTAACGAGTGGAGGACAGAAGAGCTTCTTAAAGAAGTAGTTACAGGTCTGTGAGAGCCAGAAATCTTGCTGGTTTGTGGGTGACCAAATACTTATTTTCCACCATAATTTACAAATAAATTCTTAAAAAATCCTACAATGTGATTTCCTGGATTTGTTTTTCTCATTTTGTCTCTCATAGTAGGAGAACTTGCACAATCAGTGGCTGACTAAATACTTTTGGCCCCACTGTATGCCAACAAGTAGGCTTAAATAGAGCGGTCTTTATGTTGTTCCGCCCATCTTGCGCACTCTACCAGGACAAAACACTTTTCAGTACAGCCCCTATAATTCAAGCCAGCAGCTGCCTCAGCAAGCAATCTCTCTCTCTCTCTGCTTCTCAAGTGTCCCGTTCTTTATGCAAAGCAATGTCATATGTCGCGCTGTATATCTCGGTCTAGCGCCTCTTGTGTGTCTGAAGGGCTCTTGTACGTGTTGGCCTTGCCAATGGCCCTTGGCTTAAACATCTCACCCTCACAGTCACAGACGCAGAGAAACTCATTTCAGGGAAGGTCTTTCTCTCCACAAAGACACAGCATTAGACCCTCTCTTTAGAAGCAGGCAGTTCTGCTCATGTCGATAGCAAACTGAAATATAAATCCAGCACCTGGATCATTAATTAAACACACAGACACAAGCAAAAGAAACAAGTTGTTCTCTCAGCTCACCGTGATTTATAACGGCAGATTTGTTAATGAGAAACGCATGAGGGATGTTAACTCACACACCCTGGCTGAAGGATTGTTAGCATTAGAGATGGGAAGTCCATATCCATCACTCACTGTCAGGGGTTGGTGCGGTGATGCTTTCTCCACAGCTTTATGCTGTTTTAAGTATTTATGGAGGTGACAAGGGAACTGTGATGATTTATACAGAGGACAGAGATTACTGGAAAGCAAGGGGATTTCACAAACGCATAAAACTGCTAAGAATAACATTTGACACATTGCCTACTGTACACTTACTGTAACTATCAGCAGCATCTAGTGAACTTCACTTGAAAAGAGCAGTATTTGGAAAAAGGGAATACTAAATAAATGGATTCCTAACAATATTCTCAAAATATCAAGCTTTACTTGATCTTTTAAGATGGAAAAGCCTGAAGTACAATGAAAACAAACTAACTTTTAGATCAAAAATGACTCGTTCTGCACATGTGTGACGTCACACAAACAAATACATCAAAATATGACTACACATTTTTTAATGACGTATTTGATCACCAGAAACTTGGTTATAAGGACGAAGTAGAATAGATTATTGCTATGGGTCAGGGAGAGGGTGGATAATGGTAATGAAAAGCTAAAAATAACAATGTAGAGTATACACATAATAAATACATAATGATTAATAAAAATGTGCAGTTTCTTGAGATGTGTGCAGATGTCAGAGGATTTCTCTCGGTGAGTGCAGAAGGAACACATTTAGAATGACCTGGTATGCATCTGTCTCTTCATCTGTCCATCTAACTCTTCATCTACACATTTCCATTTCAACGTTTCTGCTGACGTGTCTGTTCTAGCCCTGAATGGACTCCCAGAATGCCTCTGCCTAACCCCTCCCACCCAGTATGAATTCTAACATCAGAGCAATCCATATCACGAGGAAGATCTCTTCAATATCTCAGTTGCTTCTCTCTGGCAGCAATGTGATTAAAAGTCAATCCTCAAGAAACATTTCACCCTAAAGTTTTAAATAAACTGTATTTTATATAAACAAAGTGAAGCATATTTTTTAAGATACAAACTGCTTTAATATCATGACAATTAAGCACACGGGTATCGCTTTCCTTCAACCTACTGTAATATGAAAATAAAAATCTTTAAATTGTAAAGTGCAACAGTACGCAAAATGACAATAATTTATTTATGCTGAATAAAGTGGATGGCAGGATGTTTTTCAGGGCTCTAATACAATTAAAATGATATTTTGGAAACACTTTAGAATACGGTTCCTTCGTTAATCAATAACTACACAAGAACCAATGAGTAACACAGTATTAACAATCTAGTAACTATTATTAACTAACAAGAAACTCTAAATAGCAAATTAGTAAGTAATAGCTCACAGATGGAAGTGTTACTAGATACTTCTGTGGGAATTACTAATTATTTGGATTTGTATTATAAAGTGAAGATCATTGGAACTAACTAGTAATGACTCAAGTGTTACTACATGATCTAGTCATGATTTGTGCAAACGTTTGAGATTTTTGGTGAACTTTAGTATACTTTTAGAAAATGTCTTCAGTAACACTTGAGTAATTACTAGTTAGTTCCAATGATCTTCACTTTATAATAAGAATCCAAATACTTAGTAATTCCCACAGAAGTATCTAGTAACACTTTCATCTGTGAGCTATTACTTACTAATTCGTTAATAAGAGTTTCTTTTTGTTAATAGTAGTTACTAGATTGTTAATAAACTTTTTCAGTAGTTCTCTGGGAAGTATTAAAAAAATAGTAGTTATTGATTACTTAATAGTGAACTACCACTTTCATCTGTGTGCTATTACTTACTAGTTCGTTAATCAGAGTTTCTTCTAAGTTGATAATAGTTACTAGATTGTTAATATTGTGTTACTCATTGGTTCTTGTGTAGTTAGTCATTAACGAAGGAACCGTATTCTAAAGTGTTAACGATATTTTTTAACATTTAAGAAACACAAATCAGATTTTTCATGTGAAATTTGGAATAAAATGCTGAATTGTAATGGAAATAATGTCACACTGTAAATAAATTGTAATAGTTAAAAAATGAGAATACTTTTCATGCAAAATTCTATTCAAAAAGTATATAAGGTTCTCAAAGATTGCTGTTGTTTGATGTATAGAAAAGAATGAATTTAAAACTCTTTTGTAGCATTATGAATGTCTTTACTGATACTTTTTATCAATGTAAATCTGTGCTCGCTAATTAAAAGTTTTATTGAGCCCAAAATTTTAATGGTAAAGTACTTTTTTTTAAATATGGGGGTTAAATAAGACTTTTTGTGAGATTTTCCATGCATGTAATGGTGCGTGTTCATGTGCCTGTTCAGCATTCCTTACAAAATACAGGAGTGCTGGTATTGTTTGTGTGCATGTAATAGGCAGTTATGATCCATCATTACCGGGATAATTAACAGCACCGCTCCCTCCCCCCGAGCAGGGTTCACAGCAGCAGCTTTCACTATCAGAGGGTTGCCATGGCAGCTGCTCCCTTGCAATTTACTCTGCCAGACCTTTGTTCAGCATCCCTGCAATCTTTCCTTTTACATTTTTTTTTTTCTTTTTGTGCTGACATGAGAAACGCAACACCTCATTTTACTCCTCATGCACCCCTGAGGCCTCATAAATACCCAGACAGAAAAGCTCTGGCCTAGCCTCCTTCCTCATGCCAGAGACGTCTCTCTCTGGTCTCCAAAAACAAGATAAAACTGCTTTGGAGATACAAGCGCAAATGTACGACACACCATGACTTTAAAAAATGGCAACACAGACTGTTATTAACCCTAGTCTGTCATTGAAATGGGAAAATCCAGACATAATTGTTCACTCTGACTCTTGGTGAATTATGTTATTCCTTTCACTTGCATTTATAGCTGTCATGCTGGATGTAACGCAGAGAGCTTGTGTTATTTTTTTTATGAAATATTAAGATAAAGCGTCTGTGGGTAATATGCAGTTTGGCTTCTGAACTACTATCTATTATAACATTTCAGTCATTTTGAGCCTCCAGCAATAGGAACTTTGCGACTATATTTGCACCTTCATGCAAAAATTATTAAAATAATGGGATGCAATTTTGTTTTTAGTTTTGCCCTTTTGACCTCTGGTCCTATGGTTTCAGTCTCGATGGCACACCACATCTGATCCATGCATACACACAAAAATGTCAACTGCTGGCTCTTCAGTATCACATGAAAAATCACTGTGTGTATATATTTTTATGTGAATAAAATATAAATGCAGGAAGGTTTCTACAAAAGTTTTTGGAAACGTTGCCACAGTTCTTCTGGATTTACTCTGTCTCAGTTTGTTTTGTTTCCTCATGTAATAGGGTAGACTGGGTACAGTTGAGACACTTTTTGCGTTTTGATTTTTCACACAAAAATAGATACTGAAAAGACGTGAATTTCCACATGACATGCCACATGACATGTTATTAGCTTGTAGACTAAGATATTATCAATCAATATTACTCATAAGTAGTTTATATTTTCCACAATTAGCTCATAAAAATAAGGTGCTTTTTGTTCCAACTTTGTCTCAACTGTACCCATATGTGGTACAGTTGAGACACCCATGTTTAATGATGTAAAGGTAACTAATCGTTCATTGAAAATATAATAAATAAAGACATTTAAAAAAACAATTGGGCAACATGTTTGTTTATTCATCCATTCAAATTCATGAATTTTATTTTAATTAGCACTGGTTAAATTTTATAAAACAGAAACAATATATTTTATATATTAATTAATAATACACAGTTTAATGATCACAAATACCAAATTTTTATTTCATTTGTGGCTTTTGCTGGCTAATTATGACATTTAACCTGTTATCATAACACTGAACAACTAAACAGTGTGTTTCCTAATTGAACTCTATCGCGGGTATACAGTTGAGACAGTAGTGTCTCAACTGTACCTCGCGCATTTCTCTAGATTTTGCAATGACCATGCATGACACAATACCATGAAATATGTCCGTTTTTAGGGCACAGAATAACGTTTGTGATTATACCAGTTACGTTTAACAGTCACATAAGGATAATAAGCTATTCATTGTGGAGTGTGCATGGTGAAGTGAAAGTCTTACCTTAGAAAAAAAACTTTTGCCAATATCTTTGGATCGGAAATGCGTCCATTGATCAAATTTCCCACGATCAAAGAGGACACTAATACGCATGTGCACAGCAAAAATCACAACTTTTGCTGGCTGCACACGCAAGTTATTTAAGGTGTCTCGACTGTACCTATGTCTCAACTGTACCCGTTCTACCCTAACTGATGGACTGGATGATAGTGAGATCAGATCTCCGTGTGGAGCATCGGCTGTTGTCAGACTCCTTGTCCATATAAATCTCACTGGATTATTACATTTAATGGCAAAATGAATGTTTGGAAAAGCAAACTGATATTTCATACAGACACACTTCAGTGAAAGATATATTACTGGCTTAAAACCATTTTTGTGGGTGAAAATACTAGCATGCTAAAGACTTTTGCACAGTAGTGTATACTGTATAAATTTACACACATACAGTCTTACAGCCTCTTTCTGTCTAAGTGGGCAGTTCTTGGGCAGAAAAAAAACTGCAATGAAGACCAGATGCTTTGCCACCATTAACAAGTCTGACTAGCCAAGACTATTTGACCTCTACCATATGATAATGTAAAACTTAGAAAGGATCTCATGTGAAATGGCATCTATGATTATTGCATTATCTGGCTCTCACCAGCAGTCACAGCGTGTCCAGAGGTCAGGTCTCCGTTGAAGCCGTTCTCTTTGGCGTAGGAGGCGGCAGAACCAGCATGGCCACCACCAGACTGGCAAGCCCTGTAGGAGGAAGAGAAGCCGTTCTCTCCATGCCCACCTGGGGAGGATGAGCCCTGGGCTCCCGGAGATGACCACTGGGGGCCGCTGTCCTCGGGCTGCCGACCGTCTGCCATCTGAATCAGAGGGGAGGGGTTCACTCCTTACTCCTGAAAGATCAGAAAATAAATTCTCAGCTTGATGTTGATACATTGACTGAACACCTCTGGGGCAGACAGCCAATCGATATTTAAAGTCATGCAATCCACATTTGCCACACACTTATGCAGCCAACTGAAAGTGTCAACGTCAAATAATTCGTAAAATTATGAGATTATGAAAACAAAATACTATGACAGACTCCTACGCCATTACATATTTATTTTTTCATGCAGGTATATTTTTTACGTTTAATCGATTTCTGAATAACCAGAAATTCGAAACTAAAGTTTGTGACTCTCCTGTTCGAACTCGTTTATCAAAATGAACAAATCTTTTTTAGTGTCATTTGGTTCAGTCAGCGGACGAAATGAACGAACTGACTTGGAAAAAGATTTGTTCATTTTGATAAACGAGTTCGAACAGGAGAGTCACGAACGCGCATCACAGCACAGAGCAAGACGAGCGTTTGAGCTTATAAAACTTAAACTTTATTTTTTGTAATGAGTGAACGTTTCGCTTGATAAGGCCCTTATTCATCATCTTGAATCATTTAAAGCCCTTTGAACAGTTTGTAGTTTGCACTGAAACTGTCTTTTAGACCTTGAACCGTTTGGTTCCCATTGAAGTGCATTATATGGAGAAAAATCCTGGAATGTTTTCATCAAAAACATTAATTTCTTTACGACTGAAGAAAGAAAGACATGGACATCTTGGATGACATGGGAGTGAGTAAATTATCAACAAAATTTTTTTAAAAGGTGAACTACTCCTTTAAATGTTACACGTCAGTGTATTTCTTTCTACGTTGGCGATTGTTAAGTGGCAAACAGGACCAGACAACATTGAAAGATGCCAGATTTCATTTGCGCTACATTGAAAACCACACTCTGACAGCAGATTCTTTGAAAAAGGACAGCGGCATGTCAACGTGAAGTGCACTTTCTTCACATCTCACCTGTCACAACATATATGAAAAATGAGAGTAAAGAGCGGAAGAGCAGCCTGTTTTTTGATGATACACTTGACAGAACATGTGTTTCCACTGAATTGGGTGGGTTATAGCAAATGTCACCGTCTACTGTCGGCTATGTAAGTTACATGGGCAATGAAGAGGCATTTACCCTCCATAAATAAGAAAGAAAGAACGAGAAAGAGAAGGCGAGAGAGGCCGCGCAGTGTGCCAGCAATTAAAGCTAAAGTTTAAGAGTGCAGCGGTAGCTTGTAAATCTTAATTTGTAGTGTCTGCTTGCGTCCAAACTCTGCCCTCTCTCTCCCCCACTCCCTGTCTTTCTCGGTTATGCCCTGAAGTGGATTTTCGGATGACTTTGGGCCACCAGAGATGTTCATGATATCTTAATTGTTCAGTGGGGTTGTTGAGCAGCACGAGAAGAGTCTGTCTGCGTTGCTAATGGAGGCTTTGATCAGCCATGACTCATTCCTTCTCTCTCACTGACAGCAACTCCTTGAGGGAGGATGCCCTCCTTTCCTCTCACTTCCTTTCAATCTCAATCCCTCTTTCTGTGTTACCGAGGGTCTTTCTCAAGGCTTTTTCTGTGATTCCTGGAGGAAGGAAATGGATATGTAATCTAAAATTAGGTATTGTGTTACTTTAATTTAGTGATGTTGGTAAGGCAAGCATCGCTTTAGACAAGTATTGCATTTCGACCTTGTGCTTCAGAAATGAATTATCCTTTAAACGATGTGGTTTGAAGAAGAGGGGAGCGCTGTATATAAGAAAGCAGACGATTGCAATATTCGCCCGTTGGACCACTAAATGAGGAAAAAAAAAGAAATAAAAGACTTACAGTACATACACGTATGGACCCAAGTTAAATACAGTGACATAAAAAATATGTCTAATAAAAAATAAAAATGTAAAATAAAACTTAAATTTGAGTATAAAATAAAAAACAAATGAATAAATAAAATAAATCTATTTTAAATTAAATCACTCTAGTTTGTGTATGCTCTGTATTTATTAAAGCTACACTGTGTGATTTTTACCCCCATCTAGTGATGAAAAGGTATATGACCATCCAGCGTATATTAGTTTCTGTTCCTCTCAATTCCGATTTCGTTTTAACTCCTACAGTGGGCAATTTAGTCCAAGATTAACATGGCTTCCAGTTCGACCTCGTCCATGAGTGTTAACTCAAACGTAAACACGAAAGGCGAAGCTTGAATTAACGGGTATGTCCCTCTTTGGCTAATGTACTTTCAAGATGGAGGGGCAACATGGTGACCGACATTAGAACCCCTTACCCGTATGTATTATCATTGGCATATTATACACTCACGAGAATACTTTATAACTTGAACGAAGTAAATATACATACATTGAAAGAACTAAGTGTTTTTAGCTAAGAATAAACTAATAGAGTCACACAGTGTAGCTTTAAGGTGCTGTGAATTTAGCCGTTTTCTGAAATTGCACCTTGTTTTTTTGGCTATTTACGACCCTGTCGGTGAACGTGATTTCACCAAGTACCACATGTTCCTGGATCAACTTTCCAATCAACCAATCAGATTTGAGGGACAAGTTTACAGTTTATGTCATGTTTAGGCTTAGAACCAGGGTGAAGTACTTAAACACCAGAGTTATTCACCGATCATTACCCTCTGATTTTAGGGAAAAGTTATGGGTAGGGTTAGGTTTAAGGGTAGGGATTGGGTAAGGACTACATTTTGGGACAGGAATGTTGATCCAGGATCAACAAAACATTTTGATCCAGGACTATGTCTTACTTGGCAAAATCACGGAGGCTTTCACAGAGATTTATATCACAGCATCTTATTTCAGAGATAGTTGATTAGAAATGGAGAGCTTATGCATTGTATTTAATACACAGTTACACACACACACACACACACACAAAAAAAAAACATTAAAGCACTTTTAATACACACAAATGTTTTGGTTGCAGATTGGTCAGCATGATTTTACCACGACAGACATTTTCCGGGATTAAACTATTTTGTTGACCCTGGAGATACCAACTTCTGGCATGAAACTCTAAATGGCGCAGGCTGATGGGTCCTTAAAGGGATACTCCACTTTTTTATAGGCTCAATTTTACCACTCCCCAGAGTTAAACAGTTAGGTTTTACCATTTTCAAATCCATTCAGCCGATTTTTTGATATTTAGAAGAATATCAGTAACCAGACAGTTTCTGGTCTCACTGACTTCCATAGTAGGAAAAAAATATACTATAATGGAAGTCAATGAGACCAGAAACTGTCTGGTTACTGATATTCTTCTAAATATCAAAAAATTGGCTGAATGGATTCGAAAATGGTAAAACTCAACTGTTTAACTCTGAGGGAGTGGTAAAATGAGCCTATTTCCAAAAAAAGTGGAGTAAATGTTAAGAGGTAGCCTTCTACTGATGTAGAAGCACCTAACCATGGCTGTAAGCCTAAGCTTAACATAAACTGTAAACTTGTCCCTCAATCCGATTGGTTGATTGGAATGTTGATCCAAGAACACGTCTTGGGAAAAATCACATTCACTGCAGTCTTGTGACATTACATCTCAAGAAAGCTTAATTTAACTTGTAAAACCAACTGCAATGGTCAAGGGCAGTTAAAAAAGTCACTCAGGCATATCATCAATGTCATATATGCTGAATTTCTAATCAGCGAACAGCAAGCCTCGGCTGCTGTAGGCCAGATGCATTGAGATTACGGTCTGATAGCTAGTTGAATATCAGTGGTGCCGCAACCATGACAGGACCCCGCTGAGATCTTGATTAACTGGGGAATCATGGGAAAAGCATTAAAGCAATCTAATGCAGCACTCCCACTGGTACTCTACACCAAAAGAGTTTCAAAAATGTGGAGATGAAAACTGTTTCACAAAGTTTGAAAAAAGTTGCAGAAAACTATGGAGAGAGACTCCTGAATGCTTAAAAAAAATATACAGCATGTACAAGTTCGGCCACTTCATCAAAACTTCTCCATTCAGCAAGGCTCATCATCCAGAACTCAAGGTTAAAAAGGAAGATTAGGGTTGTAATTGATGATCAACTGAACTTCACAGACCACATTGTTAGAACTGCTCGGTCGTGAAGATTTGCCTTGCACAACATAAGGAGGATCAGGACATTCCTAACAGAGACAACACACAACACCTTGCTCAAGCGCTTGTTTTATCCAGACTGGACTATTGTAATGCTCTCCTGGCTGGTCTTCCAGCTTGCTCTGTCAAACCTCTACAACTGATCCAGACGGTGCAGCCAGAGTGGTCTTTAATGAGCCGAAGAGAGCACACGTCACTCCTTTCCTCACAAAATTGCACTGGTTGCCAATTCCCACTCGCATTAAATTCAAGTCACTGACGATTGCCTACAGAACAACCCCTGGCACTGCTACCTTTTACCTAAACTCATTACTTCAGACTTATGTGCCATCCAGAAACTTGCACTCTGCAAGCGAATGTTGTCTTGTGGTAGTGTACCATCTCAAAAAGGCACAAAATCTCGAACCTTTACTATGTCTGTTCCCTGCTGGTGGAATGATCTGCCCAACTCAACCAGAGCTGCGGAGTCAGTAGCCACTTTCAAGAAACAGCTAAAGACGCATCTTTTTCGGCAGCACTTGATCCAGTAACACTAACACTTTCTCTTACTTTCTATAAAAATTACAACAACAAAAAATCATGGACTGCGTTAGAAGAAAAGGAGAAGGGTCATAGCACTTGCATATTGTTGTCCTAGTGTTAGTTTAACTGCTTCTATTGTTCTCATTTGTAAGTCGCTTTGGATAAAAGTGTCTGCTAAATGAGTAAATGTAAATGTAAGTGCGCCTCTAGCTCAAACTGTTAAGTATGGTGCTGGCCAAATAATAAGAGGAGAGCAGGGTGAACTCTTTTGACTTGAGACAGTAAGCAAATTAGCAACCGTTCAGAACACCTTAGCAACCACACAGCAACAGCCTGGCAACCAACCACAACGTGCTTTTAGGGGATGACTTTGGCAGAGGCCAGCTTCATGAAGAAAAATAAAAATACATTTTGTTTTTGGATGGATGGATGAGTGGATGGTTTTGTGTCAGTATTATTAAAGGGTTAGTTCACCCAAAAATGAAAATTCTATTAGTATTTACTCACCCTCATGTTGTTCCAACTCATTAAGACCTTCGTTCATCTTCGGAACACAAATTAAGATATTTAAGATATTAAGATCGCTCCTGCATACTAGTCCATAGGCTTATTGAGGGAATGACTCTTGCTGGCATCGAAAAGTCATTAAAGACATCGTTAAAATAGTTCAAGTGACTACAGGGGCTCAATTTTAACTTTATCAAATGACGAGAATACTTTTGTGCGCAAAAACAAACAAAAATAACGACTTTATTTCAACTATTCACTTCCTTCTCCATGGGCCTGTAGTCAGTTAACGTAGTGTGATTGCGTAAAGCTACGTCACACGTAGGCTCACTATTGGCCGACGCTGGTCATGTGTGTGATGCGTGTGACGTACAATAACAGAAGCTTACGCTATTAAACTAGTAACCTGACTCGCGCAGAGGGAGAAATAAACGAATAGTTGAAATAAAGTCTTTATTTTTGTTGTTTTTTTTGCGCACAAAGGTGTTCTCGACGTTTGATAAACTTAAGATTGAGCCCCTGTAGTCACTTGGACTATTTTAACGATGCCTTTAATGACTTTTCGAGGACACCAAGTCATTCCCTCAAGAAGCCTATGGACTAGTATGCAGGAGTGATCTTAATATCTTAAATATCTTAATTTGTGTTCCGAAGATGAATGAAGGTCTTACAGGATTGGAACAACATGAGGGTGAGTAAATACTGATAGAATTTTCATTTTTGGGTAAACTAACCCTTTAACGTGTGCCTTCCTTTGTCTTCACTTTCATTGTTACCACACTACATCACTGGTCATTTACATATAGTTTGAACTTTTCTCAACCGCATGTTGATCATGTCATCTCAGATCACCCACTCTCACCGACAATGGCATTGGCCGCTTTGTCGCTGCAAATCACTGTAGTCTCTCCAGAGTGGCAGAGAAAGACAAGGACATTCCCCACAGCTGAAGAGTTCAGGCTCAGACACTAGTTATTTATTGGGGACTGACAAGGACTCTCTTTTTATTTGGCAATGTTCAGATTTAGAGAAAGAACACTCCATAAAATCATGTTGATGGTTTTCTCAAAGTCACCGTCTCACTTTCTCTCTCACTTCACAGTCTGTACATGATCAAGGTCACATTTGGACCAACATCAAGCCTTTAGGAAGACTTACTTTGCGCACTTACACACAATTTTGCAGTCAGTCTCACTGTAACAAGACATAAACAGATCACATTACAGTATCAGCATCAGATTGAAACATTTATCTGAAAAACAGCACACTCTGGTGGACAGAAATGATAATAACACTAATTAAGCCTGAGGGAATAGACTGCAGCGACAGCAGACCGTGGTATAGTACCCGGTCTGAGCGCCAGACTTCTGATGATCTTGATCTACAGGACATATGGAAGTATTAGACACAAGGCCAGCCCAAAAACCTGACCTACCAGTGAAAGATGCTAGAGTACTTCTGCCCAAACAAAAAGCTAAAGACTATGTAAAGAGGAGCAAATGGGTAGGAGCATTTACATTTTATGCATTTAGCATATGCTTTTTATCCAAAAGCGACTTCCAAAAGCAATTCATCTCAGACCCAACAATATTCCCAGTAGCCTATACAATGCCAGGTTTATTAGAAAGCTAGAGTAGGAAACACACTAAACCAGAAGAAAAATGCAAAGAAACTGAGCTGGATGTCCCGCCTTTAATTTCAAGAGCCAATCTTCTTCGTCTTTTTGCTAAAAGCATTGTCATAATGCTCATAGAGTACTAAAGGGTTGACATATTTTTGTATGCCAAAACCTGGAAACAAGTTAGGATTGTAGCACTTCCAATTCCATTGTCCTAAGGGTCAATGGGTTTTTGAATTGGCTTTTGGTTAAATACCTGTAATAAGGTTTGTGGTTAACACAAGCACAAGATATTTTAGCATTTTTTGTGATTTTTTTAGTTTTTTTTTTTTACTTGTCTTGGAAAAGGCAGCTGCTAGCTAGTGGCTAAACTGGTGGGATTTCACACGCCGAACAGATAAACTCATCTTTCCACAAGTCTTTGTGCTTTTACAGCCTCATTTTCTTTATAATCACATTCTTGGAAACTTTTATAACTCAAACTTTCTTGTGTGTTTTTAGTTGTTGCACTGTAAAAAAAATATTGTGGTTTAACTTAAAAAAGTAAGTAACCTGGTTGCCTTCAAATTTTTAAGTTGATTGAACTGGAAAAAGTGAGTTAATACAATGAAGGAGAATGATTTAATCATCAGAAACTCAAAATTATGTTATCTGAACTAAATAAATTATTTAAGTTGATTTGACAAAAGAAAAAAATGTTGTGATTACTACACTGCAAATATTGTTGGTTTAACTTAAAAAAGTAAGTAACCTGGGTTGCCTTAAAAATTTTAAGTTGATTGAACTGGAAAAAGTGAGTTAATACAATGAAGGAGATTAATTTAATCATCAGAAACTCAAAATAAATTATATCAACTAAATAAATTATTATAACGTTGATTTGACAAAAGAAAATATGTTGTGATAACAAATCTTGAAAATATTTTTTTACAGTGATAGCTTATAGCTTTTGAATTCTGCCGATTGAATTAAGGCTTAAAAATCCATAAAAGTTGTTAATTTGTAAAGATGACAAAAACATGTACACGTCTTATTTTCTGCAATAATCCAAAAGTCAATGGAAAAATCCTTTCGGGGTTTTATCGCTGGAACCAGGATGGTGCTAACTTCTGAGTTAACCTGCCAAATTGGCAGGACCAACCTCAAATCATTTTGTTGTTAGCCCGATTTCAGATTTAGAGCAAAAATTTATTATGTTTTAATCTGACTTTATTGGCAAATGTTTAATTCCATGACTGCACATAATTTGTTCCATAGAAAAACAATGCTACAGCCAGTTATTCTCTGGAATTTCTGTTTTTGTTTTTGGTCTGAACTCACCTACTGCCAACTTACCCAATACTATTTCGACACTGCAGGTTGCCAGTCGATGGAAAACACAGCTAACTGGCAACCATGGAAGGCAGCAAACTAACTGAAAGACCACAATGGAAACAAGCCTTTGGGCTTTCTTGTGTTTTTATCCTTTTGAACACCTCATGTCGATTGTTGTTCAATAAAGTTTTCAATCAATTAATCAACTGGGTCAGAGATCGTAGATTCTACTGGACCAAAAAAGCCTCTGCATCCATCTAAAAAGCTCTATAAAACACGGATAAATCAACTCATCAACGTACACTGTAAGGCTGTTGCGTGTCCTCAATCTGGCAACCCGTGTAATCGCTGAGTCGGATATTTTGAATTTGGACTGCAGTACCATTTTCAGCCACTAGCTGTCAATATTACATATTGCACCTTTAACAAAACAGAAGCTCATTTTAATATCACTAAACTCATACATCTTATCTGATTTCACACTTCAGATCAAAATAAACCCATATGTCTCATTTGTTTATTCTCCATAAATACGGAAAAAACGATCTGGGGTTGAGAAAAGAACATCATAATCATCTGCTTATGACTTTCTGCTTATTCAACTTTACTCTCAGCTGCTGTGGCACTGCAGGGGCTCGTCCTGCACACGGGCGGACGCTGATGAAATGGACATCCATGAGAGGACAGAGTGCATAAAGGGACAGAGAACACTCCTCGTTCTTGGCCTGCCGGGCTAATGCACGAAAGAAAACTCCTGCAGAAACTGGGTTGATCATCACACATCCCTCAGTGTGGGCTCTGTGGTGCATTCTGGGACATCAGCACCACAGGAAGCCAAACCTGCCTCCTGGTCCCCAGCATAGAGATTAAGTCATGAACAGGGCAAGCTGTTACCCTGTCCCCAGATGACCCCCAAACCAAATGCTACAAAAACCTGACAGGATATCAAAAAAAAACACACATCCACTTTCTTTAAAATAACTTTTTGCTTTTCAGTGTGAACCTAGACCTGCCAACAACTGCTTTTTAGCAATTTTGTGGAAATTAAATAAATCTGGGATCAAATTTGACTCTTGGGCAAATTTCAGAAATTGAGCAAAAAGACAGATTTTAAAAAAAAAAGTTAATGTAATGCTTTGGGACCTAGATGATTCATACCGAACCACCCGCTGATGTAGTTGTCAGAGTAAATAAAGAGAAGACACACTTGTAGATGATAATCTGCCTGTAGCTGATGCTATGCCAAAACTGAACCCCATGCCCGCCATGCAGTCCCAGCTGCGATTGGTGGACGAAGTGTGGCGCTTAGGAGCACGCTCTAATTGGCTGAGAGAGGACGGCAGTCAGACGAGCCATTTCTTTCAACCCAGATGGAAGTGACAGCTCTGACCTTCTTTTTTTTATCCCAGAAAGGGAAGCAGGAAAAAAAAAAATCTCAAACTCTCCCTGGGTAAACTAGAGCCAGTTGGCAGACATGGAAGCCCCTGGCACTCGCACGTCCCTTAGCTGATAGTGTGATATGTGCACCCTATCCAAACCATGCAACCTTTAGGGGTGTCTGTGAAGCTGTGAAGTCAAAGCCCCGAACTGTTTTGGTTGGGATTTTGATCATGCTGTCAGAACTCCCCACTGGCTATGGCATTAAATTGCCCCAGAAGAAGAAGAACATTTGCATTGACATTCAAAGACTTCAACTTTTCTATGCTGAAAGTTCAAAATAACTCACGATAGATCCCAAATTTGAATAGGCACACCACGGCAGCGGCTGGGATTAATCCGTGGAATGTGGCACGTACTGACAGTAAAGGGTATTTGAATAAACGAAAAAGGAAATTGCGTCTGGATGAACATTAATTCCAAACCCACATGACAGTAGAAATCCTCACTTAAACCCTTGTTTAAACCCTTTTGTACATCATTTCAAAGCACTTCAGGCAACAAATACATAAGGAAAAACTCAAATGGAGATAAAAATCCATATGAAAATGCATGTAATATATTCACCAATTCCTACACTCTTTAAAATAAAGGTTTTATCTATAGTTCCATGAAGAACCTATCACATACACGGTTTTCATTGCACAAAAGGTACTTTATAATTCAAAAAGTTTCTTCAGGTTATTAATATGTTCTTTAAATTCTTTTAATAACTGTTCAGTGTTCACTGAATGGCTTTTTGAAGAAAGAAAAAAGTTTCGCAGAGGAAACAAAGTCATACAGGTTCTGGCACCCTTTAGCGTCAAATGAGATGCAGATGTATATGGGGCAGAAGGCGCCTCCTAGTGGTCTAACCCTAACAATACCCCACACCTAAACCTACCCATAACCAAAGCGGCTCATTTGACACTAAAGGGTGCCATGTGCGTTGGATGTCTACGCTTTGGCAAAAGGGTTGTGTATGACGCCTTGGGATGAGAATGTGTTGGAACGACATGATAGATTATAAAATGTTCATTTTTGAGGGAAGTGACCCTTTAAAGTGATAGTTCACTTTGAAATTAATTTTGTAGCTTACCTCAAGGACAACCAAGACGTAGGTGTCTTTGTTTCCACAGTATTTTCAATTTTGATATTTTTAGGTCAAACCGTTCATATAATGGAGGTCTATGGTCACCACCTCAAAGAGCATGCACAGAGAAGTCCAAATTAAACATGATTTAATGACTCGTAAATGTAAGTACACATTGATGGCCTAAGACACGAAACGAGCGGTTTGTGTGAGAAAACGAACAGTATTTATATCGGTTTTACCTCTTGTGATCCCTTTAAGCATGCACCATTTACTGTAGTAGTAGATAAGGCACAAAAGGGTACCATTGGAGGGTTGTGTTCCAGTACTGTTATCCCTTAAAGGAGTAGTTCACTTTTGAAAAAAAAACTTTTGCTGATTATTTACTCACCCCCATGTCATCCAAGATATCCTTGTCTTTCTTTCTTCAGTCGAAAAGAAATTAAGGTTTTAGATGAAAACATTCCAGGATTTTTCTCCATATAATGGACTTCAATGGGAACCAAACGGTTCAAGGTCCAAAAGACAGTTTCAGTGCAAAAAACTTTAAATGATTCCAGACGATGAATAAGGGTCTTATCAAGCGAAACGATCACTCATTTAAAAAAATAAAATAAAAAAAACAAAGTTTTGTGATGCGCGTTCGTGACTCTCTTGTTCAAACTCGTTTATCAAAATAAACAAATCGTTTTTCGTGTCATTTGGTTCATTCAACGAACTAAATGAACAAATTGACTCAGGAAAAGATTCGTTCATTTTGATAAACAAGTTCGAACAGAGCAAGGCGACCATTTGAGCTTATAAAACTTAAACTTTGTTATTTATTTATTAAACGAGCAATCGTTTCGCTTGATAAGTTCTTCGGATGAGGCGTTATTCGGATGAACGTCCTTCGGATGAGACGTTAAACCGAGGTCCTGACTCTCTGTGGTCATTAAAAATCCCAGGATGTCTTTCGAAAGAGTAGGGGTGGAACCCCGGCATCCTGGCCAAATTTGCCCAGTGGCCTCTGTCCATCATGGCCTCCTAATCATCCCCATATATAGCAATTGGCTTCATCACTGTCTCCTCTCCACCAGTAAGCTGGTGTGTGGTGGGCGTTCTGGCGCAATATGGCTGCCGTCGCATCATCCAGGTGGATGCTGCACACTGGTGGTGGTTGAGGAGATTCCCCCCTCCTATGTAAAGCGCTTTGAGTGCCGAGAAAAGCGCTATATAAATGTAACGAATTTATTGGTAAGACCCTTATTCATCGTCTGGAATCGTTTAAAGCCCTTTGAACAGTTTGAAGTTTGCACTGAAACTGTCTTTTGGACCTTGAACCGTTTGGTTACCACTGAAGTGCATTATATGGAGAAAAATCCTGCAATATTTTCATCAAAAACCTTAATTTCTTTTCGACCGAAGAAAGAAAGACATGGACATCTTGGATGACATGGGGGTGAGTAAATTATCAGCAAAAGTTTTTTTTAAAAGTGAACTACTCCTTTAAGTGTCATACATTTTTTTTTTTCCGGAAAGTGCTTATCAACAATTCAAAAAGTCAAACTGTCAGTCAGATTACATGCAACGCTAATTATGCTTGAGCTTTTGCCAAATTCCAGCTCAAGTGTTTAAAAAGCACTCAGCTTGCCAAGACAAGCACTGGAGAACTTCTACACGCTGAAAATAATATACATAAGACTATGCTGGCAGTAGTTGTGAACTGCAGGTTAAATAGGCACTATCCTTCATTCCTTCCCCCACTCTTCCTCTCTCCGTACGGAGACCTGGCTCACTCCACTGCAGCTGCATTGCAGAGCTCTCGGCTCACGCATACACACATGCCAGAAGGAAGACAGAACTGCAACTGGACTATGTTAGATGTGGACTGAGAACTGTCTTTGGGTGTTACTGTACAGTGCTGCAAAACGAGGACACAGATGCAGGTGTTTTATGGGCCTTTTTATTTGCTGCATAAACCTGTAGCTTTGATTTAGAAAAAGAGTCAGCCTGTCAGCCAAAGAAAAGTGGGCATCATCTTCTATTGAAACACAGCTGAAGTACCATTTCCTCTTGAATTATTCATTTAAGACTGTCTCTGTATCTGTGAGAAATTCAAGCTACCAAAGCTGGGCATTCAGTATCCTGTCAAACATTTCTCATGTCTTTTAGGACCAGGGTTTGGAAAGCTTCAGGCATGTGGTTTGTAATTTTTCTCATTGAGACTTAATATATCTATTATAAGTTGCCCTAATCAAACAAACAAACAAATAAATAAAAGTAAAAGATAAATAAATAAATTAGGGCTGTCAAACGATTAATCACGATTAGTCACATCCAAAATAAAAGTTAGTGTTTACATAATATATAAAATATTTATATTTTATAAATATTTTATATATTAGCTAAATCTATATATATATATATATATATATACATAGATGTATATATGTGTATATATATATATATATATATATATATATATATATATATATATATGAAGAGTTCAGATGCAAAAGCCTCTAAATGCCATTTGAAATTTTCTTCTAAAATGATCATTTTTATCAAGCTTGTATATTTAAGTTCAGTAATTTCACTTAAATGGCAATTAATAGGTAATCTTCATTGCCATTTAAGTGAAATTACTGAACTTAAATATACAAGCTTGATAAAAATGATCATTCTAGAAGAAAATTTCAAATGGCATTTAGAGGCTTTTGCATCTGAACTCTTCATATATATATATATATATATATATATATATATATATAATAGTTATACACAGTGCACCCACATATATTATGTAAACACAAACTTTTATTTTGGATGCGATTAATCGCGATTAATCGTTTGACAGCCCTAAAATAAATATTACAAGAAATGAAGTACCATTAAAAAAATTCGGGGATGGATAAAAATTATATTATTGAAAAATATTTCAATTTAAAATAGGTGTTTTCTATTTGAATATATTTAAAAATGTTATTTATTCCTGTGATGCAAAGCTGAATTTTCAGCATCATTACTCCAGTCTTCTGTGTCACATGATCCTCCAGAAGCTCAAGAAACATTTCTCATTATTATCAATTTTGAAAGTAGTTGTATTACTTAATATTTTTTGTGGAAACCATTATAAGTTTTCTCTCAGGATTATTTGATAAATAGAAAGTTCAAAAGAACAGAATTTATTTTTAAATAGAAAACATTTGTAACATTATAAATACTGCATACTGTCACTTTTGATCAATTTAATGCATCCTTGCTGAAAAACAATAATTCTTGTAAAAAATAAAAATCTTACTGACCCCAAACTTTTAAACAGTAGTGTTAACTGAAGCTAAACTAAAAATAAATAAATAAAATCAACTCAGAGTCCACAATGAACAATCCCGATCAACATAATCAAAGTATTTTTGGTCTAATTCATTGTGCATGTTATTCTATCTCTATATATGAAGAGTTCAGATGCAAAAACTTCTAAATGTCATTTGAAATTTTCCTCTAAAATGACCATTAGAATAAGAATCTTTATTGTCATTGCACATCGGGTATACAATGAAATTAAAGTAAACTTTTTTTTTTACTTTTTTTAAACAAACTCTTAAAAAAAATTCATGTTAGCTGGCATCATCTAGGCTGTGCAGGTGGGATTTTTGGCATCTAACCCTTTCTAAAAATCTAGCCAATAAGTAACACACTAATTTAATGCTGGTTAATGATAACACTGTACGTCACATAAATAATAGCAAATAGTCAAGTTCAAAAAGACCACTGAGACATATCAAGATCAAAAAGTTCTCAAGTACATTTTTTAACTTCCACATTTTACTCAAAAAGTTGTAAAAGTGTGCAGGATCATAGATTATAATTGTCCAGAAGATGTTTAGGGGATTCTTAATATTATATTATACGGTATATATATTTCCGGCTTTATATAATTCCATTAGAAATTCTGCGCATTCCTTTGGGATTTTTTGACAAGCATCAGTAACATCACTCATCTCATTAACTTGCATATGACTCATCACAAGAGAATGACAAGTGTCTATCTGAGTCTCATTATTTTGTTTTCCCTCTAGCGTTCCTCTAATTTTAAAATTATTATTGTTTTCTGCAGGAGCTCGGGCAGTTTAAAAATTCACAGTGGGACTATTGAAATCTGCGATACGAATGATACTGCTGCAGCATCTTACACATGCAATTAAAGCCTTCAGGCTAGATTACACATCTGCTGTGAAACCTGTTCAAAACAAGCTTGCATAAGTGTGGTCGTGACACCATTCACTGCTCTGCACTTCCTACAGGCTTAATATGGATGCTAGTGCGGCGGGGAGGATTCTACGCTAGCGGAAATGGAGAAATTGTTATTAAAAATAGTTATTAAATTGTCTTGTGTAGAGATGCCAAATTAGTTTCAAATTTTCATTCACAGTGCAATACAATTGCTTAAATATCCTTTAATGTGTGACTCACGGCTGACTTTTAATATTGGTGAAGATTGGTCACATGCATTTTGGAAATGAGCATGCACGTTTATTAACACGTAAACACGTATGTCCAAACATCTATGCAACCAACAGCTGCACGTGTTCCAGTAACAAAAAGACTGGAATCTCATCTCTTTGACACGTCTCTGTGTGGGCGTCCGCACACGGGAACATAGACCCGCCAAGCCACTTCCTAGCCAGCAACATGAACATGTAAACATTCATTAGATTGGAAGAGCCTTCGAGTTTTTACGGCTCTCAGAGGGCCCGATGTGCGTTCAATAGCGAAAAGAGAGGAAGGCTAATGAAAAGCCCTTCTGCTGCAGCTTCACATGAAAACAAGCAGAGAGAAAAGCAAAGCACTGCTTATTAACTGTCTTTTGTTTTGGTATTTTGCGGGTGTGCGTCATGCTCATCAGCAGCTTGAAGGGCTCTCTGCCTCCCGCTCAACCCACTCACAGCGCCTGTGCACTGGAAACATTCCCTCCACCTCTATCTGCGACTGTAACTATTATATCACTGTTTTACAATTCAGGGCTACAAGGCTCTTGGATGTGGATCTTCGGCAGTTTTGAATAACCAGACATTTGATGATCATAGTCTACTCTACACTGCAGAAGTTCAGGTTCAATAGAATCAACAGCATTATTGATACAATGTTGATTACAGCAAAAATATAGTTCAACTCATGAATGGGGTAAAATTGCTCTGTATTTAAATACAGAAATGTGAAGCTTGTAATTATTTTTATGTAAGCACTGCTTCGTTTGAAATGTGTGTTATACTTGAGCTGTAAAGTTATTGTCATTTCTACAGTTTGTTTAAAGTTTAAATGCTGCTCATGGCAATGAAGAAACGAGATATGACTTCAAGGAACTTATAGGATGACTTATATAAAATGTCGATTACATATTCTTTACATCTTGTGGCTATACTGTTATTGTTAACTAAAACTACTACAATTTATCTTTTTAATTGAAATCAAGTTGGAATAAATGAAAATATTTGAATATTAGATGAAATGTTCAAATATTTTCTTCCCTTTTGTAGAACTATAGCTCGACACTGAAATACAGAGGGCCTTCCCTCTGGAATCATTTAGACTGTTTTAAAGACTAAAATCACTATAAACTCTTTCAAAAGAGAGCTGAAAAAAATGTTAACATACAATTAAGTTTATCTTGTTAATTTGTTATATTAAAATGATTGAGGTATTGATTGTATTGTCTTGCTTGATCATGCAATTCCGTGTCCATTTTAATGAGATTTTGGTGAAGTGGTTTTATAAGACCTCATGGTCTTCTCACTCTCTCCCGCACATTGTTTTTTTCTTTCGTTAATGGATTTGTAAAGTTGTATTTTAAATGATATATGTGCAAATAAATAAAATCTAAAAAATCTAAAAACTTTAAAATAATTAATAAATAATTAATGCTATATATATATATATATATATATATATATATATATATATATATATATATATATATATATATATATATATATATGTATATATATATATATATATATAAGCAAGTACACTCTAAAAAATGCTGGGTTGTTTCAACCCAAATTTGGGTAAAATATGGACAAACCCAACTGTTGGGTTAAAAATGTCATGTACAGTTGAAAGTGAATGAAAAATCTAAAAACTTTAAAATAATTAATAAATAATTAATGCTATATCGACCATTTTGCAAGATGTAAACAACACTGGTCCAGAAGCACTTCCTGTTTCAGTTTTTTAACACTACATAAAAGCTGGGATAAAATACATGGACAAACCCAACTGTTGGGTTAAAAATGTCATGTACAGTTGAAAGTGAATGCTCAAATATTGATAAATACTAGCACATAAATAACACTGAAACAGTAACATTTATGAATTTTCCCAAGTCACTTCCATTGTAAATGTTTTAGTGTAACAGAATGTTGCTCTTTTTTTAAGAAAAAGAGGTAAGCACGGTCAATTTATCTTGTACTAAACCCACGATAAGGCTACTTCACACTGACCCAACAAACAAAAATATCGTTTTCTTAGCGAAGTGTGAATTTGACATCAGACATGACAGGATAAAGCTGTCTGGCCAACATGTAAATCTATCAATCACATATGAAATCAGATATAAGACTGTATCAGCATGGGAACTTGTAAACATGACGCTGTTTCCCACTGGACTGATAAAATGCACCATGACTCTGTCCCAAATAGCCCATCTAAAATGAACTTGAGGTCTTTTGACCTTCCCTAAAACGTTTTTTTTGTGAGATCCAAAAGACTGCAGGATATCCCATTTGCCACTGTATTATTCCTCACAAACACCCCCTCTGGGGCCACACTGGAGCAAACTTCACCAGACTACTAAATGTGGAATTGAAATGCAAGGACTGAGGGAGACATTTTGGACAGGGTCCAACTGCTATATACGTACATTAAGTAAGAAAAGAATTAATGTGTCTGAAATCACAAGCACGCAAAAAAAAGTAAAATTGACCCACAATCCCTAAAAGGGAAAGAATTCTCTGTTATGATTTTATATATCGCTTATATACAATATATATTTATACTGCATAGGAAATAGCTGCCCGGGGCTGTTGCCAAAATGGCTGTCGAGTGGACTAACTTGCCTTAAAGAAACAGTTCACTTTAAAATGAAAATTCTCTCATCATTTACTCACCCTCAAGTTGTTCCAAACCTCTATGACTTTCTTTCTTCTACTGAACACAAAGTTTGATATTTTGATCAATTTTGGTAACCAAATTTTGATAGTTTTTTCCCCAACTATGAAAGTCAATGGGGTACATCAACTATTTGATACACACATTCTTCAAAATATTTTCCTTTGTGTTCAGAAGAAGAAAGACATTTGTATATGTATGAAAGTTTTTTATATGTATAAAAGACCAGAGGTGCTGCATAAGACATGTTACTGTGCGGAGTCGTAATAAGGTTTGCCGTGTTGGTCATGAGAGAGATGAGCTGCAGGGATTGGCTGGTACCTGTCTAGGTGGTGGTACTCCAGTGATGATTGGTGGCGTACTTAGGAGGCGGCTTCAGGGCCCGGAAGAGTCTCTCAGTGTGATAAACACCTGCAAACATATCATGAGGAAACACTGTTAGCTGCCAAATATATACATATGTAATAAGTGAATGTTTTAAGGCTGTTACTGCTATAGAAAACATCAGTATAAATTTGAGAGGAAGAACACATGGGAGTATGTGTTGCTAACACACAGAATGAGCTCATTAGTTCTTTAATGAGATCGCAACCAAGGCAATCAGCGTACAACTGTGCACACACACCTGGACACACCACAGAGACAGGCCTTCACTACAGCACACACATTTAGTGCTTATCATGCTTTACATTTTCAGCTGCCATTACTTCAGTCTCCAGTGTCACATGACCCTTTAGAAATCATTCTAATATGATACTTACGAAAATGAATTTCTTATTCTTATTAATGTTGAAAAAACATTTTCTGGATTGTTCGATTAATATGCATTTCAAAAGAAGATCATTTATTTGACATGTTTTGAAGTATTTGCATGTATATATTGTGATTTTGGATCAATTTAATCAAGTTTTTGTAATCCAGCTCTCAAGAATTATTAAAAATGTAGATTTATGGGCAAATATAACGGTTATCACCTTTCAAATATAAAGATTGATCTTTTATAGGTTATCGTACCGGCCAAAACGTTCATATCGGTGCATCCATTAAAAAAATAACTTTCTGACCCCTAACTTTTGAACGCCACTTCACAGAGAAGACAAACCCTCAATGCAGAGTGATGGAAAGAAAGACAAAATAAGTTTAAACATTTCTCATGTTCATTCACTATGTGAAGAGGGTTAGTCAGTCTTTTAGGACCGGGGTTTTGGAAAGCTTAAAGAGATACTCCACTTTCCACTTTTTTTGGAAATAGGCTCATTTTACCACTAACCCAGAGGTAAACAGTTGGGTTTTACCATTTTCGAATATATTCAACCGATTTTATGATATTTAGAAGAATATCAGTAACCAGACAGTTTCTGGTTTCATTGACTTCCATAGTATATTTTATGTATATTATATTAAAATATATATTATACTATGGAAGTCAATGAGACCAGAAACTGTCTTGTTACTGATATTCTTCTAAACATCAAAAAAAAAAAAAAAAAAATCGGCTGAATACATTCGAAAACGGTAAAACTCAACTGTCTAACTCTGGGGGAGTGGTAAAAAAGTGGAGTATCCCTTTAAAGCATATGGTCTGTTCTCATTGAGACATAAAAAGTCAATTCTGTGTATAATGTCATTAGCTTAGCACATGCTGACACCAAATTCTATTGAAATCAATTGCAAGGAGTTGTTTGATGACACAGCAAGCTGTCCAAATCAGTCACATTTATATTTAAGATGCCTTAAAAGAAAGTTGTCTTTCTAGACTGTAAACAGAAGGCACCTCAATAGGTTTTGAAACAGACCATTTATCTCCTTCACACACTCCATAAAGAAAGCCTGACATAGATTTTCACTGCATCATTCTGTAAGCCATTTGTGGCCAAACAAGTCTCTGATGGAGGCACAAGAGAACATCTCCACAGGCCTGAACTAAATAAAGAGCTCTAGATATCAGTGTATGACAGCAGCTCTGACACAATAGCCACCTCTGCTCAACTCCATTCATAGCCGCTTCAACAAGTCTTTATTATGGAGAATAATGTACTCATGACTGCAGCTTTGGTTCCAGATAAACCTGAACAACTCTATAATCCATCAGCTTTTGGGACTGTTTGTGTGAGTGATACAGTTATAAAGAGTGCCAACAGTAGCCTAATAATGATCCAAGAAAAATCAGAAAAGAAAAGACAGACATATTTACTGGTTTACTGGTGTGTTTATCCTCTATCCCCCCAAGAAAAATGGTAAATGGTAAATGAACTGCATTTATATAGCGCTTTCACAGACTCAATGGCCACCAAAGTGTGTTTCCATTGCCGCATATTCACCCATTCACTCGAGACTAGTCAGTACTGCAGTTTTAAAGGGATACTCCACTCTTTTTTGGGAAATAGGCTCATTTTACGACTCCCCCAGAGTTAAAAATATGGGTTTTACCGTTTTCAAATCCATTCAGCTGATTTTCTGATATTTAGAAGAACATCAGTAACCAGACAGTTTCTGATCTCATTGACTTCCAGTAGGAAAAAAATATACTATGGAAGTCAATTAGACCAGAAACTGTCTGGTTACTGATATTCTTCTAAATATCAAAAAAATCGTCTGAATACGTTTGAAAAAGGTAAAACCCAACTGTTTAACTCTGGGGGAGTGGTAAAATGAGCCTATTTCCAAAAAAAGTGGAGTATCCCTTTAACATGGTGTGCAATCAGTATCAGAATAGACAGACATTCTGGAAGACAAGTTTTAAACGGAAAGTATTAAAGGGATAGTTGACCCTAAAACAAAAAATGAGTCATCATTTACTCACCCCAGTGATGTTTTAATGTCATATGCCCTTCTTTCTTTTATGGACCACAAAAGGAGAATTAAAAAAAAAAAACTGTCCTGCTCACTCTCGTCTAGTCAATGGCAGTAAATAGAGACCAGCATCAAGCTTTTTAAAGATGCAAAGATTTTTCAAAGATGTAAAAATAAACCTAAATATAAAAACAAAGAAAATGAGAAAGCACAATTACCTTACTCCATTCAGAATGATTTCCACTTGTACCATATTTATTTTTGCAATAATGGCTTTTCCACCATTAAAAATAATATAATTCCTGGGAAAAACATCTAAAAATGTTAATAACTTTGCAAAAAAAAATACAAATTATTATAGCAGGTCTAAATGTACACCCATTTATCCATCTATCTACAGTATGTATCTTGTTCTGGTGGGTCAGAAGTGAGCACCAGAGCTCTGACTCCCCACTTGCGCTTCAGGGAATCTGAGGATAAAATGCAGCGTTTTCTCTCTGCCACCAGATAATACAGTATGCAAGCGCTCCACACACTGACTCACATTGCATGAACATGAGGGCCCTTTGCGGCATGTTCACACTGAGAACTCCAACAAGACAGAATAATTCCACCCTCGCAGGCACAGAGAGCCCCACATGAGTCCCAAAAGCAGCAAACTGACATACTGTACTGCTGTAGCAGATGGGATTTAATGCATCCTTAACATAAACCGACACACAGAAGCAAACAACTGTCGTGCTCACACACTGAAAACACACAAGTAGGCCTACATACTAACAAAGTTATGAAAATGTACTCTATTCCACACTATAATGGCATTGGTAATATATATATATATATATATATATATATATATATATATACGTATATATGAAGAGTTCAGATGCAAAAGCCTCTAAGTGCCATTTGAAATTTTCTTCTAAAATGATCATTTTTATCAAGCTTGTATATTTAAGTTCAGCGATTTCACTTAAATGGCAATGAAGATTACCTATTAATTGTCATTTAAGTGAAATTACTGAACTTAAATATACAAGCTTGATAAAAATGATAATTTCAGAAGAAAATTTCAAATGGCATTTAGAGGCTTTTGCATCTGAACTCTTCATATATACACTAACCTAAAGGAACATCTGTTCAATTTCTCATTAATGAAATTATCTAATCAACCAATCACATAGCAGTTGCGTCAATGCATTTAGGGGTGTGGTCCTGGTCAAGACAATCTCCTGAACTCCAAACTGAATGTCAGAATGGGAAAGAAAGGTGATTTAAGCAATTTTGAGCGTGGCATGGTTGTTGGTGCCAGACGGGTTGGTCTGAGTATTTCACAATCTGCTCAGTTACTGGGATTTTCACGCACAACCATTTCTAGGGTTTACAAAGAATGGTGTGAAAATGGAAAAACATCCATTATGCGGCAGTCCTGTGGGCGAAAATGCCTTGTTGATGCTAGCGGTCAGAGGAGAATGGGCCGACTGATTCAAGCTGATAGAAGAGCAACTTTGACTGAAACAACCACTCGTTACAACCGAGGTATGCAGCAAAGCATTTGTGAAGCCACAACACACACAACCTTGAGGCGGATGGGCTACACCAGCAGAAGACCCCACCAGGTACTTAACAACAGGAGCTCACCAAAATTGGACAGTTGAAGACTGGAACAATGTTGCCTGGTCTGATGAGTCTCGATTTCTATTGAGACATTCAGATGGTAGAGTCAGAATTTGGCGTAAACAGAATGAGAACATGGATCCATCATATCTTGTTACCACAGTGCAGGCTAGTGGTGGGGGTGTAATGGTATGGGGGATGTGCTCTTGGCACACTTTAGGCCCATTAGTGCCAATTTGGCAGTATTTAAATGTCACGGTCAGACAGCAAAGGTTTTCTTAAATCACTAATTTTGTCATGTTTTCCAGACAAATATCCCTAAAACACAAGAAATTTAAAAAAGCCGGATCAATTAGGACAAAAAAATGAAATAATACTGTATTTTCAATATATATTGTACCGTACATCAAATGACAAAAGGATGGTAAAAAAAAATGTAAACGGATTAAGACGATTTGCATTGAATTTATTACGCTGCAGTTCCTTCCTAAAATTACCAGCCAGTTTTATTTACTCACCAAAGCCAAAACATATTGGCACTAAGTGAGTGTTCATTTTGGGCCCTGAATACTAAGCAGTAAAGGCAGGGGAGGAGGATGGGCCCATTGCTGTCTGGAAAAAATCTGTGTTAACCGCAGGCTCTGGTGTGGCCATCTCGCTTTCTTTTCAGGATGTCATTATGTGATTTTCAGAGCAAGCAGTGTCTAAATTAGCCCTGTGCCTCCCTCAACTAAACTCACCGACTACACAACCCAAAAAAGAGAGCGAGAGGGGGAAAAAATAACTGCATTAACTTGGAGAAACTCCAAATCAAGCACATTATTCAAAAACCTGAAAAAGGCAGAAGCCAGAGTGAAAAATAGACAGCAGAGCTGCTGTATGGCTGAATGTTCAGAGCAGATCTGAATGTTTAAAGACTGGCAGATGGCATAAATATGCTTCTGCTGAACTGCTATCTCACCCCAGCACTGTGGTCTATGAATACTACACGGCCAACAGACGGGCTTTATGCACTCCAGAATGTGCATTTCCATGCAACCACAATAGTTTAGAACTAAAATGGCTTGAGTTCAGCTAACAACTTCGAGGTAAAAAAAAAAACTTCCAGATCTAGAGTGCTCAACTGCCTTTCCTGACTGCGAGACTGAGAGGAACATCTGCCTCTGCCTTGGGAAAAAACATACATGACATTTTATAATTTAATGTATGCATTAAAGTAAACATGAAATGCAATTCAAAGATATTTCTATTCTGTAATCCAACATATTTCAAAAATACATGGAGGAAAAGACTTGATTAAATCTTTCAGAAACTGAATGGACCAAGAATTGTTACATTACCATAATAGACTTTAGTCAGGGTATAGTGCCATATTAAATTGTTGACAGGAATGAAAACGAGGCTGTGATGATAGAAATACATTGTGTTCAGTGGATTGTACTGCCGTTTAACAACAATCGGATTGATCAGATGATGATTGTACGTCTTTCAGTAGATAAAAACTCCACAAAACTTATAAGTTGTGAAAATTACACGATTTAGGACCTTTATACAGTGAATGGCCTATTACGTCGATCACTTGCAGTCTCATTTTCATCTGAGTTAAATTCAACATGGTGTCTAATAGACAAAAGAAATCGCACTTATCGGTTATTATTTAACCTGACTAATGTCTATGAAGTTGGAGGGTAGGGGTTGAAAAGAAAGAGGCATTTATGACAATCTGAGCAAGTAATACTTAGACAAAGGATTACACTTTTTTATGTCCAGAAAAACACATTTAGACCAGGAATGTGTGCATCAAGAAAATAAATAAGTCAGTTTTGATTACAGGTTGACTTTAAATAACTCTGCCCTCTAGAGAGAAGTCATCCAACCCACTATCAGCAAACTTTAATGTGCAAAAAGGTTTTAAGACTTTTTTCTCTTTTTTTACTTCCCCCCCCCCCCCCCAAAAAAAAAACATACTAAAATGAATACAGATTTTTTTGTATGAAGCCACACTGGTAAAGACACCCTTGAAAATGGGGAATGATTTACTTTAGGACAATGGCCCAGTTCTTCACTTGTCTTAAAAAACCTCAGTGCTGGATATCTCAAATTTTGTCCTGTGATAATAAAATTTTAATTAAACCAGTATTAGATCTTATTATTTTTCCCAAGAGTCAGTCGTCACATTTTAATCTCTTGTAAAGATACTAATAAAAATGACAAGATCAGTTGATGGACTTAGTTTGGATTTATCTTTCATTATATAGTAATATAATCTGAGCTTAATATCTAATTTATGAGATTGTTAAAATGCCTTTTCTTCTATTAAACAATAATTATTTGCTAACACGCAAAGGATAAAAAAAAAACGTTGGGTAGAGTTGAGAGGGATTGTGGTTTAAAGAGGCAGATTTCCCACTAAAGACTGTTTAAACCTGCTTTAAATGGACAAACAAAGTACAGTTTACCAGGATTTATTTAATATCTTTGCTTCACCGGTCAGCTGTGATGGGGGGAGATTAGAGACGAGAATTAGAGATTAGAGATTAGGAATTCCCAGAGAGGTTTGAGAGAAACAAACGAGTTGTTGAGTTGTTGTTAAATCAAATCAGGTTTGAGTTGTTGTTAAATCTTTTTTTAAATCAGCGCCACTTTAGTCATTAAAGTGTAGTTCCACCAGTGGAGACATGAATATGTATCGAAAGTGGGTCATATACGTAATAGAATAGCATCATGAAATTTCTAATTTGGGTCCTTTAAATTTCTAATTTGACACCTTATTTAGTGCTTGTGGATTGTAGACAACAATCCCCATAGTGCATTGCAATGCTCAGCTCCGCAGGCCCCTCCCACGACTCCGCCCATCAATGTAGACTAGAGTTGAGCTCCACTCTACGCTACCACCTGGAAATCATTTCGCACAATGAAATCAGATAATGTACGCTAATATAATATGACGACTTAAGAGCGTCAAGGCGGCGCCCGCGCCATCAGCCAATGGATTGGCGTGACTCTATATGGGCTTCAGGCAATCGCCACACTTACTCTGACGCGTAATTTTACACGTCAAATACACCCAAACCTTGGAGCGTTTGTCTTCGGCATCTTCATTAATCCCCTCGCTATCAGATGTTCCGGGAGTCTCCCGTATATTGATAGTGGCTCCCTGATCACCGCAAATTAGTTAAAATCCGGAATCTAGAGCGAGTGAGCAAGAGCGCTCCACACTCCCCCCGGGAGAGGGAGAGAGCGAGAGACTTTGCGTGTGTGCACCTCAGACACAGAGACTCAGGCACCAAAATTTTTGTTCTTATTCGGTCTGGTTGTTACATTTTACGTCAGAACCAGTTCCCTATTGGCACTGTGTTTCGGTACCGTCGTCCATTTTTCAAAAGATTTCTGCCGGTGAAATCAAACGCACTGGCACTAATCTGTGATTGGTCTGTTAGCGCATTAGGTCCAACCCTAATGGGTTGAAAGGGTGGGATCTTTACAGAAATCACACTTCCTCCAACAATGACGTAAAATGATGATTTTTGTGTCATTGTAGAAGGAAGTGAAAAAGGTAAATAGCCTTTTTCATTCATCTCGGGGGAAAATGAGAGTGTTGCAGGACCATTCAATAGTATGACTGGATGACTAACAATGGAAATCTTAATGCAAATGGGTGGAGTGACCCTTTAAAGCACTGCTTTTGTAACAAATTTACAGAATTGACAACAAATCTTGACTTTTCTGTTATGCTCCGTAATCTGTATATCTTTTCTCTAAGACAAAATGATGTAACTACATGTCAAAACTGACAAATAACTGAAACTGGGTCTCTTATAGATTCCATGACGGATGAGTTTGGATCAATTATACTCAGATTCTGAGAATAGGGAGTGTGAAAACAGTATATTTTTTATTTTATTTTTTTTACCTTTAAAGAGATCCAAAAATAAAGGTTCTGTCATCTTTTACACTCCAGAGTCCAGACCTAAAGTATATGACTTTTTTATGCTAAACACAAAATAAGATATGCTGGGAAAATTGGAGCCTTTTGATTTACACTAGGGGATATATTTGAAGACCTCAGATGGAAAAAAAACCCCTCTAAAAGCCATCTACTGTATGTCAAAAAATGAGATAATAATATTGAGTGAATGCTCTCCACACATAGTATACGTTTATCAAATAATTTCGCTTCAAACTCACTAAATCCCAGCCTCAGCCCATTCAGAAATTTGGTACTTAGATAGAAACCTACACTTTAAGAAATAAATCCGTAAAATAACAGAAAAAATACTGGCAGCTCATTACCCGGACTTTGTCCCGTTAAAAAACGGACATTTTCTGTTAACACAATGCAAAAAAATTTCAAAATACAGGTAAATGACCTGTAAAAGACAAAAACGGAAAAATCCTTCAAATTTATATGGTACATTGTACCGTAGTTTTACAGATTTTTTTTACATGTTAATATAAAAGAAAGATGCTCCGAATCAAACCTTTCACACACTAATTTCATGGGATGCACTAAATAACAAAGCATGATTACATTGCAGGACCTCGTATGACATCATATATTGAGTTCATAGAGTTCCTGACATGAGCGGTAGCTGTGACTGTAGTATCAGACTGAGAGCATCTCTCTCTCTCTCTCTCTCTCTCTCTCTCTCTCTCTCTCTCTCTCTCTCTCTCTCTCTCTCTCTCTCTCTCTCTCTCTCTCTCTCTCTCTCTCTCTCAGCAGGTTGAGAACCATGCCCTCCCTGTATGTCTGTCTTTCCTGCCCCAGCCAGACAGAGAAGAAGGGGGTGACCAATTCCCCCTTTTGGGCATTACATCATTGCTTTCCCTGCTGCAGTGCCTCCCAATGAAAGAGTCTGTGTGTCTGCCAAGTAAACAATTCTGTCTCTTCACATGCTTCCATACCGCACTGAGAAGAGTTTTAAATACATCACAACTGACATATGGCATGTCACGGCAACATAAAAAACAAGAACCCATCAGTTAATATTTGGCATCCTTCAGTCAGAACAGAAGCTCTTTTAATATTTTCTTTACGTAATGAGCATGTTTAAAGGGAAAGTTCACCCTAAAACAAAAATTCTGTCATCATTTACTAACCCTCATTTCGTCCCTGAATGGATTTCATTCTTTCATAGAGCAAAATTATAAATTTCACCTTTTGTGTTCCATGGAAGAAAGAAATTGACACAAGTTTGGAACAAGAGGATGAATAAATGATTACAGAATTTTTGAATTAGAGAACATTCGTTTGTAATGTTCCTTTAAGAAAAGTAAAATGGCAAACAAGGATAACAAACATGTCCATTAAACAAACAAGCACATGTGCTGCTTTCTTCACATGACTCATCCAGCTGGGAATGACTCGACGTCTAATGTAATATCTGTGCTGAAGTGAAAATACTCAACGAAAACAGTCTATGATTTCACATCTGCAAAGTTCAAATCAAAGAAAGTATTTGCTTTAAAGGACTACAACAAACGGCTGGTAAGACATTCCTCCTGGGTTAGGGATATCACTAACCTTAAAATTTACATAAACCCGCCCCGGGGAACACGCAGTCCATGTTGAGAAGAGGAAGACTTGTTGTAGTACAGCACATTTGTGTTTTGTGAGTCTGCTCAAGCTGTCGTGTCTTTTCACATGCAACTCAAAGACTTGAAGATAGTTAACTCCACCATTCACTAACCATTCAAATTCCATTTGTTGGAGCTTCTTGAGTCTCTCAATCATTGTCCGACTCCAGTTTAAACATAAAAGGCAGAACAATTTCTGATATTTTAGAGCTTGTCTGCATGAGGTAATCAGAGCTGCTAACACACACAACAAGCTCTTGAAACCCCGCCCTCTGTGTCGGGACTCATTTGCATTTAAAGGGACACACAAAACAAACAACAATTTTAACATGCTGTAAAAAATCTGTAGGGTATTTAGAGCTAAAACTTCACATACACACACTGGGGACATCAAAGACTTATTTAATCTATTTATCTTGTAAAAAAAAAAGGGGGGCATTACACACGCCCCTTTAATCAATCTCAAAACTTATATTTTTATTAGATTTACAAATGACAACAGGCAAGAGAAAACATTAACATTTACTCATTTAGCAGATGCTTTTGTCCAAAGCGACTTACAAATGCGGACTAAAGCAAGTGAGAAGAACAACGCAAGAAGTGCTCAAAATACAAAGTTAAGGCATTTCTCAAGCCCCTTTTCCACCAACGCATTTTGAGAGCCGGTTCGGAGCCGGTGCCTGCGCGCGAACCAGTTCCTTGTGTTTCGACAGCCAAAGAACCGATTCGCGGCCGCGAGAACTGGTTCCAAAGCGGCACCAACTCTTTGCTGGACTAGAACCGTTCTTTTAGCACGTCATGTTTACGTCGGGGGCTGGGGCGGCTTCAGATGTGTTCTAAACATATTTTCTGACCATCGCAAAGCCATGAGAAACTGCAGAAACACGCAAGCGTTTTTATTTATTTATTTATTTATTTATTTATTTATTTATTTATTTAAACATAAGAAAAGAAGAAAACAGTCGCGATTGAACAAATAAATGGAAAGAAAAAAAGACACAAGACATGGATACATAACTTATCAGAAAAGATTACATATCAAACGAAAAGATTAAAAGACTTACATATTTCAATTGTTTTTAAAGTTTTCTTGGTACACGAGTTAGAGATAATCCCAAAGCCTACTTGCAAGCGACGTAAACAGTGACGTAACGACGTCGTTCCCTGGGCGCTCTAGTCGTCAGTGGAAAAGCAAACAGGTTCTGAACGGGTTCGCAAGTTGAACCAGCTCCGAACTAACTTTGAACCAGCACCAGTTCCGAACCAGTTCTTTTTTCGGTGGAAAAGGGGTATCAGAGTAGCATAAGCCAGTCAAGGTACGATTAAAGGATAAGGAATATTAATTATTATTATTATTAGGTTTCAGTTGTTTTTTTGAATGCTGCATTCTGGATGAGGGTGGGCAGATCATTCCACGAGCATGGAACCATGAATGAGAATGTTCTGGAGAGTGATTTTGAGGCTCTCAGTAATGGTACTACGAGCCGTCGCTCATTGACTGATCGTAGGCTTCTGGTAGGGATGTAGACTTGTAGTAGTGAGTGAAAGTAGGATGGAGCTGATCCTGTGGTAGATTTGTAAGCAAGCATCAATACTTTGAGGCTTGATGTGAACTTGATGCGAGCCGCGAGTGGTAGCCAGTGCAGAGAGATCAACAGAGGAGTGACGCCCTTTGGGCTCGTTGAAGACCAGACGAGCTGCAGGGCCTGTATGATGGGTCCCAGTGTAAATTGAGAAGAGGAGCGGTCCAAGAACTGAACCCTGGGGAACTCCTGTGGTCAGTTGATGTGCTTTGGATACCTCACCTTTGGGTACCTGTGAAATAGGACTCAAACCAGTGGAGAGGAGTACTTGTGATGCCCAGTGATAAGAGGGAGGACAGAAGGATCTGATGATTCACAGTGTCGAAGGCAGCAGACAGATCCAGAAGAATGAGAACTGATTATTTGGAAGCAGCTTTAGTGATCCGCAGTGCTTCTGTGACCAACAGTAATGCGGTCTCGCTTGAATGCCCTTTCTTAAAGCCATATTGGTTGACATCCAGCTGGTTTTTCAGAGACAGGAAAGATGATACTTGGTTGAAAGCAACTCGTTCAAGTGTTTTCGCAATGAGTGGTAGGAGAGAGACAGGTCTGTAATTCTCTAAATGGGATATGTTTAATGTTTTTTTTAAGCAGTAGAGTTACCCAAGCCTGTTTGAATGCTGTAGGGAAAAAGGAGGGATGAGTTGAGGTGTGTGAGCGCTGGTAGAAGGGTGGGAGAGATTGCTCGTAGAAGGTGTGAGGGGATGGGATCTAGAGGGCAGATAGTAGGATGACTGGAGAGAAGAAGTTTAGATACTTCTTCCTCGGTTAGTGGAGAGGAGGAGAGAAGGTTTTTGGCTATGGGAGAGGTTGGTCTGGGTTTCTGTGTGCTGAACTGGCAGCTGATCGTTGTTGTTTTGTTGTTGAAGAAGTTAGAAAAATCAGCAGCAGTTAAAGCGGTGGGTGGTGGAGGTGGACAGAGGAGAGAGTGGAATGTCTTGAAAAGTGTTCGTTTGTTAGAGGCGCTGTTGCTCTTGTTGTGGAAATGTGAAGATTTCGCGGCATTAAAGGGATACTCCACTTTTTTTTTTGGATATAGGCTCATTTTACCACTCCCCCAGAGTGAAACAGTTGAGTTTTACCATTTTCGAATCCATTCAGCCGATTTTATGATATTGAGAATAATATCAGTAACCAGACTGTTTATGGTCTCATTGACTTCCATAGTAGGAAAAAATATATACTATGGAAGTCAATGAGACCAGAAACTGTCTGGTTACTGATATTCTTCTAAGTATCAGAAAATCGGCTGAATGGATTCGAAAATGGTAAAACTCAAAAGCCTATATCCAAAAAAAGTGGAGTATCCCTTTAATATCAACAGAAAACTAAGAGAGCAGAGATTGATACATACTCAGTCCAGACGTGTCTTTTTTTGTGCAATTTCATCTCCATTGCCCTGAGTTTGGTCCGATGTTTACGAGGAACCACAGATAACCAGGGGTAAGAGGGAGTAACCCATGCAGGTCTGGAGGAGAAGAAGTTAAAATGGAGCATAAGGTATCCGTTGCGGTCACATCCAGAGATGAGAATTGTGAGGGTGAGGGAAAAGAAGATGACACAGCAGAGGAAAGATGAGAGGGAGAAAGTGAGCGCAGGTTTCGTCTGAAAGTAACTGGTAGGGGGGTTGGTGGTGCATGGGGAGTGAGTTGTAGATTGAAAGTAATGAGGAAAGGATCTGAAACATAGAGAGGTTTCACCAAAATGGTGTCTGTGATGCAGTTGCGTGTGTAAAACAGGTTCAGTTAGTTGCTTGATTTGTGAGTACCTGTGATGAGCCGTTTGAGATCGAATGAGGCTAGGAGAGAGATACAGTTTTTCTAGATGAATGTTGGACTCTAGACTACAGGTGGAATGTGTCAATGTGATAAAACTGAGTAACATGTGTCTCTATATCTAAGCACCCTGCGCACCAAAGTTTTTTTATTCACTGTCAGTTACTAATATCACTGATTAAATTATTGGTCATCCATATGTTTTGCCATTAAAAATCAATGGTATGTGGTAAGTATGTGCATTCACAGAAACCTATGTTAGATAAATGATAATCAAATGAACTGTGCATTATTATTTTTTTTTAATATAGAGTACATAATAATATTGTGCATATGTAAACAAAATAGCTTTTTCTTATATTCGAGAGCTGGCTGTGCTTCAATGCAGCAGTCTGTGTCACTGAGGACACAACAGCACTGCAGGAGAAGGATAGACAGTAGACAAAACGCTGTTCCTGTGCTTCAATGGCCTTCTGGCATGATGCATGAAGACTACAGTCACCTGTATCGTGAGTTTGTGACCTTATTCAGCACAGACAAGGCGGTGTGTTGAGGGACAGAGATAAATGGATGAGAAAAGGTCACGTCGCGTATGGCACATGCTTTCTGACATAACCACAGGTGAGGGGGAGAGAAGAATTGGGAAAGGAGTGGGCGATGGCGTTTTACAACAATATAAACCAAGAATTCTTTTGTCAACTTCCTTTCCACAACAATTCAGTGATGAACCCGTCTCTAGTGAGATTCTGAGATCAGCCAGTCCTATAGTATGTGTACTGCAACCAATACTGCTTGGTGGCATGACAGCATTTAATGTCCAATGGCAGAAAAAGCACAATAAATGTACAGTAGTCTCTACAACGTACATGCTATACTAGTCTAGAAATATTTAAATGTCAGTCAATTTCTCCAGACTGATCTCATGAAATGCCGTATATATGACACGCCAATTCGTTTTTCCATTTTGGCGTGCTATCAACACGCATAATCGCTTTTCATCATGTAACGTTATATGAACGCCGTTGACTTAAAGGGTACATATCATGCTTTTAAATCATTCATTTTTACTTATAAATCATACATTTGTGGTCTATATAAAGCATAACTGCAATGCTTGGGTCTGAATTCCTCATTATTATATCTCAACAGGCCCCTTTTCTACCCCTTTTCTGATGTGCTTCTGTGAGCAACCCGTTTCGAAGCGTCTCCTTTAAATAAAAAGGAGTTGCGTCTTTCCCCGCCCGCTCTCCAGGTCGCTGAGTTCACGGTCGGTTCAACTCCCCGCGTTCAGCTATTATTGTAGTTTGATAAGAGATATACGATTACTATAGTTTCAAAGAACATTTTTATTCACACGTTAACAAAATGTCAACAAAAGACTTGTCCATCAAGCGTTACGTATTCGAGCCAGAGCGAGCGATTTGAAAAAGACGACGACGAACCTGCAGAACGTCTTCATATGGATGCAGTGGTATGTAAAGTTAACTATGTTGTGTTATTAGTGAAAGTCGACTATTTCTCTTGTTAAAACAAGCACTCTGACAAGACTGATGACTGCGGTCTGATCTTACCACTAAAAATCTGTATGATAATAATATGATAACTTGCGTTTAGAAAGCGTCAGCAAACACAGCAGCTAAATGATAGAAGGAATTTACCCCTCATTCAGACGAAGTCGATCGGCAAACCCTTCTGTATACTGGCGGAGGTTGTTGGATTGGGGATCCTTGAAGTGCTTCAGGTCACTACATCCAACAACCGAACATTTTGACTAGCCCTCCCGTAACTTCTGCATCATTGAGCTTGGACTACAAAATCGGAGCGAGAAATAATAATGGCGGATTGCTCGAAGTGTTGGACCGGTAGTCGATGTCCTTATTTGTCAGTTCCGCTGCAAATACTGTGACGTAATTGTTCAAAAAACGTAATAGACAACAGGAAAATCCGAACAGGTTGAAAAATATGACCAAAACAGAATATAAATATATAAACGAAGCACCTGAAGAGAATAATTTCATCTTTTCTGTACTTATAAACACTCCAAATATACAACAAAATGCATTTAAGGGCTAAAAAAGTGGATTTTGCATGATATGTCTCCTTTAAAGTTACATTACTATTTAAATAAATATATGACCTACCCCAACCCCTTCCCTAAACCTACCCGTCACTGAGGTTAATAGCATTTATGAGTCTTCCCCTACCATCCTAGGAAAAAAAAAATTATCGCTTTCCAGATGTAGGTCTACATTTTGCTTTGTTTCGCTCGGACATTTAACGGTGTGTATATACACCAAAATCACTCGGACATTTAACGGCGCAGACATACATGCAAACATGTGGACAGCTCAAAATGAGGCTTGGGTTGAAAGTGGCGTGTATGTTCACGCAAAAGTCATGATGCCATGTCGATTTCTCACATAAAGCTACATTGTTATTTACTGATAATCTTCCCCTCTGCTACAGCACAAGAACAGCTCTGAAATTAAAGTATTATGGCATCCAACTTGAGCAATGGAAGCAGTTCTTGAAATGGAATATTATCAATTACAGTATAGATAAAAGCTACATGGAAAATTATAATTGACCGAATCCCCTATGCAAAAAGAAATAAAAAACACACACAGCCCTATTTTAAATTAATAAATATAGATACATAAATACAGGGGTTGGACAATGAAACTGAAACACCAGGTTTTACAACACAATCATTTGTTACAATGGTGAGGGCCTCATTTTGCATCCACATAAAGCACCAATTGACAGATCGAAGTCCTTCACAGTGACCAGAGGGATTATGTGCCGTTCCTCTTCCAGAACAGTGTCCAGGTCACTATATGATGCTAGTGGACTCGCTCCTCCAAAACACCTCAATAATATTCAGATCTGGTGACTGTGCAGACCATGGGAGATGTTCAACGTCACTTTCATCTTCATCAAACCCTTCTGTCACAAGTCTTGCTGTGTGTGTTGGTGCATGATCATGCAGATACGGGGTTTGAGCATCAGGTGCTCATGATCCTGCAGAGGGGTTTGGTAGTCCTCGGCAGAGTCGTGTCCATCAAATACAATCAGAATTGTCATGATATTGGAGCTCAAACCATCACTGATCCACCCGTGCTTCACTCTGAAGATTGGCCGCCAGGCATATACTGTAGATGTGAAACCTCCAACATTGGCCAGTGTTTCAGTTTCATTGTCCAACCCCTGTATATACTTGCATATAATGCACATACATACACACGCATTTAATAAAAATGTTGTAATTATGGAAATTAAAAACTAAAGTAAATAATTAGAACATAATTGCCCAACCACCGTACCGCAGCACTAGTGTGCCATGACAGCTTGTCATTGGAAAATGAACAAATTCCAAAAAAATAAATTAAAAATAAATGCAAATAAGAATATATCGTTGCTGTGGGCGGATACCTCGTATCTCTATGTTTTGTCATTTTTGTTATATCATTTTGAAATATGAATGCTATTGGTCCTCATTTAAGTCTATATTTTGGTTTTTCCAAATATTTAACCAATGAAAAGCATTTTAAAAAGGTTGTGAAAGGAAAAACTCCATTGGATCCTTAAACTTTCAGTCAAACCACATAAGTCTATCTAAGTTCTACAGAGTTGAGACCATCTCTGCTTTTTTGCAATCCAAATAAAGAACTGATGCTTGAGTAAGTACAGCATTTTCTTTACTCAATAAACACTATGTCAATAAAGGCTTGTGTTTTTTGTATTAAAAGAGCGGAGAAGAGTCTTAGTCAGGTATTTGCTATCTAGTTGAAGCAAATATACTGTTTTAAATATCCTGTACATGATATAAAAGTGCTTCTTATTTAATATCAGGAGATTTTGACTAAATGTATTCAACAGCAAGAAAATAGAGTGTGTGTGTACATGCATACACACACAGACAAATATAATCAGTTATAATATATACGTATACACACAGATGAAAAGCATTTGAATATGTTTTATTGAATTTTCAGCTAGAAGTGTATATGTTGTTATATCACATGAGTAATTGAATGTATTGTAAACTGTATAATACTATAAAATGCAATTGCTCATAATGTGATATAGTATTTAAGGTACTAACACCCACCCCTGGAGACCCACACCATCATTTAATCACTGCCACCATCACTGTTGTGTATCTGGACAGTCTATGGTGATGCTAATGGAAGGTGTCTAGACAGGCACCATCACGTCACCCTGACTCCAATAAGCATGTTACACCGACCGGCAAACACACAGACACGAAATTACATGACAACACATAATACACATCTGCTTCAATGTGTCCAGCATGCTAGTTAACAGGTACGCTGACTCTCAAAAACAGCGGGAAAAATGCACAGGCGATACATCAAAGAAATGTTAACTCACAAAGCAATGAAAGATGCTGACAAAAGCTGAAAAAAGGAGGAAATGTAAAAACATAGAGGGGTGTGAAAATGCCGGCACTGATTCAGCCTGTCAGATTCTCACTCACCTTATGTGCCAGAGCGTTACACACAATGACGCAGCATCTCTGCAGCACAGCGAGCAGGGAGGCAGAAACAGGAGGAAGACTGAAAGAAAAGCGAGGAAAAAAAAAGGATAAAGAGCCTACCTGATGAGATCTGCGTGTAGGATCCTGTTCGTTAGCGTGTAGCACAGAGGAAGACGGAGAACCTCAGATGGACCTGGAGAGAGAGAGACAAAGGAGAAAGAAATGTGGCAGGTGAGCTCAAGGTGTCCGCAGAGTTCCCTTATATCAGTCACATGACCTCGGCAGCTACAATACATGTTCCTCCACAATGGCCAGAGACACGTGTGAGTTTAGCATGCGCCGTCCATACTGCCACCTTCCAGCAAGTGGCAGAGTGGTATGAGCGAGGGGTAGGGCACTGTGTGTGTGTGAGAAAGAGAGAGTGTGTGTGGGAGTGAGTGTGTGTCTAAATGAGATGGTCATATAATTAACAGCCTGATACACTGTAAACAAGAGCCGAAGTAAAAAAAAAATGAATCCGTGATTGAGCTGAATGTTCTAGAATGAGTTTAGATGCTCTGAGGCTACATAAAAGGACTGCAGATGAAAAGAATGACATTGCATAAAAGGAAAAAATCTTTTTCAATGCAGCATCTCTATATTGTAACAGTTATAGATAATGGTAGTTTCTAAAACGTTTTTCTGGGCCCTCAATCAGTCAAACACCTAGCCCCGCCCTCAAACTCACGCAACTGTTGAAGAAGTTTAGCATAGAAATGTAGACGCACCCTAGCGGCAGCAAAAATTATTTCGCAGCCAGCGTGGTCTAGCAACTCTCCATAGACGTTTTAGCTGGAAAAACCTAACTCTGGTCAGGCCAATCACATCGTGTATAGAGTCGACGGGCGGGCTTAATATAATGACGACAGAGTTGCGACGGTTCACTGCTACTTGAAAACAAAGAATGGCTACTGCTGGCGAACAGCTGTCTTTCGATTCGGCTTTGACCGCTACTCTGGGGTGCGTTTCCCGAAAGCATCGTTAGCCAACTATGGCTCCAAGTTCCGTCGTTATCAGCATAGTTCAACGAGTCGGTGTTTCCCGAAACCATCGTTCCAACGAACATTCGCAAACAGCATCGCAAAGTTGTGTGGTTTGAACGACAGCTCTCGACCTGTGGTTAGAGGCATTGTTACTATATTGTGTGACATTTGGACGTAATAAATCCTTATCTTGAGCAAAATAAGCAAGCTGACATTCAGTACAACCGGTGCCTTTTATTTAGAATACATACAAATGTAATTAACGTCTTTTAGTTTTTCAAAAGATTTGAAGTACCGTGTTTGAAGAGTGCGCATGTGCGAACGTGCTCTACTATTTAAGAACGAGCCAAATATTGAGTCTGGCAATAAAGCAAAATAACTGAGAACAATTAGAAATAGTCCTCAGATGACATGTCTGTAATTTGTATAAAACAAATCTAGCGTTAATTGGATCTCAAACAGTTTCATTTAAAGTAGTTAATACTCCACCACGTGTGAAACCAACGTGGTTGAACGATACTTTGCGACAGTGGGTTTCGGGAAACAGTCCTGACTAGCTAGTTAATTTCTCCAACGATGCATCATACTATGGTAGTGAAGCAGTGAGCTACGTCGTTGTAAAGGAAACGCACCCCTGGACGATTTGAACTTAAGCTTTTCTTTGAAACCAGAACAAAAATGGCACTTGAGTCATTTTTTTTTTTTTTTAAAAAAGATGTGTTCGGAGTTTTGCCGACTGGATACGTTCTGATTACTGTACCTTCGTTCACCTTCGTTGCTCTGATTGGTTGTAGAGCTATCCAATTACGTGCAAAGAGAATTTGAAAGACAGAGTGAAAATTGTTTATATTTTCAGATTACTGACTCAAAGTCCCTTTAAGACAAGTCATTTCACTCGGCAACCATCTTTGAAACTATGATTTTATCAATTCTTTAGAAAGTGGGACTTATTCCATCACATTGCGCGTTGCACTTTCTTCTTGTAACGAACTGCTCCTAGACACGAAGGTTGAGAAACCAAATGCAGTTTTTAATTGGAAAATCCAAGATCATAAACCGTATAACAGGCAGTAGTCAAAAGCACAGGGTAATCAGTCCAAACAATGACAAACAAATCCAGAGGGTGAGACAGGAAAGGGAAAACCAAGACACAGGCGGATTATCAAAAACCAAAAACATGGAAAACAGTGGAAACGCTCAGATATGCAATGTTACATGCAGGGTCCGAAATTAACTTTTTGGCTCACCACGGGGACTGGTAGATGAATAAATCCACCAGCCAAGAATAATATTGTTTACCGGCCAAAATAATGAACAGCCTTTATATATATATATATATATATATATATATATATATTATATACACACACACACTACAGGGCTGTTGAATGCTTGATTCTGATTGGTTGAGAACGTTCTAAGGTGTGCAATTATTTTTAGGGAAACGCACAGCTAAAGTAGTTTCAGGAACTGTATTGAATCGAGGAGTCTGATTAAGGTAATATTAAGGAGTTCCAACTCAGTCCTACTGTAAGAATATTTATGATAGCATGATGTGCTAACCGAATTCTGAAACTATCAATGTTAGTTTTACGATGCAATGACATCTAACCTAATATCCATTTAATCTTCACTTCTCGGTTTTTTTTTTTTTGTTTTTTTTTTTGGATTGTTTTTTCAGAAGTGATCTCTTCCCCCAGTTGGCCACAACTGTCACAGACCATATGAAATACCAGAGCACTGCAGACAGGAAACTAGGATTGGCAATCTGACAGTAGCTGGTGTTCATATGGCCTCAATAAAGAGACTCCCTCCCAACAGACTCATCCCAGTGCAGTAAATCCTCCAAGCAGCTCTCTGCTCTACTGGAGGTGAATGAGGGCTTTATTGGAGCAACTTCACTCTGGACCGACCATGAACAAATCCTATATTGGATTAGAACAATCACTGATCTAAAGTCAGCTTTTGATTCAGTTGGATGGTATAAAAGAGAGATATGGGAGCCCGTTCTCATCCTTTGGCGTCATATAGGTGACGCCATATGACATTTTGTCGAAATACTAACCACATGGCACCCTTTAGCGTCAATATAACGCACAGAACCCAAGGTGTCATACAGGTGAGTGACATCTTTACCGTCAATATGAGACGCAGACCCAACCCCAGACCTAAACCTACCCATAACAGTGCGTGTTATATTGATGCTAAAGGGTGCTATGTGCGTAGTATTTCGACGAAATGTCATATGGCATCACCTATATGATGCCAAAGGATGAGAATGCGTTGGATATGGAATATAAACCCAAGTAAAATGGACCATTTTTGTGGCATACTGTAACTTATGACTGTTTTTTTTTTTCTTGACAGTCATGGTCACTATGAACTGTGTTTGTATGGAAAATAGTAGAATCATAAACAAAGAAATCTCCCTCTGTATTCCAGTTTTTTTGTATTTAATACTTTATTAATTTCATTCAGTTTTTTTAAGTTAAAATTTTTCATCTAATATTAATATTTTATTTTTTAGCTTTATTTCATATTTTAATAACAATACTGATACAGATACACTGTTACAGATTTGGAAAGACATGAGGGTGAGAAAATAATGACATTTTCATTTTCGTTTGAGTTATTCCTTGAAAACATTGGCTTCTTATCATTCACCTCAGACCATCTCTCTCTCAATTTGCTCATGTTTTGCTGACCGTCATCATTAGGGCAGTACAAAGATTTGTCTTCATTCATTTCTCCCTTTGGCAGTTCATGCTCTCTCCCATCATCATCATCACCATCTCAACAAATGTGGGATTCTGAAGGCAGTGCAAACACTGGGGCACAAAACAAGCCTGTAGAACCCGCTTACCCTCCTAAAAACCCCACCCCAAGCCTCACTATAGATGATTATCCCCCAACCGCTGAATGAATCTTCTTTCATGCGTATAGCTTCCCAGGCTCCGAGGTCTGCTTATTCTCATGCACTTTCTTGGTAACATGGGCGTCTGCCTTCCTGAAATAGCGAGTCTGATGGGTTTAGCCATGTGTGGTGTGCCAGCGCCGCATGGAGTAGGATGAGGGTGGGCACTGGTAATTTAAAAACACATATGTCTGGGCCGTGCAAAGCAAGCGTGTGCGCTCTAGAGTCTAGACTGCATGTCTTGTGAGCTGATTTGGTCCCTAGCAGGGGATATTTGTAGTTCACTTGACTTCAAAATCCATTTACTTGGAATGCCTTGCAATTTCATCAAAGACAGAGTGGGTAAATAAACCTTTTAAAAAAATTAAACTCATAAAAATAAAAAAAAGTAAATCAATCAAATTAAATGTCATGTCTAAAGAACAAAGCCTCTAACCGTAAAGGGTTCCAATTGATCATTTGCAACAAAGACCTATTAGAAACTGAGCTGGAGCTGTTCTCCTTAAAGGGACAGTGCATCTAGAACTAAACGACACCTTTTGTTTTGTTTTTTACAGATTTAAGTCAAATGAGTTTGCAATGAAATGAGTAGGAATACAATATTTTTTAAAAAAATTGGTGAACTGTGTCTTAAAGACATTGTATGTAGCGCTAAACAGCACGACTTTGAGGATTCAAATAAAAAATCATGTTGCCTTATTACAATTTTCCCACAATAACCCTTTTATTTTTCAATTCTGGGTACGATTTTTCAATTTTTAACATAATAAAAGGGTTAATATAAAACTTAAAATATGTAAAAATGTAAAAAATCTCAAGAAATTAGCACTTTCATTGTGCCTTGCAACATCAACAAACTCAGACAATACTTGTCATAAAATACAGTCAATAATTGAGTCTCACAAAATGTGGGCGAATGGGAGTGGGTTGAGTTTGATGAGATAAAAAAGCCAGTAAATAAATAATATCATAAATAAACATGAATTAAATAAATGCATACATAAATATTATTTGAATAAATAAATGTTATTTAAATACAGAAATACCAACCCAAATACATAATTTAAAAATATATATATTTAAATCAGTATTATTTGAATAAATAAACATGAAATAAACAAATAAATAGCTCAAATGTTAATTGTTTGCCTTGGATGACATTGTAGGGCATTCTAAGCAAACAAGTTATATTAAAGGGATACACCACTTTTTTTTAAAACGAGTTTTACCGTTTTCAAATCAATTCAGCAGATTTTCTGACATTTAGAAGAATATCAGTAACCAGACAGTTTCTGGTCTCATTGACTTCCATAGTAGGAAAAAAATATACTATGGTAGTCAATGAGACCAGAAACTGTCTGTATACTGATATCCTTCTAAATATCAGAAAATCGGTTGAATTGATTCGAAAACGGTAGAATCCAACTGTTTAACTTTGGGGGAGTGGTAAAATGAGTCTATTTCCCAAAAAAAGTGGAGTATCCCTTTAAAAATGCATTACACTAAAAATCATATTAAAAGGTCTTGTAAATATAAACTTCTCTTTGAAAGTGTCAACTGTCCAGCAATAATCAAACCATACTTGATTATTTCCCTTGGACTATCTCAGTCATTAAACAACAAATCTATCTCCTCCCAAGTAGGATCCAGTCATAATCTTCCCAATCACAGTGTCCCCACAGCAGATACTCATGTATACAGACTGAACCATGCCTCTGCTATGGTGGATCAATCCTAATTAGCCTGATGGCTATTTGAGCCCACACTTGCTCCAGACTGCATCGAGGCGGACTAGCTGCCCTAAGGTTAGACCTCCTATGGGGTGAGTATGAGGGGGAGAGACATCCACTAATCCAGCAAACCAGCAAACAGCAGCTGCACCCTGGATCTAATCCCCCCACACCCCCCGCCCAAATCCACAGCCTCAAGCAGTCAAAAATGAGCAAACTGTCAGGCGTCCCACCTGAGACCCGTACATGTCAGACTTATTCATTATATAGCACACTTCTGCTCACATATTTGTCATGGACTGTTGATTTAGGCCTCTACCTCTCTTGTGAGAAATGTTGTCTTTGATGCCATTGTCTCATCTTACTGTGAGACAGCTGAAGGTAGAACAAGATTCCCCTGTTTGTTGTTCAAAAGTTAAAGCACAAATTACAAATGCTTTTTTGGGAGTCAGAGCATGTTGTGCTTTCATGTATATCAGTCTGTTTAATCCGGGTTCGGATGTCTCTTAACTGCAAGTCTTGCATGTCTCCAAAGATGAATATTTCTCTGATTTATCTCATGAATGCAGGCTACGTGACATTTAATTTGAAATTCTAAAAGAAAACATCAGGCATTCCAAGCGAAAACATGATAAAAACCCAACATCTAAAATTCTTTCTGCACAATTCCATGAATTTTCATCAAATATTAGCGCATTAGGGTTGTAAAAATTCACTTGTTTTCCTAATGTACTGATTAGAAATCCTGCAAATGCATATGATACATGGCTTTTAGAATCGCTACTTGTTTGTTGCGGTCAAGAATTCAATTAAAGGTACAATATGCAGGATTTTTGCAGTAAAATATCCAAAAACCACTAGGCCAATGTTATATATTTTGTTTAGTTGATTACTCACAATATCCTAAATATTTACAACCATTTGTAAATAATTGAGAGAAAATTTCGATTTTTAACCAAGGAAACGGGGCGTGTGAGCAGGGGTGAGGAGTCGTCATATCTGTGTTACCTGCGGTTTCCGTCAGGTTTGACCTTGTACGCAATAGTAACCATGGCGACAGACGTGGACAACTGGGTCGGTTATGCCTGTTATGCGTGCTCAACAGCATGAGGGTCCCTAGCAGGGTTTTGTTCAAACATTATGGACCATGGCAAGAGACAAAAAGACGAATAAAACGAAGATCAACATCTTTCGAGATGCCGAGAGCTCCACGTCCGCGACTAACTTCGACTTAGAGACGCGAGTGTTGCATGTTACTTGAGCCAACAGCTGAGCAAATGAATGTATATAAAACTAATCAATGTTATATAGTTCAACATGATAAAAAGTTAGAATATGTTATTCTCTAATGTTAATCTAGCTTAGTCTCATACAGCCAACAGACAACGTAACTAACAACATTCAACACACTCAAATGCCGTTTAGTGTGATAGTGAAACTGCAAGTGAAGCAGCTCTGCGTTACCTCAAGTTTAATTCCTCTAATAAACTGACCTGTGTGAGTAATTCAGCGTGTAGTTCGGTAGAATTAAATGTCCTTATTCCTTTATATCCGTGGGACTCGCGTTGTGTGTAGCGCTGGTATACGTCTAGAAATCGCGCCCTGCTTCATACTACAGTCATGTTTAAACATCAATGCATTTACTCATCCATAGAAGATCCATCAGCTAGATGACAAGATCCATAATTCCGCTTAATGCAGAATATACATCATTAATATACGCCTTTGTTATTGTAAGAGGTTAGCGACCCCTGGTGGCGAAACAATCTTGCATTTTGTACCTTTAAAATGCTAAAAATCGAATTAATACTTACATGTGCAAGTTACTGGAGACTAGTATGGCACTGTACATGCTTTCATTGCATTTTTAATATTGTAGTATTTGGATTTTTTTACTGACTAAGGGTTCCCACGGTCATGGAATACCTGAATAGAAATGAAATTTCATTAATAGGCCCACCCATTCAAATTTGTCCTAGACTCTGCATATTCAATCAACGATAATGAGTAAAGTGACTAGTGAATACCCAACCCGGTCTCATCCCCAAGGCGTCACATAGGTGACGCTTTTGACATTGTGTCTACATCCAACGCACATGGTACCCTTTAGCGTCAATATGAAACGCAAATATAAATGAGGCGCCTCCTAGAGGTCTAACCCTAACACTACCCCAGACCTAAACCTACCCATAACCGAAGCGTGTTATATTGACGCTAAAGGGTGCCATGTGCGTCGATTTAGATGCAAAAAAAGCGTCACTACGCCCTAGGATGAGAATGCGTTGGAATACCTTGGCCTCTATAGACTTTGGGACTAAATGACACAGCAGTTGTATTCACACTCTAATTAAGCCTTTTGCCAAGACATTCCCCCAAGTTTTCCCCCAAGCATATCTAGATTTACATTCAGCCTCCACACATGCTACCGTAATTGGTCTTGAGCAAGTGTGATGAATGAAGAGAGAAAAAGCAAGAGATAGGCTGAGGGGTTTCAACACTGAAGCTCTTGAGAGCAGAGCCAAAAAAAAAACAACGAAAGACCTTAATTAACGTAACAGAGCTTTCATCTGGGCCAGGCCTTTAATCAATATGTGCAGGTTAACCACACACACAATCACATAATAACTGCACCAGCACAAAGCAAGCACTCTGGCTGGCTAAAAGTCGAGAGCTTGATTGGTTCAAACCAACGCCATCTCACGACCAATTCGGACGAATTCGTACAAGTGATTAAAAAGTGGCTAATTCGTACTAATTCAAACGACCTCACTCGTACGAATCCATACGATTTGTCTAAACCCACGTGATGGGTAGGTTTAGGGGCGGGGTCAGGGGTAGGTCATTCGTCCAAATTCATACGAATCGGCCAACTCGTAAAATATGAACGATTTAGCAAAAATCGTACTGATTCGTACGAATTGTTACGAATTAGCCACCTCGTGAAATTTGTATGAATTGCCGTGAGATTAGGTTGGGTTCAAACACAGCAATTCAAAGACCGAAACAAACAACAGACAATGTCATAAACTTTGATCAATTTTGAGATTTAACGATTTTAATATCACAATAGAAATTAATATTTTTGCTATAAAATAAAGTTAATGTAGTGCGGTCACTAGGTATCCTACTTTTTGGCCCACTTTATACTCAACTGGGATTAGCACTTTTCTAATGCATTGACCATCCAATATAATCCCTGTGAAGAATGGGACAGATCTGATCCACGATGTGCCTGAACTGGACACTAATTCTGTGAAGCTCTTACATGTAGAAGCACTGATAACATAATCGACCTTAATCTCTTAAAAGGGTGTGAAAGAATCACCTCTCACACGCACCCACCAAACACAGGTCACACTGCGTTACAGATACACCTGTCTTGTTGTATGGTTTCTTTTGACTAATGGATTTACAGCAGGAGGCATTAAGACAAAGTGTGCACTTCAGAACAAGTTTGTGACAGCACAGATTTATAACCACAAAAAAAGGTTTTCAAAAGTAGTGACACATTGTGACAATCTACACTAGTGACAGTCACAACAAATCCACAACAAGACTCTTGGGCAAGACATAAGATTACTCTGGAGCGACCATTGAAGTCTACAGTAATTTGCTTTAGATAAAAGAATTTCAGTCACCATACAGTTTCTGATCCCACTGACTTCCATAGTAGGAAAAAAATATATACTATGGAAGTCAATGTAACCAGAAACTGTCTGGTGACTGAAATTCTTCTAAATATCACAAAATTGGCTGAATGGATTCGAAAACGGTAAAACCCAACTGTTTAACTCTGGGGGAGTTGTAAAATGAGCCTATTTCCAAAAAAAAAATGGAGTCTCCCTTTAAGTGAATGAATCGAGTCATACATAACAAGTTTTTTTTTCCGCACCTGAATGATTGATTTTCAACAATAGTAAAAAATGATGCAATGACTCATAACTCATTTCGTTCCTGAATGAATCAGTATGTTTCAAAAAACTTTTGCTGATAATTTACTCACCCCCATGTCATCCAAAATGTCCATGTCATTCTTTCTTCAGTCGAAAAGAAATTATAGTTTTTGATGAAAACATTCCAGGATTTTTCTCCAGATAATAGACTTCAATGGGAATCTTTTTTCAAATCTTTTTCGAATCTTTTTTCGTGTCATTTGGTTCATTCAACAAACGAAATGAACGTGTTTGACTCGTTCAAGATTCCTTCATTTTGATGAACGAGTTCGAACAGGAGAGTCACGAACACGCATCACAGAACAGAGCAAGGCATTTATTTTAGCTTATAAAACTTAAACTTCCTTGTTTTTTTTGTTTTTTTTTAACGAGTGATCGTTTCGCTTAATAATACCCTTATTCATCGTGTGAAATTGTTTAAAGCCCTTTGAAGAAACTGTCTTTTGGACCTTGAGCCGTTTGGTTCCCATTGAAGTCCATTATATTGAGAAAAATCCTGGAATGTTTTCATCAAAAACCTTAATTTCTTTTTGACTGAAGAAAAAATGACATGGATATCTTGGATGACATGGAGGTGAGTAAATTATCAGCAAAATATTTATTTAAAGTGAACTACTCCTTTAAGATGTAACGATATAACGAGAAAACTAAACAATCCACAAGACTGACAGCCTGAAAACAAACACATTTTATTTATTCATTAGATATATAAATAAACAAACAAATAACCAAAATAAATAAATCTGTTACAAAAATATCTGCAGTATAATAGCCAAATAGGTTTTAATTTAGATAATTTACTGTACATGATTTCAAATGCAACAGGACATGATTGGGTCATGGAACATACAGCAGTTTATCCAATAGTAATTATACCACACTTTTTTGATAAACATTATGCAAAAAAAACCCTGCACCTAGGCCGCTGGGACAGCTTACGATTTAACCCCGAGTAAGAGGGATAGTAAATATTTTATGACTTCTGCCAACTGAAGTGCACTGAACATTATTGACTAAAGTAACCACTGACTGCAAACACAGCCACACTGTAACTAAAGCATTTATAAGCACTTGTCAAACAAGTGATTCTCAGCAGGGATATATCTCAACTCTATTAAGAGGGATAACAATACACACTGAGTAGTAGTGGCTATACGGCTAATGTAGCGCAGCTCTGTGATACCTCTCCCTCCCTCTTAAAAACATTCTTCTATTCCCATAAGACTACTGGATGTCCCCTTGCTGTTAGGCATTTCAACTGGAAAACAGTCATGTTGTCCGCGCACAGCTGCTAAGTGAGATGGAACAGAGTGTTTTTTGAAACTGCCATATTTATAACAAATATCAGTCTTGTCAAGCTCATTCTTTTCTTGTGGTTTAGTGTCTGGAAAGAAAAAAGGTCTCAGTTTAGAAATGTAGTGTCAAAGGCACTTGAAAACTCAGTCTAGCTGGAGAGAGCTCACAGTGCCCAAATCCGATGTTATCCATGCCATTTTAAATCACGGAAATGGAAAAATGGGCCAAACATTATGGATTCCAACTGAAATCCCTTGAAAGATTATCCAGTTAGTTTTCATTCAACATTGAGGCTCAGAAATGGAATTACCAAGACTCATGATTATTAAAAGGTACCAACAGCACAGATTAATTATATGATTTAATTAGAGGAAAAAAAAACTCACATCAGCTGTCTGAAAAGGCTCATCTAAAGACAAACAAATTAAGATGGATGGACGGACGGACGGACGGACGGACAGACAGACAGACAGACAGACAGATAGATAGATAGATAGATAGAATTGAACGAATGATGGATACACAATAATAGATAAATACCAGACAGACAGACAGACAGACAGACAGACAGACAGACAGACAGACAGACAGACAGATAGATAGATAGATAGATAGATAGATAGATAGATAGATAGATAGATAGATAGATAGATAGATAGATAGATAGATAGATAGATAGATAGATAGATAGATAGATAGATAGATAGATTTGAACGAATGATGGATACACAACAATAGATAAATACCAGACAGACAGACAGACAGACAGACAGACAGACAGACAGACAGACAGACAGACAGACAGACAGACAGACAGACAGACAGACAGACAGACAGACAGAAAGATAGATAGATAGATAGATAGATAGATAGATAGATAGATAGATAGATAGATAGATAGATAGATAGATAGATAGATAGATAGATAGATAGATAGATAGATAGATAGATAGATAGATAGATAGATAGATAGATAGATAACATGATTGAACAAATGATGGATAGACAATAATAGATAAATAGATCGACTACCCAACAGACAGACAGACAGACAGACAGACAGACAGACAACATGATTGAACAAATGATGGATAGACAATAATAGATAAATAGATCGACTACCCAACAGACAGACAGACAGACAGACAGACAGACAGTTGGATAGTTCAAATCTATCTAGCGATGTAATGAACCTATGTGAATGTCCCATTAGAGGGCTCCTGCAGGTTCCAGTTTGGCAGCATCTTGATAAGAACCTTCAGTGAGTTTGTCTCAAACTGAGAGCCTCCTGGACAGCAGATGGTCAACAGTACTGCCGTCAGAAGTTATCAGCAGGTATTAGATGTCTCTTAACATCAAGACTTAAGCTTAAGATAGATATCCACTTTAGTTAAACAGATTCCTAATTCAGAGTCACTCTAATCAACAAGGCTACTGTTCTCAGTTACCCACATTTGTTTATTACAGTGCTATGAAAAAAGACATTTCTGCCTTTATATCTAATGTAACCATTTGAATTTTCACTTTACATTCAAAGGGGATCATAATTAGAGGTATAGTTGCAGGTCTGTGGCATAAAAAAGAAAATATGTGTATCACAAATTCAAAAAAAGAGTTTAGTTGTAAAACAGGAGTACAGCAAAACCACTGTACAGGGGTGACAGTGGGGTTTGGGATCTACATCTCGTTGCCTGGTGTCTGGTGCATGAGAAAATATCATACAACCACAGCTCTGTGGCAGCTAACATCCAGAAGGCCCACAAGCATACCACAACATGCTATCATTCATTTGTGAGACTCATAACTGCAGTTATTAATTATAATAACTCTAACAGCTCACTTTAGTTTTAACAGTGATTTATATATAAAGCCTTCGTGGCACCATATCACATGTCCAAGACTTGATTAAATCAACACAGTATGCTTACTGTTAATTGGACTAAATTAGTAGCCGGTTAATGTGTACATTTTTCAGTGTAACCTGTCCATTTGGAAATGGATTCCAGCCTCATTCATATTCCTTTAAATTCCATATCTGGACAGGAGATCAATCTAGTGATGCAACATTTCTGTCTGGCAGAAGAAAGGATCGTCCATTAGAGAATTGTTCTGCATATGAATCCATTGCATTGCTATTAATATAGAACATAATAAAATCTCCAACACTGCCTGACACGAGCCAAAACGACCAAATGTAAATAAACAAAATCACTTTTCAAATTGACAAATCAACAGACTTACCTAATTAGTTCAAAGTATAGTTAAATGCAGCGAATTAATATTTAAAGGTACACTTCACCCAATTTGCGTCTTTAGAAACCCAGTCACATTTTTGAATGGTCATGGTTTATTCCCTAAGGATTTAAGTGTTTTAATTCCTGCTTATTGTGACGTAAAAATCGTCATTTTGCGTCATAATAAGCAGGAAGTCAAATTTCATTCAAATCTGTATAGACTACAAACATTAGCTCATTATTATTCAAGGGTGTGGGACCCACTCACCCTACAGGCCTATTACAGATAAGTGGGTGGGACTTCACTTGCAGAAACTGAATCAATAGACCTTTTTCACAAAAACCGGAAATACGTAATTGTCGGGGAAGCGGAGTTCCCGTCAACTGTCAACACATTAGAATAACCTACCCATGGAAGAGAAAATTGATCAGAGAGTCTTCAAAACTGCGAGAAATTGTAAACGTGTCATGGTCCAGTTGTTGATGACTTTGTAAAATGCTGTGGTGATGCTTGTCTGCAGCTGATGTATCTAAGACCAAAGATATGACTATTGATTTCAGAACTGAAGCTCATTCTTCCCAATATAGCTACGTTCATTAAAGGTAAGAAGGTGAAGTGTGTGGAAAGTTATTAATATTTAGGGACTATTATTTACAATAAACTGCATTTTGATGTGAATACCAGAAAGAAGTCTGTCAGTTTTATTCAACAATTATCCTCTTAGGTAACGTTAGTGAATTTTTTTGCACTGCTCTTGCTATAGAACGATCAAAGATGAAGAACAATTTATACAAATATTAATTTATCCCTTGTACAGTCAGATTGTTAAATACTCAGATGCTAATATTTTAAATTTATATGTAGCCCACTGTTGTGTTATTATTAATCTAGTTTTATATTGTGAGGTATATTTTTATGTCTTCATTACGCTGGATACAAATATCTTAATAAATTTGAACATCAACTAACGTTACCTTAAAATACACAAATCATAAAACATAAAAAATAAACATAAACAATGACGGCTTAGTGAATGGTGACATGATAAGTACAGAAGATCACAGGATCAATAACATCCCGCCAGATTGCCTGAATCCATTTCCGTCGAACTTTATCGACAGGGAACTAACGAGGGAAGGAATGAAAATGACAGATATGGCTGCTTTTGGGAATAACAAAAAAGATTGGTACGCAACAAACTCTTACAAGTTGCCTGCGGCGCTATCTGTTTTGAATGGAACGGAAGAAGATTAACACGACAATTGCGTATTTCCGCTCACAAATACGGAAGTTGTGAAAAAGGTCTATATCAGCCATCTTGTTTGGAAGCTAAGCTAACAAGCCCTGTAGAGATATGAAGTATGATACTGATGGAAGAAACTAAACATGATATGGAAGAAGAGGATTTTGAAAGTCTGCTGCTCTAATCCGATGTTCGTGGCTGTCATTACGAGTCACAGTATAGTGAAGAGCAGCTGAGGCTGATGGAGGAACCGGAGGCGGCTGCCCGTCGCGGTCGAGGAGCCCGGACTGGCTCGAGCTGGGCGGACTGCTAGTGCCTGTGCTCTCGCTGTGAACTACAAACACAGATAGAGTCCGTCTGCTACAGAGAATTTCAAAAATGGCAATTTCTCCTGGACTGAATCAGATGAGCACACGGATGTTTGTGTTGTGATGTGAACCATCCTAGTTTTGGCTGACTGAACGTCCAGGTATCATGCAGTAATTCACCATATAGAAAGAAATACAAACGAGGAGTAATTCACTAATGAGTTTGCCAATGTAACTACAGGGTTTGTTGTTGTGGGAAGAAGGAGGCGGGAACCGGCGAACATTTAAACATTTTAATAGTAAAATGAACAAATACAAAACGAAAGTATAAGCCAGCAGCCCCTCATTGACGACTGCTGTAACGTTACTCACAATAGAAACAAAACAACATAAAATCAGGCCTGTTTCTCTCTCGAGTTGCCGTCGTCGCTCCTCATTTTATGCTTTCGCTCCTCCATTAGAGATACGAGACTGGCACGCACCTCACAGCTGTCTTTCATTATCACTCACGCCACCGGCCTCGCGCCGTCCTCTCTACGTCCCTTGCCCTCGATCGTCCTGCTCGCCACAGCCAACTAACTTGAAATTTTGTGTTAAATGAATTTCAAACATTAGCCTTGTAGACAGCGTTAACGTTAGCCTTGTAGCTAACATTAGCCTTGTAGACGAAAGAGCTATTTCTCTGTTTGCGCTGTTCTGGATTAGTGGGTGCGGCTTGCAGAGCTGTACAATGTGGTGCATTGTGGGAGTAGTTGTCTTACATAAAAAAGCGCCCTTCAGTTATTTTCTCGGCCAAGAGGGCACCAAATTCAAAAATTCTTCCACATTTCGACTACTTATATGATCCACTTTCAATAAAGATTAATGTTGAAATGGGTGAAATGCTCCTTTAATAAATCACTTATTAAATTGACAAATAAAGACATTATCAACACGGTTTAATTGATGTTAATTTTATAATGTTTAAAATGCTAATTAAATGTAACAAAATACTTCAATGCAATTGCTTTTCTTTGGGAGCAAACCAACTGTCAACACTGCCCTATCATTGGTAGTATTGTATTGGTAGCATACTTTCTGATGCTTTGTCTCTATAAATCACTTTCAGAGTAAATACTCCTTAAAATGATGAAATAACCCCATGGAAGAGACGAGTTTAGTCAAGTGCCTTGCTCAAGGGTATAAATGTGACACTTTAAGGATCTCCCGTAGCAGGGCTTGAACCTACGAACATTTGGTCACCAGCTCAGTTTGTTAACCACTAGAATACATGAGCAAATAAATGCCTCAGAGCAAACATCCAAATGCACTGCAATTTGAGTGAGACACACGGATTCACTCTCACATGTGGGAGCAAACAGAACCAAAAACTACTGGTGGAGACCTGGCAGGTCAAAGGTCAACAGGCTTCAGCTATAAACCTGTCTATATAAATATGATCTTACACTTTTCTATGAGAGAGAGATAAAGAAGGAAGAGAAGATCTAGCAAGAGTTATTCAGTCTGCTCGTGCCAAGGTGTCAAAAGAAGCTCCAAGTTCCTGTTTCCTGTATCTATCTCTCTCTCACACACTTTCTCTCTATCTCAGACTTTTATTCTCTGTCTCTGTTCTGCTTTGTGAAGAGCACAGGAAATTCCTCTCAAGTGAAATACTCATCCCATGGGCAGAATCAGTGCAGAGATTATACATACTATTTGAGGGTGGGAGACTGCAAAAATGGGTAATTTTTGAAAGAGAGGAAGGGAACCCTGTTGGAAAATCCAGATTAAACTGGTAACTGTGTTTTGGAACAAGCTAGATACGTAGCTGCCATGTTCCAAAAACCAAGTAGACCATTTTAAGCTGGTTTGTTGCTGGTCTAGGATAGTCTAACAGCGAATTACTGTCTTGGATCAATGGGAAATCAGCTACCAAAACACATACAGTAGCTACCAAGAAGGATTTTCATGATGACAAAAAAATAAGGAAAGCTGAGGAAGACATGAGAATAAAAAAATATTGCCTTATCGAGCACCCAAAAAATCCCTCAAGTTATTCCAAACCTGTATGAGTTTGTTTCTTTCTTCTGCTGAACACAAAAGAAGATATTCTGAGGAATGTAAATGAAGTGTTTTTGGGTCAACAACTATCCCTTTAATATAGATGTGAACATGTGTAAACACAGCATGTATGATGAAGCTGGTCCTGATATATTACCATACTGAAATAAATATTTTAAAGATTAAGAAATGAAAACTGTCATAATTTATTCCCTCTTATGTTGTATCAAACCTGGCTTTATTCTGAAGCCATTTTGGTTACCATTGACCTCCATTGTATGGACAAAATAGACACTTCTCAAAATATCTTTTGAATTTTAGGATTTTTGGTTTTGGCATGAGTAAAATTACATAATTTTCCGTCTTTGGTTGAACTATCCCTTTAAGATAGTGTAAATAAACGTGCTCGTCTTCGCTCATTTAACCTGGTCTCTCAGCTTGTTCAAGACCAGCTAACTAGCTTTGAAGCTATGTTTTTCATCAGGAAGGTTTTCTCCTGAGGCCATTAGTTACTTTCAAGGCATTCGAGCACAATGGAAAAAGTGGCGAGCCCCGTTATGGCCTCTGTGGCCAGTGCAGCACTCACCCTGCCCACATCACTGAACTCCTGGGTGCGGCCCGCAGCGCTACCCAGTTGGCCAGACCCGCAACTGCACACAACAACTAACATAACATGACATTCCCTTTGATTAGCTCCACAAAGAAATCCCACTTTTACACCCATACAATAACTGCAATTTAACACCAAAAAGCCCCATTTTGGCTTTAAAAGCTGTTCAAAGAACTAAAATGAGACATTAGCTCTATTGCAAAACCTAGTGAACTGCATTACTGTCTACTGTAGCTATCTTAAACAACATCTTAACTAAAAATGAACCTCATTAGTGACTTATTTACAACAGTACATCACATCCAATACATAAAATATTGCTACTCACCACAAGAGAGAAACAACAGGGTTTGATATTAGCATATTGCTAAGCTAACAATAAAAAAACACCACTCAAATACTGTGCGAAAAAACTACTTTTAAATATATTGTGGTTACCAAGCATACGTTGTGACTGATCAGTTTGGGGTCCAAATAGAGTGCCGAAGTGATGACGTCACTTTGTAGGACAACTCGGAAGCTAGCGGCGCATGGCTTCCCTCGGTCGAAAAGCTATGCATTTTCCCCATAGACTTTTGGAAAATCGCAAAAAAATAAGATCTGTGTTTAACAAAGAGTTATTAAACCCTTCCACATTTTGTCTATCAAGATAATCTTTACACGTTAATCCAAAATTTATAAATTATGAAGTCTATATAAAAAAACACAAGCAGACACAGTAAAGTTTAAAAAACACAAGCAGGTTATAACTGTGTGTTCTATGTCATAGATCAAAACGTGAAAATATTTAGAGGCTTTGTTCACCACAGACCTTATTTCAGGCGATTTAGCTAAAACCCATTGAAAAATCCCATAGGCTTTAGAGCGAGGGAACCGGAAGTGCTAAAATCCTAACTCATTTTCGTGTTTTGGCCAACAGAGTGACGTCGTAACTTTGGCACTCTATACTCGCAGAGTATCATTGCAATGCATTCTGGGATAGCATTATCTTGGAACATTTTCTTAAAAATCACAGGGAAAGACTGCAAAAAAAAAAAAAAAATAAAAAAATCATATTTTAGGGGGGTTTATCATTATTTTTTACTTTTTTCAGTAATTAATCTTGTTTCAAGGATAGATATTTTAGATACTTAGACTGTAAAATAAGACTTTGCTAAAACTCAAAGCATAATGTTGTTGGCAGATTTTCAGAACAGCTTTCACATGATGCCTTAAAATGCTGTTAAGGTAGGTTTTGGAAGAAAGTTTTTTCTCAGTTGTTTTAGGATACATTTGAGACTGCGTGTGAGAAAAATATACAGTCGTGTCTTTTAATGCAAAGTAAACAAAGTGCTTGGCATAAATCTGTAGATTAATCAGCTCTCTGTTCTGGGTGCCCTTTTGTCATACTCTTTCCTATGCAATTTCTCTTGCACATTTCTCTTACTTTTCTCCCATTTAATGAAGTATTCAGAGGCATGAAAAGATCTGCCCTCTTCTCTTGAGGGACCTTGAGTACTTCAAAGACACACCACAGGCAATGTCCTTCAACTCTGCAAACTGCATCCATAATGAACGCGTCTTCCCGACACTTGTCAAAAGGCACTGCAATATTTACTTGACTCATCTTTCGCACTTACTGTTTGCAAACAAAACTTGTCTTTTCAACTCACCAGATTGCCAGTGCTTCACACCGAGGACATTCCCAGGCGTCAGATTGAGAATAATCTCACCCTTTAACTTGATGGGAAATTGTGAGTTCACAGCCTGGCTGGAAATAGCTGGGTAAATTGCACATATACGATTTTTCCCTGTTGGACAATCATAGTATCATATACCCTACCATGTTCCAAACTGGTAGCTGGAACATGGGATTTCTAGTCTAAAATGGTCATAAAACAGTTCAAGATGGGCATTTTTTACAAAAACCATCCTGACCAGCTGGTGTGTTGCTTGTATAACATGGCTACTAACTTGCATCAGCCAATAGCCACCCTATACTCTTAGAAATAAAGTTTCCAAAAAGGGTGTTTTCGCAGTGATGCCATATAGCAGTGTTTAACCTCAAGGCATTTAACATCTTTCTACAATGAGTGAATCATTGAGTCATTGATTCATTCAGTAACAAAGCAAGTGGCTGTATTTATGAATGGGTCATTGAATCATTGACTCTCCTGATTTGTTCAAATCCACATATTCGTTTACTATTGTAACACCACTGTGTTGCTTGAAGAAGCACAGCAGTGGCTTTCATTGGAACTATTGTTTAGTTGCAAAATAGAGCAAACAATACTGACAGTACTGTGAACTGTTGTATAAAATTACTGTCACATTTGCAATTGTGTGTTTATTTGTGAAAAATTGCATTCTTGCTTGTATTATCAACATGTAAACTGCTTTGAGTGCCAAGAAAAGCGCTATATAAATTTAATTAATTTTTTATTACCTCAGTTTGGGAACCACCACCATAGAGGAACCTTTCTGGTTTTCCCAAAGAAACTTTCAGTGTACGGAAGAACCGTTTACTACTATAAAGATCCTTTTGTACAAAGTACAATGGAAATGTTCCATGGATGTTAGAGATTCTTCATGGAACCATAGATGCCAATAAAGAGCCTTTACTTTTAAGAGTGCCGGACACCTAATGACCAGCTTGGAATCATCCCTATGTTTTGGGATTGGGGGATTTGGTCTTTTTTGTCTATTTGATGTATGTTCTGTACTGAAGAACCCTCAGTCACAAAGCAGGAAATGTGACCCTGACCCTGCCGTCCCAAACCCCCCAGCTCCAGTCCAACAGAAAACACGGAGACCGGACACCAGATGGCCAAATCACAGTGTTTAATTGCTGTACAATGATTTTCACTACAGCAATTAATTCATGAGTGTTCGAAGCAGTGATGAGGCATTACAAGTAATCTGAGATATGTAATCAGATTACTTTTTCAAGTAACTAGTAAACTAAAGCATTACCAAGTTACTTTTTCAAATAGTAACGCAAGTTATGTTATTTTCCCATTTATTGACTAACACCTCTTCTGTCCCCAAGTTGAGAGAAATCGGGAGTAAGGTGAAGGTGTGTGCTGTGTAAACAATGTGAGCATGTATTGAGACATCTCACTCAAAAATAACTTTTTCATATAAAAACTTGGTTCATATAAAAACAGCCTTTAAACACACTACTTTCCATAAAAAGTAACAAAATTAGTTACTTTTTTTAGGTAGTAAAGCAATATTGTGAAGCATTATTTTAAAATTAACTTTCTCCAACACTAGTTAGGTGTATATTGCGAATTATTTTCAATGGTTTAACAGCCATGTCAAAAGGGTCCTTTCAGCAGGGGCTGTTTTCCTCTCGTAAACAGCTAGCAGTGTCTCTCTACTAAATGGGCTTCCACCCCCAGCTCCTCTCATTTCCTCCTCAAATATGGGCTCCCCCACTGGAAATGAGAAGGAGGCTGTGAAAGAACTATAAAAGAGGGGGTGGGTTTAAAAAGATGTGACTGAAAGAGAAACAAGAAGAAAGGAAGAGCGACATTGAGGACAGAATTATTTAAGATGGCAGTCCAGCACAATGAGAGTGTGGGGCGTATGCAAAGAAGCAAAGGTTAAAAGTTTAACTTGATGGTGTCCTTCTCCTGGGAAAAAAAATAAATAAAAGGAGGATTTCACTGTTTTTACCTGATTTTATTTTAGTTTAACTATCTGTCAAGTGTAAATTTAATCACATATCTGCTGATCTACTCTCACAAAAAGGGGGTTTTCAATGCCTAGTTATTTCGAAGCCATAAGGATTTTTTTTAATGCTATAGTAGAAGGGTTCTCATAAGGATATTTCAGTCGACAAGCCTACTTCTCATCTTTTACATGACCATTTTTAGTGTGAACAACATCTGAATAATCTAAAGAACATTTTTCTGCAATGGAAAGGTTCCATGGATGCATGAAAACTAATCTTTATTTTTAAAGGGATACTCCACTTTTTTTGGAAATAGGCTCATTTTACCACTCCCCCAGAGTTAAACAGTTGAGTTTTACCGTTTTCAAATCCATTCAGACGATTTTTATATATATATATATGACTTCCATAGTATTTTTTTTTCCTACTATGGAAGTCAATGAGACCAGAAACTGTCTGGTGACTGATATTCTTCTAAATATCAAAAAATCGTCTGAATACATTAGAAAACGGTAAAACACAACTGTTTAACTCTGGGGGAGTGGTAAAATTAGCCTATTTCCAAAAAAAAAAAAGTGTAGTATACCTTTTAGAGCGGATGCAACAGTAATCAGTTCAACTAATTTGATCACATACCACCATCACATTACATGAGAGGGGTTAATACCAGATGTAATGGCTCCATGGGATAGACCAGCAAAAAACACTGATCTGTCTGTGAATGTGTTTAAGGATCCCTCCCTAATTGTAAATCATCCCCACTTTCACATGCTTAAAAAAAGAGAAAAAAAAGCCCCATGAGATCATTATCGTAACAGCCCCAGAAACGCATCCGAGAGAGGGGATTTCACTAGCCATAGTTCACTCCTGACAGAGGAAGTCCTAGACTCCAGCTGTAGATCTGGAGAGGTGATGAAACCTGATGTAATCAGTTACCACAATGAAGTGAAATAAAATTGACTACTGCTGACTCTTCTTAAGAAATTATTTCATGCATTATTCCCAGATAAGTTCAAGTGTTACAGCAGCTAAACAAGAGAAGGAATAAGGAAAAAATGCAATGGAATTCACACAATATATGAAAATAGACCAAATGTCTAAAGTCTAAAATTGAAAATGACAGAATACACTATAGTTAATTTTTTTTAATTAATACTTTTATTTTACAAGAATGCGTTAAATTGACAAAAGTAAAAGATTTATAATGTTTAAACATTCCATTTCAAGTACTTTCGAACTTTCTATAAGTTTCTTTCTATCCTAAAAATTTTTTTATCACTGTTTCCACATAATTATTAAGCAGCACAACTGTTTTCAACATTGATAATAATAAGAAATAATTCTAAATCACCAAATCAGCATATTGGAAAGGATCCACTGTAAAATAATAATTTCATGATATGTAATCACAACATTTTTCTTTTGTCAACTCAACTTAAATAATTTATGTAGTTCAGATAACATCATATTTTGAGTTTCTGATTATTAAATCAATCTCCTTCATTGTATTAACTCAATTTTTCCATTTCAATGAACAATGAATATTTTTTTAAGTTAAACCAACAATTTTTAAAGTGCACTCTAAAGGCTCAGTTTTACAGGAATAAAATATATATTCTTATATGTCATAATATTACTGTTCTTACTGTATTTTCACATCAACCTTTAACAGTAAGGTACTTCAATAAGTTAAATTTTAAAAAAAATAACAAAAGAGTCTGCAACCTAAGCTACTGCATTAACATAAAGGTCAATAGGTTAAACTAGGATGCAACATGGTGTAGCTGAGAACCATCATGAAAACATGAGCGAGTTTTTGGAGCTTCTCATCAGCTGTGTTTACATGGTCATTGTTGATACCTGAATGTATTGTTTACATGAATGTAATTTCAGCATAATATTCTTCCAATTCAGATGCCGAAGGCAATCACCATTTGGATGCTACGGGACCCTCCCAGGGGAACCTACTATAGATCCACAAGTACCTTCATTATCAATGATCCATGTCTGAATTATTTGTTTAAGAGCTAATTAATGGACATAAATGACGGATCCTGACAAACAATCAGATTAATGAACCATGCTGTAAATACTGGACTCGCATAAACAAGCGCATGAACGAGATTCTGACGGACCTGTAGGAAGGGCTTTCTGTCTGGCAGAATGAATCACTTCATTCTCACGCAACCTCAAAACCTCTCTACAATTGTGCTCTCTTGATTCCAGACCATTCACAGGGGTATTGAACCAAGTTTGCTTGTAGAAAAAACCTAAACATTACCACATTGCTGTGTTGAGGCTCTGTTTCTGCAATCAATGCCGAAACAGGGTCTTTGAACCTCTGAGCGTTAACCAGGCCAAAAGGAAGGGCTGGGGGAAAGCCCAAAGCCATAGTGGTGTTAGGCGCGTGACATTAAAGAGTAGATGGATGTTTCACAGCTTTTTATAAGCTACGGCATAAACAAGTCTAGCAATTACAGCCTGCCAAGCTAATGAAGTCTTCTCTCGCTAACAAGCAGGCAGCCAATGATGCTTCATCTTCTGAGATCATTAGCATATGTCAAAACATTCCTCGAACACATCTCACATTATGAATTACTCAGCGAGGTGACACTATCAGGATTAAATACTGCTTTGGCGAGTTGCTATCTCAGCTATGTTTGCAAACTTAAGGCTTTCTTTGGGGAAAATATAAAAAATAGTTTAAATAATTTTTCGGCTGTTTATGTCCAAGTGATATGTTGATAAAGGTAGTAAGAAATTACTCCACAACATTTTAAAGTGACAGTCACTTCAAAACACTGAACAATGCATACAATGACTAAATGAAAAAGATAGTTCCCCCATTAAAAGGAAAATTCTGTCATTAATTACTCACAATCATGTCATTTCAAACCCGTAAGACCTTTGTTCATCTTCAGAACGCAAATGAAGATATTTTTGATGAAATCTGAGTGCTTCCTGTCCCTCCATTGGCAGCTACGCAACTGACACTTTGACGCCTCAAAAAGTTCATAAAGCGATCGTAAAACTAATCCATATGAATTGAACGGTTTAGTAAAAATTATGTAAAAAGAAACTCGACTGCTTGATTGAATTTAGGCTTTTATTCACTTATAAACATTGATCAGCGAACATAAACATGAAGCTCAACCGCACTTGCTTGACGCACAAGAACAAACCTATTGCAGTTGATGAGTGTTGGTGACTATTTATGTGTGCATAAAAGCCTAAATTCAATCTGCTCATCATGTAAACCGATTGTGTCTCTTCAAAAAAAAAAATGGACTGAACAACTCAATTCAATTAGATTAGTTTTACGATCTCTTTATGACTGTTTTGAAGCGTCAAAGTGGTAGTTGCGTAGCTGTCAACAGAGGGACAGAAAGCTCTTAGGCCACGTCCAAACGAAGCTGGTGCGTTCCCTATCCGTTTTTTTTCCTCGTTCTAAAAAAAAATCTGTAAACACGGCATCGTCTCAAGAAATATTTGCGTACACACGAAACCACAGAAACCGACTGAAAACGGTGTAGTATATATGCCAGCCCAGTATGGGGCGCTGTTATTCTGCCACAGAGATACACTATACATGGAGAAGAAGACTTTGAGCATGCGCATAACCCATAGACAGTATAAAAAGTGGACAGAGCCATCTCATTGGAACTCAATTGAGCAAGTGAAGCCCGCTTTTGGCGTTGTTTTAGGACTTCCGTTCCTGACGCACAGACTCAAACCGACTCAGAGCTTGACGACGTAGGTGTGACGTGAGTCTTCTAGTGGCTGTGGCATGAGAAATCTGAATCATTCCCTTCCGAAACTTGCAGAGGGGGAGAGTGTGAGTAGGAGCGGTCCATGAGCTAGGAGCAGGAGAAACTTTTGCTAGGTATTCTAATTAATTATTTTGTCATTTTGCCTCCACGTTTCCCCAATTGCCCGCAAGCTTCTCCTCCTGTCTATATGGTATCTCTCTACTGTGCGACAGACATAGACAGTAAAAGAAATGGACAGAGCGATCTCATTGGAACTCCATTGAGACGATTGAAGCCCGTTTTTGGCGATTTTTTACCACTTCCGTCCCTGACGCGCAGACTCATACAGAGCTAGTCTACGTAGATGTGACGTGAGTGACCCGTTTGATTTCTAGTGCGGTGGCATGAGAAATCTGAATCATTCCCTTCCGAAACATGCGCAGAGGCGGAGAGTATTAATAGGAGCTGTCCATGGGCTAGGAGAAGGAGACAAGTTTGCTAGGTATTCTGATAAATTATTTTGTCATTCTGCCTCCACGTTTCCCGATTGCGCGCGAGCTTCTTCTCGTGTCCATACGGTAATCTCAAAACTGTGCGACAGAGAGTCGCGTGGGTTTGACGCAATCGTTAGCCTACTTTCACTAAAACTGCTTCTACGGGCCATAACATAAGCTACAAGGTAATGGAGCTATTTATACATTGTCGAGTTTCTTTAGAAATAAATAAAGGGCAAATGGGGTCTTCAAACGCCTCAGATGTAAAGTTATTCGCTGTCAAAGTGACGCCAAAATGAACGGGAGTCAATGGGAATGCTAACGCAAGTGAAGTTCTGCAACAAGATGTCAGCTCCCGCGAGGCTTCAACTTCCGGTCGATGGATTACCCCTTTGGCGACAGACAGTCGCGTGGTTATGATGCAATCGTTAGCCTAATTTTACAAAAAACTGCTTCTACGGGGCCATAATATAAGCTACAAGGTTATAGAGCATTTATACATTGTCATGTTTCTTTAGAAATAAATAATGGACAAATGGAGTCTTCAAACACCTCAGATGTAAAGTTATTCGCTGTCAAAGTGATGCCAAAATGAATGGGAGTCAATGGAAATGCTAACGCAAGTGAAGTTCTGCTACAAGATGGCGGCACCCAGCCGGCTTCAACTTCCGGTCGATGGATTACCCCCTTGGCATAACCTTGCGCGCTGTATATACGAACCAAGAAGACGAAGATGGTGTGTGACGCAGCCGACACGTGATGTGATGACATCATCGTTTCACAAAATATACGGATTGGCTGTACACACGAAACCACAATGGTGTCCTTTTCAGATTTATCCACTTAAATCTGGGAGCCGGTTTCAAAAAATAGCGGTTTCACTCTCTCAAACGCCGGATCCGTGTGGACGAAACGCCAATACGATAACAAATTTATACGTATACAGCGATGCGGGCCCTTAGATTTCATTAAAAATATCTTCATTTGTGTTCTGAAGATGGATGAAAGTCTTACAGGTTTGGAACGAGATGAGGGTGAGTAATTAATGACAGAATTTTCCTTTTGGAGAGAACTATATCTCTTTAAAGCTACACTGTGTGATTTTTACCCCCATCTAGCGGTGAAAAGGTATATGACCATCCAGCGAATATTAGTTTCTGTTCCTCTCAATTCCGATTTCGTTTTAACTCCTACGGTGGCCAATGTAGTCCAAGATTAACATGGCTTCCAGTTCGACCTCGTCCATGAGTGTTAACTCAAATGTAAACGCGAAAGGCGAAGCTTGAATTAACGGGTATGTCCCTCTTTGGCTAATGTACTTTCAAGATGGAGAGGCAACATGACGACCGACATTAGAACCCCTTACCCGTATGTATTTTCAATGGCATATTATACACTCATGAGAATACTTTATTACTTGAACGAAGTAAATATACATTAATGAGCACATATATTTTTGAAAGAACTAAGTGTTTTTAGCTAAGAATAAACTAAAAGAGTTACACAGTACTAGCTTTAAATATAATATAACCTAAAACTTTACGTGCAGGAACCAATTGATGTAGTCTGTTTATGCACACAGAATTTTCACTTTTAGGTGAACTATTCCTTTAACGGACGCCCTTGCTAAGAGGTTCATGTCCTTTTACACGAGAGGACGGAATGGGTCTGCAACTCATCTCTGAAGAGTCCACTGACAGCAGCTTCCCGACAGCTAAAACAAGGCACAGGATGTATACATAACCATCCATATTACACATGACTTCCTCCCGTCCATGCGGTTGGTGCTACTCTCCACAGGCGGCCTGCGCTCACCACATTTTCACTTCAGACCCAGCTGGGATATCATTTACACAGCAGCATTAGACGCTAAACCATTAAAACTCATCACCTGCCTTCAGCCATCCTCATTTAATTTCACTTAGGCTATTCATTAAAAAGTGCTGTCTTTGGAGAAATAAGTGAACAATGCGAATCCTTTCAGCGTGGCAATAACTAAATCCTGAGGCAATGAACAATGAGGAGTAATGAGATCTGTCCTCTAATTAAAACAATAATATCCAAGCAAAATAGTGCGACGTTGAGATCTCATCCCTTTTTCACAAACAGACATGTTGGGGTGTTTGTTTTGGCCGGCTAAGCTGCTGACTAACCCTTTCCTAAATACTGAGCAAAGCGGGTTGTGCAAAGACTGCTCTGCTCCAAGCTGTGGGTGGCTGGCAACCAGAACTGTTACCAAGGCAACGCTGAGAGAGTCAGTCTCCATGGCGACAAATAACAGCATTAGGAAGACCTTCAAGAGAGAGGATGGAAACAAAAACCGCCGGCATTACTTTCTCCTGGGCTCCGAATGTCCCTCAGATGATTCACTTTGATGCTTTGCCTCTCCGGTCTCCAAGGATAGATAAATATACTGTAGCAGCCACTGCTATTACACAAATCCTGTATATTAAATCTGGTTCGATTTCACACTCCACGGGGCTTTGCGAACTGCCTACATCTTATGGAAAGGGATATCAGCCTAACAGAGTTGTGCATCATTCAGAATTGACACTTTGCTAAGCCACGCCCGAAAACCGCCACTGGCCAATCGTGTCTTAGCAACCGTAACTAGGCACGGGAGGTCTGGCAAGCATTCGAGCGAGGGAAACATGCTGAATAGAGCCCGACAGATAAAGGATTTTGAAGGCCGATACGAATATTTGTTGGTTTTAAAATCCGATATTCCGATATATCGGCCGATATTTTTATTTTATTTTTTCCAGAAACGCGCAACAAAACATTAACAGATTTCCCTAACATTAGTTATTTGTAATTATTTATGAGTTTTAACTAAAATAATATGATAATGCATTTGAAAAAGAAACGTGCTTCTTTTATTGTCACAACAGAACAGAGGAACATCAAAATATATTAAAGTTCTGCTAAATAAAATAATAATTAGTCCCTACATCGCCTTATAAGCTACCTGCAACCTGGATCAGCAGGTTGCAGGATGTGTGGCGCGTTATAAACGAGTGTTGCAACAGGGACGGTGTAGAGTGCCCTCTGGTAGACAAACTATACAACTCCAACACTCATGACGTGGTTGAAGCGTGTTTTGTCCATTTTTATTTTATTTTTGAAATATTCATTTATCGGCCATTATAACTGCCGATACCGATAGTTTGGAAAATGCCTAATATCGGCCGATAATATTGGCCTGCCGATAAATCGGTCTGGCTCTAATGCTGAAGCATTGTGCAAACCTGATACCGGTATCCTAAAAGTTTGGACAAGGGAGTGGAATTTTTTTCATTCCTGAAAATCTAAAAGCCGATGGGAGAAAGGATGGGCGTGATCGAGACCCGTTCACAACTAAATGTCGACAGGATTACCAAAAACAGCTATTGCTTGGAAATATTGACGGTTCTTTGGTCATGATGTATATATTTTAACGGAAAATTAATCGACAGCCTTCAACCCCTGACTAAGTAACTTTAACCCAATCCGATCGCGGCTCTCCCGGTATTAGTGTTATTCCACATGATTTATGGATAAGCTGTTGGATTTATAATTATCAGGATTATTTTCTCATTTCACTTACCCTGCTGTGCACGAGCATAGCTATTCCTCAATTTGCGCGTTTACCATTTGAATGGTCAGCATATGAGGCGCTGCTGCTTCGCTGGGACTATAACGTTAGGCTTTGGTTTCAATATTTAAGAAATTATTCTCTAATCGGTTGCATTTTATGTCGTGGATATATCCCGCGAATGGAATTGTCTTGCTCTCTCAGATATTTCACATTCGCCCAAAATGACTAATTATCTGATTGGGAATGTCTGACACCGGTGCATACACACTGTAATAGTGTACGAAAGCTTGACAGGCTTAGCAACAGTAACTAGGGAGGGCGGGGCTTAGCGAAGGGTCAATTGAAATTCAATTCAGTTAAATTTGCATAACTGTTATTCAAATTTGAATTAAAGGAATTAAATTAGAAACTGAAGCATTTTAATTCTGGATGGATGGATGGATGGATGGATGGATGGATGGATGGATGGATGGATGGATGGATGGATGGATGGATAGAATGCTAGACAGACAGGCAAATAGATCAACCCTGTCTATTACATATGACAACAAATTTGAATGTATCTGCTAATGTCACCCCTTGATATTATTGAAGTCAGTAAAACCAATTTTTGTCAATGGTTCCTGTGAGCCCATTCATATGGAACAGCACGGCGCTGCCATTAAAAATGCACAATAGCATTCCTCCTAATTACCTCTATGTTGCATTGGTCTGAAGCATTAATCACCTGCATGCGTTCATATACCTCATTAGAGTCCGACCTCTCAGGAGACTTATTTCTATAGAAGTGAAACCATCACTAACTGTTCTCATATTATCTTATATAACCGATTATAATAGTGTAGAACTATAAAAAGAAAATTAAAAAAGGAAAACGATTTACACTTTTGCTTTGATCAAATCGCAGGAGACTACTCCATCTGGTAGCATTTGTGAGCCAAACAGGTCATAGGTCATGGCTCCGCTGACCCCAGGGTCGGTTTAAAACGTGTTCCACTGAGAGAGATCCAGTCTTTCCATAAGAAGGACTGTCTTTCATGGCAGTCAAACTCCAAACCTCTGGGATGCACATGTCGATAACCACAGCCAGGAAACCAAGCAGAGCAATGTTCTGGCTGAACAATCTCTTTACCAGTGCAAATGTAAATGGGCTGGTTTTCAAACCTTTCGAATGAATTTATGTCTTAAAGCTTTAAAACAGGATCTCCCACACATAATGGGGTAGGCTTGTTGGAAACACAAAAAAGGTGGGGGTAATAAAAGGGTTTTGGCTCTGTTAGCTGGGATAGTATATCCAAAAATGAAAACTCTGTCATTATTTACTCACTCTCATGTTCTTCCAAACCTGCTCTCTTTCTTCCGCAGGACACAAATAGGAAAATGATTGTGCTGGTCTTTTTTTAGACAATTTTTAAATGTTAAATTGAGGTGCAGGATATACTTATTGCTTCTGGTCGGTAATTATTTTCATGTTATGACCAAACATTTATAAATGGCCAATATTAAAAATTCTATAGTATTGTGTCAAAGTAAGTTAAGAAATAAAACACTAAAACATTAAAAATTTAGGCATCAGAAATTATGAAGAATAAGAGAAATGGATATACATTTTGTGATTTTGCTACAGATTACATTATTTGGTGATGACAAGGGTTATCTACATGTACAATTAGGGGATATGAGAATGAAAATTTTGTATATCTGCCCATATAAATATACATTTTTATATATAATATTTATATATTAAGATTCTTTCAGGACAGGAATGCAAATTATCTCTGAGGTAAACACAACTAATCTCACTGTGCTTTCCCTTTTTTTCTTTCAATCACTCCAGATGCATTTGTCTTTTCCAGGCCGGGTTGTTCACTTGTCAGAGAGCCACAAAGAACCAACTCTATGGGAAATTTCATCTTACAATCTTCTCTTAGTGGGGGTTTTAGATCCACAGGGACCTCACAGCAGCTCTGATTGGTTCAGCTCCTGCTTTCCACAGAAACCACACAATCAAAGTTATGTGTGAGTAGAAACTACGGACAATTTAAACAAGTTCAGAGAGGAAACGCGCACACATACAAACATGCCAGCATACACTGATCCATTTGATCCCAAATCAAGTTCATTTCAAAGGCTTTCATCGAAATGGCCTGTCAGCAGTTGTTAAAAATAGGACTTGGGAGACGGCAAACACGTTTTTCTCAGGGCTTCTCTTTCCTCTGGCGTTCGGACCGACAGCTAGAGATGCTTCAAGAAACATGTGCTTTGGAACAATACAGCACTGACACCGCAACTAAAATGCAAAGCCGCTTCTATTTTCAATACAGCAAGTTCTGTGAGAAGAGTGCAAAATAAGTCAGTCAAGAAGTTTTTTTTTCTGTCACTTCTCATTATAAGTTATTCCAGTACAACATCAGGGGATTCCTCCAGAACAAATATGAAAGCATCATAAAAGATTCATAAAAGTGATCCATATGTCTTGTGTACTATATTCCTTGTCTTCTGAAGTCATAGCTTTGGGTGAAAAACCAAACCGAATGTAAGCCATTATTTTTGGGAAATGTTAATACTCACTGTATTATATATATATATATATATATATATAATCCTGAAAAAAATTAGTCATAGTTTCGAAATATACAACAGTAATACCACACAACTGTAGTCAACATTTTGGTGAGCTGTTAACTAGTGAGTTCTCAGTGAGAGATGTTAACTAAAGAACTGAGAACAAATCACTGAGCCAGAGTCAAACTCTGATTCATTAATGAATCATTCCGTATAATTTGTGGATCGAATCAACAGGTTCATGGGGACAAAGACGTTTAAAAACATATTGTATAAGTTAAACTGCCTAAGGCCCCGTAAGCCGAGTGTGAGCCTCTTCGTCATCGTTTCTAAAATCCTCCGGAGATTCAAAACGCAAAGCGGAAAAAACGTTTTGAAAACGCGGATCGCTTGACCATTCACCAACATTGGGCATGCGCGTGCTGGTGTAGACAGGAAACGGATTGACTATTCCTCAGATTTTATGAAGAAAGTAACGTTAGCTACCTGAAGGGTGGCTGACGAATCAGGGAAGGACACGTCATGACTTATGACACCCAATCAGAGAGCCGAGCGTGAGCCTCGGCATCATCGTTTCTAAAGTCCTCCGGAGATTCAAAACGCAAAACGGAAAAAAAAGTTTTGAAAACGCAGATCACTTGACCATTCACCAACACTGTCCATGCGCGTGCCGGTGTAAACAGGAAACGGATTGACAATTCCTCAGATTTTATGAAGAAAATAACGTTAGCTACCTGATGGGTGGCTGACGAATCAGGGAAGGACACGTCATGACTTATGACACCCAATCATAGAGCCGAGCGTGAACCTCTGCGTCATCGTTTCTAAAGTCCTCCGGAGATTCAAAATGGAAAACGGAGCAACAGCGTTTGTAAACTTCTCTGTTTTAGCCTGGACGGGAGGTGCAAACATAGCAAAAGGTCTCCGTTTTTAAACGAAAACGCAGTAGTGTGGACGGTGCCTAAATGATTCGATCACACTGGTTCTCAAGTTAACAACACAACTTTCAGACTGTTTACTTTCAAAGGAGACATATCATGCAAAATCCACTTTTTTAGCCCTTAAATGCATTTTGTTGTATATTTGGAGTGTTTATAAGTACAGAAAAGATTATGTACTTATAAACTAATATAAATATCGTTTATATCTTTATATTCTGTTTTGGTCATATTTTTCAACCTCTTCGGATTTTCCTGTTGTCTATTACGTTTTTTGAACAATCACGTCACAGTATTTGCAGCGGAACTGACAAATAAGGACATTGACTACCGGTCCAACACTTCGAGCAATCCGCCATTATTATTTCTCGCTCCGATTTTGTAGTCCAAGCTCAATGATGCAGAAGTTACGGGGAGGGCAAGTCAAAATGTTCGGTTGTTGGATGTAGTGACCTGAAGCACTTCAAGGATCCCCAATCCAACAACCTCCGCCAGTATACAGAAGGGTTTGCCGATCGACTTCGTCTGAATGAGGGGTCAATTCCTTCTATCATTTAGCTGCTGTGTTTTCTGACGCTTTCTAAACGCAAGTTATCATATTATTATCATACAGATTTTTAGTGGTAAGATCAGACCGCAGTCATTTATCTTGTCAGAGTGCTTGTTTTAACAAGAGAAATAGTCGACTTTCACTAATAACACAACATAGTTAACTTAACTTTACATACCACTGCATCCATATGAAGACGTTGTTCTGCAGGTTCGTCGTCGTCTTTTTCAAATCGCTCGCTCTGGCTCGAATACGTAACGCTTGATGGACAAGTCTTCCGTTGTTGACATTTTGTTGACGTGTGAATAAAAATGTTCTTTGAAACTATAGTAATCGTATATCTCTTATCAAACTACAATAATGGCTGAACGCGGGGAGTTGAACCGACCGTGAACTCAGCGACCTGGAGAGCGGGCGGGGAAAGACGCAACTCCTTTTTATTTAAAGGGGACGCTTCGAAACGGGTTGCTCACAGAAGCACATCAGAAAAGGGGTAGAAAAGGGGCCTGTTGAGATATAATAATGAGGAATTCAGACCCAAGCATTGCAGTTATGCTTTATATAGACCACAAATGTATGATTTATAAGTAAAAATGAATGATTTAAAAGCACGATATGTACCCTTTCAATATACTATTGGAGAATTTAGAGCATAACTCGTATGGACACAACTTTTTATGGTCTTTTTCTCATTTTAAATCCTTAAATTCTCATCACAAGAAAAGCAGGTTACAGGGGCATGAGTTATTAATGACTGAATGAATCTTTGGGTGAACTATTCCTTTAATACACCAAATTAAACACAACAGATGTGAGCAGTGCTCCATTAGTAAGTTTTGCAATCTCAAAATCAGCCCCTTCATAGGCAATAAAGCTATAAAGCTCTTTCCAATGGAAGCTTGTGAAACTTGTTTTTAAATTTGTGCACGCCAAACCAGAGTCTGAAGCTCCCTACAGAAAAATCAGTCACGATTCGCAGAAACCTCGAGCCACCTTGCGCTTGTGGCACGGTTGAGAGTGGTCCGCCCCCGACAGATGAGGGGAGAGCGATCTCACGGGCCTGGCTCTTTAACAATACACATTTACAGAGCGGCAGCCCACACACTGCCGCCTACTCATGGGCGTCACATCTCCCCGCACAACTCTGACACCCCTTCTGGCCACTGTTTGCGTGGAATTCTGGGTAATGGCTGTGGTCACTCTGTACCCCTTCGGCTACACCTACTTACCTGCACCTATTCACAACCCACACAGAGGACGCAACACATATTAACGTCTTTCAGCCCACACATTCACCTCCATCACACACACTCACACTTGTATTCAGCCCACACACAATCAACTAGTCGCTCAAGGAACGTCCTACGCCTGCCATCGTTGGTCCTCTAATGTCTTGCAGTCTTTTAGATGTCTGTCACACAACACAGTAAAAAGCATTCCTCCATAAAAGAGAGAAGAGATATTTCCAAATCTCTTTCTTCTTCTTGCCTCTGAGAAACAGTTACTATTGTGAGCATAATGACACTTCATGAGTGCTGTTAAGTGTGTTAGAAGTTTTAATAAGATAAAATTGTTTCTTTATCTAATTATACAGCCCACGTTTTTGTAGGTATATTGCTACTGGTTGGTAACAATCAGTGGTGGAATTTGTTTTGCGAAAATTTGTTTTTACGTGCATAGGAAACGCACCGTGTGTAATATACGTTTGGTTAGGATTATGGCAAGCCAAGAGGTTCAGAATTACACCATAAATTAATCTCGTTTATTGCCAAACATAGTTATTAACATATAGTAGGATAAGTATGATGTGTATATTGCCTGATTGCAAGCTTGTTTCAGAAATGGTGGCAACATTTTTTTCCCCCATGATTATTGAACATCATTATAGGAGTATTAGGTTGAATGAGCTAGAATTAAATGTTTTATTAATCATTAGAAAATAGTCATTAAGAGAATAAATTGTTATGCAAGTACTTTTACTTTTAATACTTAAAGTACATTTAAAATAAGGTACTTTTTACTTTTTACTTAAGTATGGTTGTCATTGTGTTACTTCTACTTTTACTAAAGTAAATATTTATCTGGTTATTTGTACCTTTACTTAAGTACTGAGATTCAGTACTTCCTCCACCACTGGTAACAATGTGAAAGAGTTGCAGTTAAAACTATGTTTGTGTATATACTATAATATATATATATAGTCTTAATACGTTAAAATTAAACTTTACAACAACTACATTTTATGACAACAAAGTTAACTTCAATGTAAAAATATGAGAACTGAGCATGCACAATTATATCCAATATTGCTTAATTAAATAAATAAAAAATGACCAATATGTGGTCCAGATATACTGTACATCCCATGAGATTAGTTTGACTGAAGCATTTACTGATCATTTCAAAACCTTTTGACAATATAAAGCCAATAAACACAAACGCATACCAAATTTTTGTATGGATCAATCTGTATAAAATGAGCTGCAAATTTCTGCTTTTAAAGCCTCCGGGATGTTCCATATTTTGAGATCATTGCTAAACAGCAGCTGTATTTGTTTGCTCTTACGAATAGTTTTAGACAAATTAGGACAGATAACACTAATGCTGTAAACAAAGCTAAACTTTTACAGGAACATTCTTAAAAATTGCTCTTAAAAATAAGTCAGTCACTGCTGAAATTTAAGGGATGTGTTACTCAGAAGCATAGGAAAACTCACCATGTCATACGCCAATAAAACAAAGTTTGCTTGCTGCCACATAAAAGTAGACAGCCATTTGGCTATGTCTCATACTGCACGATTTAAACTTAATAGTAGATCTATATATTAACCACAAGTCATGGATTTCAACCATATACGGTAGCTGTTGCCCTCTCTGAACTTGGTATTATAAATTTATTTTATTGTATCATTAATTTTTCTACACCATAATAGGCCTCAAAGTGCTCTTTATTTAAAGAATCCAAAGATCCAGACATCTGACGTTAGCTTCTTCTTCCAGCACTAGTACGACAACATCCATAAAGTGCCCATTTGTGGTGACTTTATTTGCCAAAACAACAGGAGATTGTATTTCATCTAAGACTCACTATTTTTTCACCGAAGGATGACTACTGTTGTTGATCCTATTAATGAACAATACAAGCTTGATTTTAAAGGGGTCATGAACTGGCTTTTTAAATTGCATTATATTGTTGTCTGAGGTCAACTTATGACGTTCGCTTGGTTTTTGCATTCAAAAACATCAAAATGAATAAGTAATAGGCTATTTTCTACCCTAGTTTTGAGCCTAGCTGAACAACGCTCGGTTTTTATAGCCGTCTCGCACTAAAGACTTGGAAGTAAACGCCCACTGCTGTGAGTGGATAACAGTTTTGCATATTATGATGAGTTTCAACTCATTTGTCGGTGCACATGGGGGAAATTTTTTTTGAAAACATGGCAACCGGATTGATTCGCCCATACATGTTCGAAAAACAATCCTCAGTGAAATGAACCGAACAGACGGACAATGTTTTACATCATCAGCTGGATCGTCATTAAAAATAAAGTTTATCCATGCAGTCCTATTGGAATCCAGAGGAAGCTTATGCAGCGACTGTCTTACTCCACAACCAGGCACTGCACAATATTCTGTATCGTTCGGTAGCTCGATATGGTTTGTCATCACGAGGTGCCTATGTTATTTATCTATGCGTGAATGCGCGAATCGGTGGGCGGGGTTAAACCGGCTGTGTTGAAGCAGGCGTTGATCTTCTTCTGCGGGGGTGGGGTTTTATCCTCTTTGTCGTCATAGTTCCCCACTTTGAAAAATGAGTCGTTTTCAGAGGCTGGTGTCAATAAAAGCTTTTATTGGACTAACAAGGACGTTTTCAGTTCTGAAACTTACAGGATATTCTTATAATATGATGACCTCTTAGATGTCAAAAGCTCAAGGAAAATTTGATTTCTCAGTTCATCACCCCTTTAAAAAAGCTGCGAGAGTTGGCACATCTAGCACATACAGTATGTAAAAAGAAAACTATTACAAATATTACTTTAAACTTTTTGATTGGCCCAAAACAGACTTCTTATGTCTGCGAATTCGGGCTTCATACCAATGCTTTGTACATGCTAACAGTCTATGGGTAATACCGGTAATCTTGATTCCATGTTCACACAGAGCACGTTACGGGTAATTTGCTGGTAATGGTACAACTTCCCTTCTGGTAAATTGGCAGAACCAATTTACCATTTTTTTTTTCTTTTTTTAAAAAGGGCCTGTTCACACATAATCTCTTACCGGTAATTTACCAGTAAAGACTGTATGTGTTAATGGAGCTACTGACTTCCATAGTAACACTGTGGAAGTCAATGGCTACTGTCAAATGTCTGGTTACTAGCATTCTTTAAAATATCTTCTTTTGTGTTCAACACAAGAGAGAACCTCGTACAGGTTTGGAACATGAGGGTGAGTAAACAATGGCAAAATGTTTAATTTTGGGTAAGCTATCCCTTTAAAAGGAAGCTAGGCAAAGATCGCAATCATGTCTGCAAAACGAAACGTGACTGTTATTAGAATCAAAGTCTCTGGATTCCAAACGAGTGGTTCCTCAGTGGGTCACAACTGTCACATGTACTATGCCTTAACCCCATTTCACTAAAGTATCCAGGTTTCCCTAGTGCCTTGAGGATCCCAGTGGCCAATCTAGCACTTGAATCCAAAGTCTTCTACGACCTAAAAGGACTGCAGTGCCGGGCCCTCAACGGCTTACTTCCACATGGACACATCTTTGTAGAGGCTCCTTTGTGTGATCCACAGTCTTCATTACTCCTCAGTCACATGGCTACTGTTTCCATGGTGACGCATACATTTAGACCAGTGGTTTGCGCCATTAACCAATGCCACTAATGCTTCTATGCTAAAGGGCTTAATTAAAAGAAGAAAAGTTTTATGTTCCTTCAAATTCCATTTAAAGTTTTGTGCTTTTCATGCCTCACAGATACTGAGAGCATTTCAGAGCACTGCTAAAAGATCTGACCAGCAGAACGGAAAGAATATGTGTTCTCACAACAATGGATGCTGATAATTAACAAACACAAAAAACTAGACAAGCACATTAAAGCACAAACAAAATGAAAATTGTTCAACAGGAAGGAATCTTCAATCGACCGACTGATTAGTGAAATTAAGTACAAAAGCAACACAGCAATGTTATCAGAACAGCTTCATTCAGGACGCACACAGCTTTATCAGCTCTTATCAATGCCAGAATACTGGGATCCATTCAGTATGCACACACACACACAGACATCCAAAATGAAGCCAAGTATGTTATTATTAAATATTTCAATTGGTATTTTGATTTTCAATGAAAGTTTAACCCTTCAAAACATACCTCAGGTGTTTAGTGATGTATTATAAACAATATAACAATTAAAAAATAAAACTATAAAAGAACGCCTGTAAAAAATTCTATAGGGTCACTAATGACCCGAGATGTAACAGTGTGAGTATGTTTTTTCTGCAAAACAATAATTGAATATTTGATGACTAAATTACTGCAATTCACCTTTGAATGAAGTACAATAGACAATGATGAAGTGACGTTTCACTCATAGTTACAGCAGGCAAAAAAATAAAAAAAAATAATGAAGTACCATCGAATGGCTCTGCAATTTACTGCAGAGCAAATAATGACCCCGTCACTTGATGGTGGATCAGTCAAGCGATTAAAATATTGATTTTGAAAATGTTTAAAATTACAGTTTATGTTTATAAAATGAAGTGTTTATAACATAGAATGTGTTTGAGGTCGCGAATATGAGCCAGATGCTGAATGTACACTGTAAAAAACGGTAAACTACTGGCAGCTGTGGTTGCCAGCATCATACCGTAAAAATACGGTGTGTTACTGTTTTTGAAATTAACATCTAAATACCGTATTGTCAGCTACAGTATAAAACTTTAATTTAACAGCTATACGTAAAAAATAATCCTGTAAAAAAAAACGGTAAACTACTGGCAGCTGTGGTTGCCAGCCTCATACTGTAAAAATATGGTGCGTTACCATTTTTAAAATAAGCTACAGTAAGCTATTGTCAGCTACAGTATTATGCTGTTAAATTACAGTATACAACTGTAAATTAACAGCATTTAGCTGTAGCTTACAAATGGTATTTAGCTGTTAATTTTAAAACCGGTAACACACCATATTTTTACGGTATGATGCTGGCAACCACAGCTGCCAGTAGTTTACCGTTTTTTACAGGATAATTTTTTACAGTGTACTGTGAAATCAGCTCTGATGAGGACAGTGATGATGTTATAAAACATCTGCTCAAACTGAACCCTTTCAATCTCCAAAAGGTACCAAAATATGCTTTATTTTATTCTTCTGTAGACTATAATTGTACTATATCAGGAGAGTTTTGTATTATTGCGACAGGTAGGATCCATCCATGTTAGATGCATATTTTTTTCCAGGATTCATAGATAAATAGAAGGGAGAGCATTTATTTGAAAGAAATCTTTTGCAACATTATAAATGTCCTTGTCACTTTTGATTAATTTAATGCATCCTTGCCAAATTAATTTATTACTTATTTTAAAAACAAAAAATCTTTCTGACCCCAAACTTTTGAAAAGCAGTTTAGATCTATCTACAGTATGTTGGTTGCTTGAGTATGTAGGTTGGCTAGAGTAACGAGTGCACATTAAAGATTGCATTTCTTGGCCAAGTAGTCGCATCTGCGTTTGTGTCCTTGCATTTACTGTAGTATGTTTCTTGCCTTGGCATCGACTGGAGTGACTGCTCTGTTGGAGGCCTTGCATGTAAGCTCCTTCCCTTTGAGGCTGAGCTACAGCAGCCAGATAAAGCTGTCTGGAGTCCAGACTCTGACAGGCTTAGCTTCTGCCTCACCCTGCTCCTCTGCTAGCACATACTGCTCCATAAAACACCAGCATCAACTGCAACAATCAGTTCAAAGAAAAGGAATATGGTATTAACATTTTCTAAACATTTAGAAGAAATTAATACTTCTATTTGGCAAGGATACATTAAACTGATCAAATGTGACAAAGACCTTATAACAAAACCTTTCTATTTCAAATTAACACTGTTCTTTTGAACTTTCTATTCATCAAACAATGGTTTCCACAAAATATTAACTGTTTTCTACATCGATAATAATATAGGGAATGCTTCTTCAGCACCGAATTAGTATATTAGAATTATTTCTGAAGGATAATAATACTAAGTAATGATGCTGAACATTGAGCCTTGTCATCACAGGAATAAATTACATTTTAAAATTGATTGAAATAGAAAACTGTAATTAAATTGTAATTATATTTTACAGTATTACCGTTTTAACAGTATACTGCAGTATGACAAAATTATTTGAAAATCTTATTGGCAATTTTGAAGTTGGAAATACTTTGGCTCGCCAAAATCCAATGAAAAATTAACTAATAATAAAATAAAATAATAAATAAAAAATTATTAGTGAGAAATAACTGCAAATCAAATAAGTAAATAAAATTTAAAAAAAAACTTTTTAATGTTAAATTACTACTATTTCTGAAGGATAATAATACTAAGTAATAATGCTGAACATTCAGCCTTGTCATCACAGGAATAAATTACATTTTAAAACTGAATGAAATAGAAAACGGTAATTAAATTGTAATTATATTTTACAGTATTACTGTTTTAACATTATACTGCAGTATGATAAAATTATTTGAAAATCTTATTGGCAATTTTAAAGTTGGAAATACTTTGGCTTGCCAAAATTAAACAAAAAAAATTAATTAATAATACAATAAAATAATAAATAAAATATTTAGTGAGAAATAACTGCAAATCAAATTAGTAAATAAAATTAAAAAAAACTTTTTAATGCTAAATTAATAGTAAGTAAGTAAGTAAGATGCGAAAAGATGCGATAGGATGCGAATAGAAAAATGTGATCATTTGTAAAATCATTTTCAACTCTTTGTTTGTTAAGATTACTTTCCTTGCTTAAATGTCACCCACCCAAGTCACTTTTCTTTAATTTATCCCGAAGGTGACTCCTGAATTCTATAGAAAAGTGTTTGCTGGAGCAGATTTTGCTCTGGGACAAACACACACACACACACACGTAAGGCTTTGGCAGTGAAAGGGATCATTGAGGCCACAGTTACGCAGGGAGGGGAGGGGAGTCTGTTCATGGATTAGCTGTACATCACCTCGACAGTTACGTAAATCTGTGCCATAACTGTTCCATGCTGCCTGTACATAACAGACGGAAACATCCAGAGCTCCATCTCTTCAAAGAGCCTCATTCTGCCACTCCACAGCCTATAGCAAAGTCAATAAACACAATCACAAAGAACCAAGGGTCAGCTCACTGAAACTTCAGAAACCAGTACGAGTATCTCTCATCTTTCAACTGTAGTGACAGTCACGACAGGAGATGAAGAGGTCTGCTAGTCAGTAAATGGTGTTAAAAGTATGTCATATGTTCAAAGGAAACTGTGAAAAGTGCCACAGTGTATTATATGAGATGTAATAGCAAATAGCCTATATAAAAGATATAAGAAAAAAAACTAGGCATAATTTTAACCAGGAGCAAAAGTAAAATGTTACATTACTGCACCACAATCCTGCCTCAAACTCATTATATTCTTGTTTTGTTTGGACATAATTTAAAATATAATGAAAGTGGATAGGGACTTGGCCTGTCAAACTCCAAAATAACATAAAATGTAGCATAAAAGTATAAGTGATAGTGCCATATTCAAAACTCCTAAAGGCATGATAGCATAGATTGATGTTCATATGAACAAATCTTTCTTTTGAATCAAAATGTTTTAATGAATCGGTTAATCCAATTCACAAGAACTGAGTATGTCATTTTTTAATCGTATTGATTTGATTCTTGAGTTGGAAGATTATCGGTAAAGGGATACTCCACTTTTTTTGGAAATAGGCTCATTTTACCACTCCCCCAGAGGTAAACAGTTGAATTTTACCGTTTTTGAATCCATTCAGCCAATTTTTTGATATCTAGAAGAATATCAGTAACCAGACAGTTTCTGGGCTCATTGACTTCCATATAGGAAAAAATATATATTATGGAAGTCAATGGGACCAGAAACTGTCTGGTCACTGATATTCTTCTAAATATCAGAAAATCGGCTGAATGGATTCGAAAACGGTAAAACCCAACTGTTTAACTCTGGGGGAGTGGTAAAATGAGCCATTTCCAAAAAAAGTGGAGTATCCCTTTAACTGGAGAGTATCTGTGAATAATGAATGAAAGGTATTGTATATAAATTAAACCATTCTATTTACCAATGCTATGGTCTTATGCCAGTTTATTACATTCACTTACATTATATTAAAAAAAGTGGCCAGGATATTTTTCAAAAATTCCCCTTTTGCAAAAGAAAGAAAAATGAATGAATGAATGTTAGCAGAATGTCCCTGTGAGTGTATTGAAAATATTTTGACCCTGAAGTTTAATCCATGAACACTGTCTATCATTCTATCATATTTTCATATTGATAAAACTGTAAATTGTGCACTTTAAAACACATTCATGTTCACTGTCACACCAGCCAAGCTCCCATTCAGTTGCCCAACTCAATACATCATTGAACCGTGTGAAACATGCACACACACACATTCCCAGACACACATTTATCTTTCAGGCAGATGAGCTTACAGAGAACATCTGCCTTTATTACTATAACACATCTATCATGCCCAAGCTGAAACTATTTCTTGCAAAGAAATGCATGTTCTCCTTCAGAGGTCAAACGAATACTGTAAGATGGTTATAAACTGGACGTGAAAGACCATTATTTGTTAACGCTGCCCTGTAGCCCTGGGGAAATAATAGGATCAGATGGGGTGATGGTTCTCCTGCTGATAACAGGCCTCCTCCACGTCAGCAGGTTCAAGGTAGAGGAAGACGCCGGTCCTTTGTTCTGCCCCAAGCCTGGTGGGGGAGGGTTATGGAGCAAGAAGAGCCCATGGGCAGCTCAGAGTCAAACAGATTAGACCACTAGACAGCTTAGGGCAATCCGTAATGACAAACAACTAACTTGAGACACTCCCACGCAAAGCAGACATGTTTCCATCCAGCACACAAGGTTATACAATAACATAACAACAGCAATAAAAAGCAGCAGAAGAATTATTATTCATGCAAATATCAACACTATTTTTATAAATCATGCTTTATTCATAAAAGTAATATATTCTGCTCAGATAATAATTTAGGAGTTACAGAAATAAATGCATTTTAATATAACTGTTATTTAAATATGTTCTATTAGTCAAGCAATTTGAGCTGGTATGGGTGCTGAATTGTTAAATAATAATATAATATTATTAGCACGAATTAACGAGGCTAAACCCAGTACCGTTTGTAAGTATATATATATATATATATATATATATATATATATATATTATGCTCTCCGTCATATTGTAGATTTCTTGATGTGTCTGTTGCTCCCCCTTCCCTGTCTTTTATTTATTTATTTTATTTTTTTGTAGATGTTTGTTTTATCTTTGTTTATAGAGACAATAAAGATTTGATCACAAAAATAATATATTATTACTGTAAATTATGTTTTATTAATATAAATACTATATTCTATTCAGATAATAATTCACAAATTAAAGAAACTATTTCAATACATTTAAATACAAAATATACTTTTTATTAGTCAAGCAATTTGAGCTGGTATGGGTGCTGAATTGTTGTTAAAATAATAATAATAATATTAGTATTGTAAATTATGTTTTATTAATCTAAATACTGCTATTCAGATAATAATTCACAAATTAAAGAAACTATTTCAATGCATTTAAATACTAAATATATTTTTATTAGTCAATCAATTTTAATAATACATATTATTATTATTATTATTATTAGCTGAACATGCATGTATACCTGAGTGGGATTAATACAAATAAACATCAAATGATTCGAAATCTATTCCTGGGCGATTCATTTCCTAATGAAAAAATGCCAAACATGTCGGCTGATGTAACACTCGTTCTGCATTTGTGGAATGCGCATTATCTAGTGTTAGATGCTTTCGGTAATTGGGTGTAGAGGCGACCTGCTTTTCGGGAGCCCACAGGGAGAACAGTGAGATCATTGTTTTGGGGTCCACAACACTGCAGCTCACTTTCCAGAACAGTTCCCCAGTGAAAGCACATTGCTACAGTCTGAACACATGTACACCGTCCAAATAAACTGCTCTCACACACTGACTGTACCTGTTGGAAATTCATGTAAATGAATCTGGTGGTACCAGAGGTCAAACCTGTCAAAAACACAATACCTTTGTTCAGACCTGGGAAAGCCATGTCCTATACCAAATGGCAAAGAACACTGAATACATTTCCCTTCCTTCAGTTCAAACAGTACAGTAGGAAGAGCCTTGATTTTAATCTTATTTGCAGCAACCAATTAAGGCAAATTAACTTTAGTCCCAATGATTTCAGTAAATTTAAGCCATGCTAATGCAAGGTAAAACCCACATGCTGGTTTCTGCTGTCGGTGTAAAGCCAATACCACAAGTAATACCACTTATAAAGTAATGAACTTAACAAGTAGTGAATAGACTACAGGAATACGCCAGTTACACACTGAATGCATGTAAACATTAAGATAAGATAAGAAAAGCTTTATTGTCTGTCACAAGTGACAGAAATTTGTCTTCGACAAGACAGGCTCAAATAACATAAAAAAAAAATTTAAACATAAATTTTTTTTTATTAAAACGTGGTTTTCAGTTGTTTCTTTAGAATGAACTATAATCATCTGACATGAATTGCAAACAAAAATTAATTTTTGTTCATTTCTGCATGTGTTGTCATTAACAATGGTCGTATATTGTTGAACCTATGTGATACAAATAATGGAGGTGAGGTGTTAGAGTAAAGTAAGAACATCTAACTTTCAATGCATTAATTAAGGTAATTTAAGGTAATTTAGTGCTCATGAAATTCTAAATGTAGGCTACTTTATTAGCAAACATTACTAGTCTTGTGGTAAACAATTAATATGTGCAAATTAATCCAAAGGAGAGAAAAAAATCCCAGTTTTGACATCTTGGAAATTAGATACTAACCACTCTACTCCAACCGTCATCATACAATACTGAAATAGAGTCGGTTGCAACTCCCGGTTTACACATTTAAGGTTATTCTATAGCTATATCTAATAATATAAATTTAATTATAAAAAACAATTTTTTGAACCAGTTCAAATGTTGACATCTTACTAAAATGTGATTATATAGTTTTTACTCTTTATTATGAACATAAATGGACCAAGGTAAACATATTTAGACCTATAAGGTAACCCTGATTTGTTTTCAGACAGTTGAATATAACTTTCAAAACAGTCTAGAAATGTTTCTGCCACCCGTCAACAGCAGCTGTCACAGTTGCTAGGCGACAAGAACAATCCTCTAGTGCGTCCCATTTTACAACGCTTTGGCCCAACCACTGTAGCCTTTGAAGGATGCAGCCTCTGAATTGGTACACAGCTTATTTAAAGGGTAACTAAACCCCTGGTCAGAGCCTGACTCCACCCACTGGCAATATTTGAAAAATGCTGAAAAAGTGGGCCGACCCCAGCGGAGATAGAGGGGACGAAATAGATGCTAAAACACTCTATCCTGATCGTTTTCAATACTCACAATTCCCATTCCTGACTCCCTACAGTGGTTTTGACGACACAAGATGGTTTTTATATTGCCAAGGGCGTAGCTCACGTGGTGAGCTGAAAGCTGCGTACGTCACGAAGAACCGCTAAAATCCAATAGGAAAATTCAACTGCAGTAGCCACCGTTCAACCTGAAGAGGGCAGCACTAAGACGCTTTTTCACCATATATTGTAGAAATAAAACACTTTATAAACAAATGCCAAAAAAGTTACTCGAATCAATGACTGGTATTAATAAAGATCCATTCTTACAGATCATTAACTAAAAAAAGTTGGTTAAGTGTTTAGTTACTCTTTAATAATAATAAGTAGGGATGTAACGATTCACTCGCAACCGGTTGATAATCGCTAAAAATGTGTGACGATTCAAGTCGGTTGAAATGTTAAACGAATCGCGATACACGTTTTAAACAGCAGGGGCGTTCACCAAACAGATTCCTCCAGTGTCAACAGTAGCTTCGAAATGCACTCGGATGTCAGGACTTGGGCGATACATGTCTGCCTGACTCAGGGATTGTTTTAGACCCTACAGCCTCATTGATCCAGCGAGCATGAGGTGATGAGAAGGTGGCTGGGATTAATGCCTCTTCTCCCTACCATTTCATTACCGATACGTTACGCATACGCCTGCGTCTTCAGAGCGTTTGCAGCCAAAGGAAATCAATGGCCACAACATCATACTATGCAAAGGCCGAGTATATCAGTCTCGCTTCTATAACACAGCTAGTGCTTTTCACATACTTCACTGACAAAGACGATTTGAAAGCGGAGTAGTGCTCCAATAAACATGCTTTTGCGTTGTTCAACACAGGTGAAACCAGTGCACAACCACCACTCCACTATGACAAGCTGTCATACAAAGCTGCTCTTCGAGTCTCTGGATAAGCAGAAAACGGCAAGACAAGGACAAAGACCATTCTCTTTAAAATGTTAATATAATCATAACCCTCACTGAAGCAGGCGAAGCAATTGTTTGCACAGAGGTTGTAATAATGTAATTGGGATCCCTTTGTTCGGATAGTACATGACTCGTTTTGTATGCACAACGTACCTACATAACCCCAACAGTACAGCCTCAAGGATGACTTCATCTACGCAAAACTAACAAAAAAACATGTTCCTTTAACTCGCATGGATATAATTTAGCATTACCTAAAATATAATCAATAAAAAAATCAATATGTTGGGTGAAAAATGACTCTAAGTAGCACATACAGGACATTCTCATCCAAAAAAAAGGCTTTAAACGAAGCTAGAAAAATCCTAGAAAATGGTTTATGTTTTTGTTGATGGTACCAGCCAAAATTATATATATATTTTTTTTAATAATCATCATGTTCAACAGCAGAATTCCAGGAGAAAAACAACACTCGTCTACAAAGAAATCTCCACAAATCAGATAATCGAAACAAGCAAATTGCTCCGAATGAACTCTTTAGCGCCACCCACTCCCATGAAGCACTGCGAATGACATAATCAAGTCAGTCCTCCTGCACTATCAAACTACTTGAATAATTGTACATATTTTGCAATGAACCTACAATGTATTGTTTCTCTACATAAACACCTTTAAATCAATAGTTTTTATTTTGATTGTCAATCGCAAAGCTTCATGGGATTGTAGTTCTTTTCTTTCCCTTTGTCTTTTTGTCCATTGTGAAAAATCACTCACTAAGTAACACACCCTGTATATTCTACTGCATTTGTCATCCACAAAAATTCCTTTTAAAGAAAATAGAAAAATTATGAGATTAATAAAACTTAATTTTAACAATTAAGGTACACTATGTAACTTTTGACCATATCACAGTTAAAAAACAACTTGTTTTGGTTGTGTTTCAGCTCTGCATGACTGTGCTGATGAATATGGTTATCCTACTGATCATAAAACATTCACTACAAGGCTTAAGAGATATAACCAGTTTAGATGGAAATTATCTTAATGCCTTAATTACGATAGTCACTGCGTCAGATTACGAGATTTTGACTCCTAAAATCTTGTCGTTTCGTGGACAAGAAACATGTCAGACTACACGTTGCTTCCTGACCAGTCATCGCATGCCGTCTTTAACAGCGCGCGTGATGTCATCGAGTAGGCGAAACTAGTAGCGAGTGACTTCTGGAAACGAACGTAAACAAACAATGGATGAAGCGTTGAGTGTTGTATTGGCTGTCCTGTGTTCAGAAAAAAAATAAAAAAGAAAGAAAACCCGACAATGGACACGCTCCTGGATGGCTCGAAGAGGACAGTATGGGCTGTCAATCCTCCAAAGACAACTTGAGGTAAAATATTGTTTTCTTGTATATTTTTACTTTTAATTTTAACATTAGCACCATCGTCTCTCTTTCGTTTCGCCATTTTTGAAAGTTGTGTACGTAAAATCTTGTGCTCCTATTGGTCAACCTCATACATGTGACAGAACCGTCATGGACGATAAAATTTAAAAAATTAAACATGCTAGTCTTTTTGTCGTGATGTTGTGAAGCGTTGCAGACGCGACGTAGGTTGTCGCCCACTATGACACGCTATACGAGATGATACGATCGAATCTTGCGTCCCGACGCCTGTTGTCATTTACGAATATATAAGCAGATATGACCAGAATACTGTAAGTAAATGCATTTCAAATATATATATATATATATATATATATATATATATATATATATACTGTATGTAATATGAACTTAATATAAATGGATATATGATCAGAATACTGTATGTAAATGTATTTGTAGTATACTTGGCACAAAGTAAATGTATTTCAAATATGTAATATGTACTTAATACTTACTATAAGCAGTTCACTCAAAAATTATGTAATTAATTAACTAAATATTTTACTTACCCTGGTGACTTTCTTTTCAGGACAAAGTTATTTTGAATAAATGTTCCAAACTACATAGCCAAATGTTGTTTTGGTAAATTTGTCAAAATAACTCTCATTTTGACAAGAAGAAAAAAAATATATATTTCAAACTGTTTGTGCACCACAAAAGAAAGAAAGTCACAGAGGTTTAGAAAGACACAAGGTTGAGCATGAGATGAAAAAGATGACATTTTTTAGGTGAACTCAGTACACATATCTTTGAGTGGACATCACCATTAAAATATATAGCTAACAACTGCACTGTTTTCAAATAGTTTAAATTCGGTTAAAACAAATTGTGTGTGTGGGTCTCATTTTTTTCCCTATATCATAGGAACCAACCAATGTCCCTATAATGAAAAGACTTATACTACTATAATACTTATACTAATAAACATACTAACTAGCATCTTAATCATAAAAATGTGTATGAAGCTTATGTTTAAGGGTATGTATAGAAATAAACCATCATTAGCTCAGTATAAAGGCAACAGTAGTCAATGGAAAGTCCCCAGGATACGCATGTGTGAATGCAGGAGTCCAACTTGTCTCTTCTTTTAAACATCTGTTGTATTTTGATGAAGAGGGCAGTCCGCTAACAGATGGTCTTAGCTCATGACCAATGGTGCGGACACAAACACTTGCATGCCAATGGATGGCTAAAAGATAAATTTAGGGACTTATAGGGACTGTGCAGATATATCAGTCATCCAGTGCAGGGCGCTGCATTAAACCTCACAACTCTCTTTTCATGAATAAGCGTGAGTCGGCAGACTGCCAATGCAGAAATGCACCATGTCTTATCAGAAACAGCATCATCATCACTGATGGAGTCTTTTATATAGCCTCAAGGCGAAGGTTTGCGAGACATGAACTCATTCTGATCTTTTCAGTATGACCTTTTCATGGTGTTTAAAGATGGTTAAACATATTGATCTAATGTAACCATACCCATCTACCATATATCTACATTTCAGCAGGCTAGGGATATATAAAAATCAGACATGATAAAAAAGAAGAGGTGCAGAATAATAACTCAAAGGTGCTTATAGCTGTGGTTTCAGCACCATCTCTGCTGGACTGCAAAATCCCCTCTGCGACAAAACCAAATCATGTCATGAACCAGGTCTCCACCTTTTCACATGTAGATCAGATTAATTGTATAAATATTACACAACCTTAAAGGCAAATCAGATCACTATGACTATAAAATTAAAATCAATGGATTTCAGCACAAAGAAGCGTTTTTAAACAGATACAAATGAAGAATTTAATTAAGCACTCGTTTAAAAATCAAGGCAAAGTTTGCAGACATTCTCAAAAGTTAAGCATTGTATCTAATGGAAATAAAGAGTGTTATTCCATCAACCTGAAGCACAGTATCCGCAACATTGCAGTGAATGGAACAATGCGTCCTTTCTCAAGCAAGAGAGTAGGCTATCTAACATCTTCAAAAGCCCGGATTAGAGCAATTGAAATAGCAGCGTGTCAGAGAACTTCAGAGAATATTCAGGTATAGATATGCAAACCATGCTGACCGTTTTAACTCGCTATTATGGCTTTATGTAAAAAATGAAATAAAGTGGTTTACCTGTTTGGCGTGTTGCGTCCGCTGTAGGCTTCCTCTCAGAGCGCTGTGTGAACGCCGGTGCTGATGATGACGAGCCGCCCACACTTCATCACGCCCACTGCCACTTAACCCCGCCTACTTATTAATAATTACCGTAAACCACAGTGTGAACGCGCCCAAACAGCTGTATCAGTAGATTTTTAAAAGGAATTAATCATTTTATTCGGCAAGGTCAAGGATGGATTAAATGTCTCAAAAAGTGACTGTAAAAACGTTTAAATTATCACAAAAAGTCTATTTCTATTTAAAAAATATATTTCAATTCATCCAAAAATCCAGATTTCTTTTATTAAGGTTTCCAAAAAAAAAAGCTGTTTCAACATTGGTGATAATTAGAAATGTTGCTTGAGCAGCAAATCAGCATTAGAATGTTTTCTGAAGGATCATGGTTGGGAGTAATGAATGATGCTGAAAATTCAGCTTTGCCATCACAGAATTAAATAACATTTTACACTAGAATTGAAATTGACATTTATTTTCCATTATTTCACAATATTAGACATTCCACAGAAGAAGAAAAATTGGTAACACTTTACTTGAAGGGGTGTGCATGAGACTGGCATGACACATTCATAACCATGACATATATGTCTTGCATAAAGGTTTATTCATGTGTAAGTGTCTTTCGCTCAATAGTGACATTTTGAATGCAACTATGACATTGTTTGAGATGTCTTTATGACATCTTGACATAAACCATAACATCATAACCTGTCAGTGTCTTTGTCATGACAACTTGACATAAAATTAAGTTAAACTGTCATGTGGTTGGCTTTGACATTGGCTGTCACAAGGCCATAACTGTGTCGTGTCATGAATATTTTTCATGACCTCAACTACAGTGCTACAAATTGAATTTGTCATTAAAAAGTTATAATGTCTTCATGACAGCCAATGTCAAAACCAACCACCTGACAGTTTAATGTGATGTGTTAACCAATAAAGCTAGGTGGTTTCTTAAGTTTGATAATTAATCTGCTATGTCATGTTTATGACAGGTTGTGTTGTCTTAGCAATGTCATGTTGTCATGACAAAGACATCTCAAACAATGTTGTATTTGCATTAAAAATGTCATAACTGAGCGAAAGACACTTAATGACAGTTGTCACAAACATGCATAAAACTTCCTTCATATTATCTCATGTCAAGATTATAAAGGTTTCATGTTATTCTTATGCACACCCCTTCAAGTAAAGAATTACCGAAAAATGCATACCGGTTTGGAAAGACATGAGAGTAAATGCATGAATGTTTTTTCTTGTGTGACCTTAAATTGGACATAGAAGTAAACCTGTGGGTTTAGAAGCATGTAACACACTGTTTCTTAGAATCAAGCAACAGAACCTCATACTCACTCTAACCACATTCATCTCAGGGCGGCATAAATTATGAATGATCCCCAAGAGACCAGTTAAAACAACTGACATGTTTATACCAATGTATGTTTCAGTTGATAGTCACAATGGGTTTTCTTTTCCAACTCGGTAAACAAACACCACCCTTCGAACCTCAGATGCTTGCCAGTGTTGCAAAGCTAAATTAAAAAGATATGGTTTGGGTCACGTTGTCATAGAGACAAAAATGTAGTGGAGACAAAGTGAGAGAGACACTCTTAAATTAGAAAAGCTGAATGAAGGCCCAGTGCACACTTAAGAGCACTTGTCACTATGGAGACGGCCCTTCAGGGGTGAGATTTGGGCGTGCATTAGCACTTGATTCAGGAGAGCTAGTGTATCATGTCTGTCATGATGTCTCTCACAGTAGTTAGGAGGCCGGTTTTAAAAGAACCTTCAGACAGATTTCAAAACACTTACTGCCCACAGAATCTGACAAAATGCACAACATATCTAAAATTTAGATGCAAAATTGTTTATCTTTTATCAAATATTTTACATTTTCATAATATCCTATTCAGTTCAATTCAATCCAGTTAGGCACCCCTTAAAGACTATTTAAAATCACAACATGATTTGTGTTAAAAAAAAAAAAATTAATAATCTAAATGCCGCAATTTAATAATCTAAGATGCCGCAATTAGCCAGGCAAATAAGTTATTATAGCAACTTATATATAAGTTGAATATACTAAAATAAAAAAAGAATATATATATATATATAATTTAAATAAAATACTTCTATTAGTAATTATTTTATATTATTTTTGATTAAAAAGCAACTTATATTTAAGTTGAATATACTAAAATATATTTATATACAGTTGAGCAGTATATAAATAAAAAAAAGAATATATTATTTAAATAAAATACTTCTATTAGTAATTATTTTTTTGATTAACCCTCTTATTATCTTTGGGGTCTTTTTGACCTGCAACTGACTTTTGGTCAATTTAAAAAAAAAATGTTCTCTTTTTCCAAATGGAATGAAACTTTCTACAACTCTTTACACTGTCATGATCTACCAAAAAAAATATTTTGGAATGATGTCTGTCTTTACATTAGCATGAAAAAAATGCCAGTACTCTTTATCTTCGGGGTCCCTGGAGACCCCGCATAGTAAATATACAAAATTCATCATTAAAATCAGAAACAACGAAGAAACAACGCAGATCACATAGACAGAAATAAAGTGGCACACTTCCAACAATGCAAAAAACATTCAAAATGCACACACACGCACACACACACACACACACACACACACACACTTCAAATACCAACACCTCCAGTAAACAGTAAACACCTCCAGTGCACCACCAATTTTTGTTCCTAATTGTTCAAAAAAAAATTAATTGAAAATCATTTTTTTAGGAAATCTTTTATTTATTACAACGATTTTATTTGTTTTACTGCTTTATTTTCTCATTTGTTATTGCTGTTCAGTTCATTGCATGTGTTTTTTTTTTCAACATGTAATATAACTGTTCATTTCTGTTAATTTTTTTTCTTTTACAGTTCGTAACTGAAACATTGATTTAAAATCATTGAATTATATTAAAAACAGATAATTGAAATAAATGATCAAATCTAAAGACTCCAACATTTCTCTTTGTAACATCATGTTCAGGTTTGATTCTAATCATAATGTAACATTATTGAAAAACTTTTGTCAGGACAAAAAATACTTAACTTTGATAAAAAGTTTTTTTTTTTTTTGTTATAATTGTGATTTTATTATATTTAGATATGAATCCAACTGGAAAAACTTGTGAAATAAATATAGTTTGGTTAGTCAAATAGCAAATAGCTTATAGTGGAGGTCTATGGCCATCTAGTGGTTAAAGTGATATTTTTTTATTTTAAAAGTGCATTTTCCAAAAAAATGTCAAAAATCTTTCATTAAACCATTTTAAATGATCCATGTTATCTCCATGAATGATAATTAGAAATCTGGATCTTTCATAAAATGAATTTTACATACAATGCCGTTTTTTTGTAAAAAGCCTATTTAAATAAATATTTATTTATTAATTTATAGAAATGTAAAAGATTTCAAAAATCCTCCAAAAACTGCACAAATGTTGAGTAAAAACATTAATAAATAGAGTAAAATTACATTTGTAAAAAAAAAAAATTATTATACTGCTTCAAAATTAAATGTTATTGTCTGGGGTCCCTGGAGACCCCAAAGATAATGAGTGTAGACACAAATGAAGATAATAGAAGGGTTAAAAACACTGTCTTCTGTAATGCAGCTCAACCAGTCCCCTTTTTGCGTATTCCGTGGGCGGTATTATTTAAATGAGTAGCTATTGTGACTTCATAGTTCTTGGAAAGTGGATTCTGTTAAATAAAATATCTCCCCTTAGGAGTGGAGCTTTGCAACCTTGCCTTGTTTATGCTCAAACACCAACATTTCACACTAACTAAAGTTGAAAAAGCATAAAAGGACATCTCTAAAAGTGGATCAGCGCACTGACTGCACCAAAGTCCTTGTAAAACTCCCTCTGCTGGCAGAAGTAAATCACTGATCCTCTCTCACTGGAGCTATAAATAATGATCTCCTTTCTCAGAGTTCACAACAAAAGAGTCTTATCGAGCTTTCAGAACAACACAGATCAATACTGTGGCAATGTGTCACACAGACTATATTCACCTATTCCGCAGGGAAAAAAAGAGAAAAAAAACAAGGAAAAAAACAGTGTTCTGACAGTTAGGGAGAGGGAGATTTCAGATGCTCTGTTCCAAAGCCTAGTGAACAGTCTACCGGCATTTTAAGCCTTTAGAGGCTTTTGTTGCCTAAATGTAAGATATCCAATGTGGTGTAGTGGAGAATCCATAAAAAAGCATTACACCAAGTATAGAGATGAAAAAAAAAATCCAAAATGGTGGATGAGGCTACAAAGATTTAGAATATTTCATTACCGAAGAACTAAAAAAAAACATTAAAAAAAATCTAATCCTTAATTTTAGGATGCTGTCTAAAAAGAGCCCGTAAGTGTAAGCTAATGTTGTGTTCAGACTTTTAAGAAGTGAACGTCATTAAGAAGAAAAGCAAGTGAGATAATATCTCATGCAGGCTCAGATGAAGGCTGTAACCTTGACCCCTACTTATGGCCAATTAGTCTTTCCCCAGTGAGTGTGTAGATGTGTGTGGGCTGCTTGTGAGATGGCCTAATCAGCTTACTGCTCAAAGAGATCAAAGACTACTCACACACACACACACACGCCTGTGCACAGGGACACACAGACAGACCAAGGATCAATGAAATAGGATTTTGAGCTGTCAAAGTTTTCAACTAGTTTTCAGTGATCTGTTAAAAAGTTTGTTTCTTCCTATTTGACCCTAACAGGCTGTTTAAGCAAATTCAATTTTAAGGTGCAAATGCGGCACATTAGTGCCCCTCTGTGGTTGATATAATTATTACATCCATGTAGTCCGCCTGCTAAAAGAACAATCTTGGGTTCAATATCAATTAATTGAAATTGTGATGAAGTTGTACTTTTGGAAGACGCCTTTAAATATGATTCTTTTTTCTGGAAGTTCAAAGAATAACACAAATTGACGTTTGGTTCTATTTAACCTGACATATAACTCAAATAACAAGGTATTGTGTTTCTAAAATGTGATAAAGGGAGACTGTTAACTTCAAAGTGAGGCAGGATAAATTACTTTATTGTATGAGGTACATTTACACTGCTTTCCAGTGCCAGTACTGGATCAATTATGGTAAAAAGATGAGTTTTGTGAGTCAAAAGAAAATCATTTACGATTTGTTCGATCCTTGCAAAAATTTGAGCCCAAAAATATACCTTGTACTTATATTAAAATAAATATATCACAAAGATAGGTAACATAAATTAATATTGTAATTCATCACAGTTTATAATTTTAATTGGCTGGGTTAAGATTTTTAATAAATTACACTGCAAACTGTTTAAAATCTTTAAAAAATAATTTATACAAAAATAATTTGGAGAAAAAAAAACAAGTTTAGAGGCTAAAGAAACGAAGAGGAAACACATCAGTTTACTACACTGTGTCATAACTGCCTAAAAGCAGAAAGAGTGATTTATGAGGAACCATGATGGCTGAGATTGTGCCTCGGTATGATGTCATTTCCTGGTCCCTATCAGATGTAGTGCTTTGGGACTCTGGAAGTCTATAAACAGCACAGGAAAAAAACAGTCAAACGAATGACAAGCAAGAAAAGCATTTATTTCTCTAAATTAAATGACTGTCTAACTGCATTTAACCCATGCAATCTCTGTTTTACAGTAATGTCTCTCTCCAATGTTATCTGTAGTAGTTGTGCATTTTAGTTATCACATCTCTCCGTGAAAAGTCCAAAAACTGACTCCGATTCTAAATGTCATTCTGATTAACATCTGAAATGATTTGCACTACTATTCAAAACTTTGTTTTTGAAAGAATGCTCATCAAGCCTGCATTTATTTGATTAAAAAAAAATACTATATACTGTGAAATATTATTATAATTCGAAATAACTTCTTTATCTGAATTTATTTTACAATGTAATTTATTAGCATCATTACTCCAGTATTCAGTCACATGATCCTTTTTAAAAAAAAAAAAAATCATTGTTATATGCTGATTTGATGCTGAAGAAACATTTCTTCTTTATCAATTTTGAAAAATATTTTTTAAATATTTTTGTGGAAACCGTAATACATTTATTCCAGGATTTGTTGATAAATAAAAAGTTTAAAATAAAAAAAAAATCATTTATCTGAAATAGAAATTTGCAACAATGTAAAAGTCCTCACTCTCGGTTAAATTTAATACATCCTTGATGAATAAAAGTATATTCTTTCAACAAAAACAAAAAAACCACACACACTCAGGGTAGTGTCTGTATTTTGTGCTTGTTATTAATGTGTCCAATAGTGGGACACACACAAAATCACACTTTTGACAGCTTTACTGAGATTTATTAAGAATGTCCAAATGAATCAAGCTCCAACAACATAGGATAGTGAAGCAATATGACACTACCTTGAAAGGCTTGATTAAAAAATTCCTTTTGACAAACATCTTATTTTGATCCATCCTCACTCAATCTTACATCCTTTCCTCATGTTTTAAAAGAAAATATGTAAAACGCAAGAAAAGGAAACAAGGATGCCCAATCAAAGAAAAGAGAAGGACACTGACCACTAAATCCTATCTTCATCACACCTCAAAGTTTCCTCATCTTCGCCAGTCAGAGGGAACATACGCCTCTTCCATGGTGTCAATGGCTACGTAAGAGGGGACAAAATGAATACAAGTTTGATAGACAGGCAGATGAAATAAAATATAATAAAAATAAAAATATATTTGACCTCTCTGTCCTCCACACTGGCTTCTGACGGAGCTTCACGAGGACTGAAGGTCCAGGTGGAGGGGAAAGGAGAATATACAGATGTGTGATGGTGAGCAAGGTGGTCTCTCACAGGTACAGAAGAACAGCTTCTCCTGGGGAAAGAAAATCATCAATCATCAGCAGCAAATATGTACTGGAGAATATATCTACAATAGAGAGCCTAAGTCCCGCCCCTTCGCTTCCGGCTCATGGGACCTTATTTCGGAAAAAATATGAATGGAAGTCAATGGGGAGAGACAACTTATCTTTTTATTCCGTCTGAACTGTGCCCTCAATTACACATATGATGTTTGTCAATTTAAAAGATGATTCTCAAAGTCAAAAACGTCGCAGTTTGTCATACAACAGAAGAGTAACATTTAGTTTTATGTGAAAATCGCTCTGTGAACTACATCTCCCGGGAAGAGAAACGAGATCCGCTGCTCGTGTGTGTGCAGTCTGGTACAAAACACTCAGGTAGGACGGCGTAACGTTACGATTATAACGCAAGATTATAGAAACAATGACAGACATTAGCTTCAGTAAAGTTAGCTTCAGTCATTGAGAGAAAATGTGCGCCTTTGGGGTTTGTAGTCTTTGTAATTACGTATTTTCACAGTCTTATACCTCAACGGTTTTACATCAAACTGCGACTTTCTTTACTTTAAAATGTATCTTTTAAATTGGCAAACATCATATGTGTAATTGAGGGCACAGTTCAGACGGAATAAAAAAATAAGTTGTCACTTGCCATTGACTACCATTCAATATTTTTCCGAAGTTAGGTCCCATGGTGGCCGACCGGAAGGGGCGGGACTTAGGCTCTCTATAGGCTTAATACACACAGACCTGATCTGGTTTCTTCCGTCCTGATCCCAGAATTTCTCTCTATGCTCACAACTCTGGTGTCTCTGAATGAAATCTTCATCTTCTATTTCTTCTAACTGAGAGAGATAAAGCCCATCACTCCACAACAAACCAAAACTGATGACATTCAGCATTTTTATGACCTATAGTAAGTTTATAACTATAAAACTTACCCCTTCCTCCTGATCATCCTCCTCTCTTTCCAGTAAAGGAGAAATGTCAACCTTTCGCCAACTGCAGTGAGTAAAGAGAACAGAATACACAATACGAGAAAGAAATTCATCCACATCTTTATGCATCGGGACAGTTATTGAAAGTGAAGCCTACATATCACAACTGGCACTTATCATTTAGTTATTTTTTTTCTAGAAATTCAAAGAAAAAATGTTTGATTACTATAACTGACAAGTAATGCCAAAAATAACCACGCCAAAATGGCTAAAATAACACATTTATGAAAAATCTTATGAAGAAACAACACCTTAGAATTCAAATACACACTATCGTTCCAAAGTTTGGGGTCAGTACAGTTTTCTGTTTTGAGAAATTAATACTTAAAGGAGTAGTTCACTTTTGAAAAAAACTTATGATAGTTTACACACCCCCATGTCATCCAAGATGTCCATGTCTTTCTTTCTTCAGTCGAAAAGAAATTAAGGTTTTTGATGAAAACATTCCAGGATTCCATATAATGGAATATAATTATTCTCCATATAATGGACTTCAATGGGAACCAAACGGTTCAAGGTCCAAATGACAGTTTCAGTGCAAACTACAAACTGTTCAAAGGGCTTTAAAGATTCCAGATGATGAATAAGGGTCTTATCAAGCGAAACGATCACTCATTTAAAAAATAAATAAAAAAGTTTAAGTTTTATAAGCTTAAATGGTCGCCTTGCTCTGTTCTGTGATGCGCGTTTGTGACTCTCCTGATCAAAATGTACGAATCTTTTTTTTGAGTCAATTCGTTCGTTGAATGAACCAAATGACTTGAAAAAAGATTCGTTAATTTTGATGAACGAGTTTGAACAGGAGAGTCATGAATGCACATCACAGAACAGAGCAAGGCGACCATTTAAGCTTATAAAACTTAAATTTTTTTATTTATTTTTTAAATGAGTGATCGTTTCGCTTGATAAGACCCTTATTCATCATCTGGAATCTTTAAAGCCCTTTGAACAGTTTGTAGTTTGCACTGAAACTCTCATTTGGACCTTGAACCGTTTGGTTCCCATTGAAGTCCATTATATGGAGAAAATCCTGGAATGTTTTCATCAAAAACCTTCATTTCTTTTCGACTGAAGAAAGAAAGACATGGACATCTTGGATGACATGGGGGTGAGTAAATTATCAGCAAAAGTTTTTTAAAAAGTGAACTACTCCTTTAATAATACTAATCTATTCAGCACGGATGAATTAAATGGATCAATGGTGATTTTAAAGACATTTATAGTGTTACAAAATACTTCTGTTTCAAATAAATGCTGTTTTTTTTAACTGTCAATTTAACAAAAAATCCTGGAAAAAAATGTATCACAGTTTCCATTGTTTTCAACATTGAAAATAATAAGATTATTTTCCTGAGAAGCAAATCAGCATATTAGAATAATTTCTGAGGGATTATGTGACTGAATTCAGCTTTGTCATCACAGGATTAAATTACATTTTAAAATAAATGAAAATAGAAAACTGCAATTTTAAACTGAAATAATATTTCACAATATAAGTTTGTACTGTATTTTTGATCAAATAAATGCAGCCTTGGTGGGAGACTTCTTTCAAAAAATCTTTCTGACCACAAACTTTTGAATGGAAGTGTATTTCTACTGCATCAAACTTGTCCTGATGTCTCTCTGTACCTGGGTGTCAAAATGTTCTTATACTGAAGACGTTCCACTTTCACCGAGTTGAACAGAGACATGGGAATAACAATGTCATCGATGCTGAAAACACTCTCACAGTTCCTCCTGCGCAATGAGAACTAAAACAAAACAGGACAGTATATGATTACTTTCCTCAGACTAAATAGATTAGCATTCTGATCTTTGTTTGGATTGGAGCAAACTGAGATACACAGTATTTCTCATGGTTTGGTCAAAGGGCAGACCTGTGAGTTTCTCTGTTGTTTGGGTGTACAGTAAGAGACGGTCACGTCCTCGAAAGATTCCTCCACATGACTGTCATCACTCAGGGAGTTCACATCAGACTTGAGAGTGATACTGGAGATCTGCAAATCTAGAACAAAGCAGTATTACTACCTTCAACATCTCAGAGTGTTTGTTGTAATTGAGTGAAATGAATCACATGTACCCATTGTCCTGTCAGAGCAGCGTCTCCTCCTCTTGCCCTCCTCCCTGTAAGCTCGACTGCGGTGCTCTCGTATAGGAGTGCTCTCCCGCCTGGGTCTCTTCAAATGCCTTCCGTTTTTTGGTCGATGACTGCAATCTATAATCATTAATTATAGAACAAAAAGGCATATTCCTCTTTATCAGAACATGCATATTTATAAGAAAACAGAATAGTCATAGCACACATAGGTGAGTTTCACAAAATGTCAAGATCACATCTAGGTTATATTTTTCCCAAAAAAAATCTAAATAAGGGAAGTAAACAAAGCCTATTTTAAGGCCTAAAAAAATATTTTTTTTACATTTTGACTATATTTTCATTACAATGAATCACATTTATGCCCCATATTTATTTATCGTAATGTAATGCAAAATTGGCTTTAATTTTTGTGATTTAATTTTTTTTTAATCAGTGATGAGAATCTAATTAGAATCTCCTCTGATGACAGATAGATAGATACATAGATTGATTCAAATAATCTTTATGGTTCTCATCTTTTTAGCTTTATAATGCAAAATATAGTTTCTGAATGTTTATTTTTAGGAGGGTTTGTTATGCATGGACTTACCAACATGTGACTGTTAAACAGTATTGGGTTGCTTGAGATTGTGTTATTTTCAATAAAACAAATTTAAAAGAGTAGTTCACTTTAAAAAAAAAAAAAACTTTTGCTGATAATTTACTCACCCCTGTGTCATCCAGGATGTCCATGTCTCTCTTTCTTCAGTTGAAAAGAAATGAAGGTTTTTGAGGAAAACATTCCAGGATTTTCTCCAATATAATGGACTTCAATGGGAACCAAACGGTTCAAGGTCCAAATGAGAGTTTCAGTGCAGCTTCAAAGGGCTTAAAACGACACCAGACAATGAATAAAGGTCTTATCTAGGACCCTTCGAGTCATGACTCGAAAAATGATTTGTTCATTTTGATGAACGAGTTTGAACAGGAGAGTCACAAACGCGCAGAGCAAAGTGAGCATTTGACTTAAACTTTTTTATTTATTTTTGAAATGAGCGATCATTTCGCTAGATAAGACCCTTATACATCATCTTGAATCGTTTAAAGCCCTTTGAAGCTGCACTGAAACTCTCATTTGGACCTTGAACCATTTGGTTCTCATTGAAGTCTGTTATATGGAGAAAAATGCTGGAATGTTTTCATCAAAAACCTTCATTTCTTTTCGACTGAAGAAAGAATGACATGGACATCTTGGATGACGTGGGGGTGAGTAAATTATCAGCAAAAGTTTTTTTTTAAAGTGAACTACTCCTTTAATAATAATCATGGAGATCATGGAAATACTAAGTGTGCTGCAAGACCACCATATATTTTGACCCTGATGAAATATCACTGGTGTGTATGTGTGTGTGTGGACTGTCCACAGTGCCTTCAGGCTGGACTTGTGAGTTACTGTGATTTGTGAGTCTGTGTATTTCCACTCATGTTCTGGAAGCAAAAGGATTGCAGATAGAGCGCCTGAGCCACAGAGATAAACATAGACAATACACCACAACATTATGACTGAACCCACCAAGCAGCCTACACACACTTTACATCATCCCACACACTGGACTTCAGAACTCAGAAGAACTGACATTAAATGATCATACACATCCAGGTCACGTGATGAAAAGAGCAACCATGAGATGATTGTTAAGGATTTATTCCTAGCTTTTGTAGTTATTTTTGTAGTTTGTTCCCTGACGACAGGGGTGCTGGAAAGCATTGACAGAAAATCAACTAAACAGCATGAGGTGTGTTTTATTTTAGAAACCCGTACCAAACGTCCATTCCAGTGCAATCACTCACTAACTGACAATATCTCTCTGTTATGAATATATCATTTCTGTTTCAGGATCATTAGGCCCCCTAGTAAGACAATAACCAGCAGAGCAGAGAAGAGTGGCAGAGCATTAATGATTAGAGTGTGTGAGTCAGAGTCCAGTGTCAGGTCGGCTCACTTCAACAAGACTGTGGAGCAGATATCGACTTCAGCATGACCTCCCGATCTGCACTGGGTATGTGTATTGAAAACTATTGAGGACAGAGGTGCCTGAACATATTTAGGCAAACATGCTGATTGTGATGTCACAACATGGAAATCAATTAGGTTAGGTTTAATATTGTATTTTGTATTTTAATAAAAATAAAAAAATAAAAATTAAAAGTTCGAGGATGGTAAGATTTCTTTGTTTTTGAAAGGATGCATTTATTTGATAAAAAAATAGTATGAAATATTATTAAAGTTTAAATGAACCGTTTTCTATTTGAATATATTTTAAAATAGGATTTATTCCTTTGATGGCAAAACTGAATTTTCTGAAGCCATTACTTCAGTCTTCACTCTTCAGTGTCGCATGATCCTTCAGAAATCATTCTAATATGCTGATTTAATATGCTCAATTAAAGGAGTAGTTCACTTTGAAAAAAGACAGTTTCAGTGCAAACTGCAAACTGTTCAAAGGGCTTTAAACGATTCCAGACGATGAATAAGGGTCTTATCAAGCGAAACTATCGCTCATTTAAAAAATAAAAAGTTTAAGTTTTATAAGCTCAAATGGTCACCTTGCTCTGTTCTGTGATGTGCGTTCGTGACTCTCCTGTTCGAACTCGTTCATCAAAATGAACAAATCTTTTTTCGTGTCATTTGGTTCATTCAACAAAAGAAATGAACGAGTTGACTCGGGAAAAGATTTGTTCATTTTGATGAACGAGTTTGAACAGGAGAGTCACGAACGCAAAGAACAGAGCAAGGTGAGCATTTGAGCTTATAAAACTTAAACTTTGTTATTTTTTATTAAATGAGCGATCGTTTCGCTTGATAAGAGCCTTATTCATCGTCTGCAATCGTTTAAAGCCCTTTAACAGTTTGTCGTTTGCACTGAAACTGTCTTTTGGACCTTGAACCGTTTGGTTCCCATTGAAGTCCATTATATGGAGAAAAATCCTCGAATGTTTTCATCAAAAACCTTAATTTCTTTTTGACTGACGAAAGAATGACATGGACATCTTGGAAGACATGGGGGTGAGTAAATTATCAGCAAAAGTTTTTTTTTTAAAGTGAACTACTCCCTTTATATTTCTTCTTATTATAGCTGCTGAAAACACTTGTGCTGCTTAATATTTTTTTGGAAAACCGTGAAACAATGTAAAAATTGTTGATTGTCTTTACAATCGTTTGTTTCAAAAATTTCTTTACAAAAATCTTACTCAAACTGGTAGTGTATAAAAATATGCATTTTGATCAAATTATTCTTTGAATGATAAAATAATAGGTCATAAATAAAAGCTTAAATCTAAATGTATTAAGGGTTGTTTGAAATTGTTTTGATAATGTAAATAAAAAAAGAATATCGAGGAGATCATGGAAATACTATGGGGGCTATAATATATATCGGCTATAAATCATTTTACCACAATGAAACATAATTGGTGTGTGTGTAGGTGTGTACAGTGCATCAAGCTGAATTTTCACCAGCCATACTCTAGTCTTTAGTATCACATGATCCTTTCATTATTCTACCTAGTAATTATGTGCGCTGTGTATTTATATTAAAGTGTCTATTTTTTAGCTTAACAAACTGCTAATGGCCAACTTTGACAAATTGTGTTGCTGTTAAAGTAATTTCCATTAAAGTAGACAAAAAACTAGGGCTGTCAAACGATTAATCGCGATTAATCGCATCCAAAATAAAAGTTTGTGTTTACATAATATATGTGTGTACTGTGTATAATTATTTTGTATATACATAAATACACACACATACATGTATATTTAGGAAAAAAATATTAATTATATAAAATATTTATATTTATATATAATATAAATTATATATCTATATACAGTATATACATGAAAATATTTCTTAAATATATACAAGCATGTGTGTCTATTTATATATATAAAATAATTATACACAGTGCACCCACATATATTATGTAAACACAAACTTTTATTTTGGATGCAATTAATCATGATTAATCGTTTGACAGCCCTAAAAAAAAAACATGTAGATGCATTACATTACATTCAAATGCATCCACACACAAATAATATGAGATGATTCTTACGGAATAACGATCGGGAGACTCTGCCTCTGTAGCCGAGACAGTGATGGGGACTGGAGCGCTCAGTATTCAGGAGGAGAGATTGCTGTAGCACATTTTCTTCAAACAGAGCATTTTGCAGATGGAATGACGCTGGAGTATCTGATGGATAGAGCAGACAAAACACAGTCAAACCTCATTTATATAACACGCTCAACAGGAAAACTTAAAGGAGAACTCCTGCACAAAATGAACCTTTTGTCTAATAAAACATCAGTACCTAGTCGACCGTTCTCAGAGATTTGTTTTCATGATAATCGAATGTAAAGAGTTTTATCTCTTAAAACTGTTTAGCATTCACACTAGTATATGGGGGCATATAATAAGTAAAAAGAAATCGCTAGTTTAAACCACTAACAAGGCTCAAAATAGCCCCACACTAACACAGTAACATAATGAGGGTCCCTACATGCAAAACAAAGCATTGAGAACTTTGTAAGTGTACAGACCGTTTAATAAGAAGATATTTTATAAAGACAGTGCACTTCGTGTATACAGACAGGAGCCATTTTTGGAAAACAGTCTTGACTAGTCGAACCACGAATGACGTGCCAAGTGAGCTGAACTGTATGCAGTTCAGCGACCTTCTGAACTGTATGAACGGCGTTCGTGGTTCGACTAGTCAAACTAGTGTTTTCCAAGATGGCTCCTGTCTGTATTCACAAAGTGAACTGTCTTTATAAAAGATCTTCTTATTAAACGGTCTGTACACTTACAAAGTTCTCAATGCTTCGTTTTGCATGTATGGACCCTCATTATGTTACTGTGTTAGTGTGGGGCTATTTTGAGCCTTGTTAGTAGCGATTTCTCTTTACTTATTATATGCCCCCATTACTAGCATTATACGCTAAACAGTTTTTAGAGATAAAACTCTTTACATTCGATTATCATGAAAACAAATCTCAGAGAACGGTCGACAAGGTACCAATGTCTAATTAGACCATATTGTGGCGGAGTTCTCCTTTAATAGTTGCACTGCACTTAAATATAGTGGTGATACAGTAGTTTTAAGGCTGTGGTTAGTTAATATGGAAACATCTGTATATAAAGAAAACATTTAAACATCTTGTCAAAGCATTGTCAAATGAGAAAAATGTCAGACTTGACTGGATGTTGTATTTGAGCCATATTACAGTATGAGCTGGATGCAGAGCTTTTATTCTCATGACAACCAAGGCTAATTTGATCTACCTACTCCACATTCCTAGTGCTGCACGCAATCAGAAAAACAGCAGGAACTGCATAATTTTGACATGCTGATGGAGTAACAGTCCGATATGAGACAATTTATTCTGAGTGAATTGAAGTGACAGCCTAATGCAGTCAGATGGAGGAGTGATTAATGGATTGCGGTAGTATTAACCTTTAACCTTTATAAAAAACATTAATAACATAACATCCAATTACCACAGCAAAAATCTGAACAGCATTTTATCTAAAACAGCATCACGTGTATCAAGTGTGGATCAATTTACAATGGATTGTGACAGGCTATATGGAAAAAAAATCCTCGCAAGATGGTGGATGGAGTATTTTCAGTTTTTACTATTCTTCTCTACCTGAGGACAGTGATAGAACATGATGCACTTTGCCGTCTGTTCTCTCTTTTCTGCATGCAGGGTTCGCGCACACCGAGGCAGGATCACAAGAGGCGCAATTGGGAAAAAGAGAAGGGGAAGACTGCAGGACCTGTGAAGAGAGAGACAGAAAGCAGATGTAACCAAAACAGGAAGGTTATGAGAGCTTATGGGCAGATGGGAGAATAAAAATTACTGATCAAATGTCTCATCCTGATGCTACAGGCCTAATTTGCAGCTAAACGACCCAGTCCTGAATTGTCCTACTGAGCTTTAAAACAAATAAAAACAGTTGGAAGTACACAGCTAAGTTACAGTAATAAGGTCAAATAGATGACACACTTTGCTCTGGGGAACAAATTACGACACAAGCAATGCATGAAAAGGAAAATCATGGCAGCCAAAATCAGACAGCTATTAAAGAAGAATCATAAACAAGGTTAAAGGAAGCGCACCAGGCCAGCTGGAAAATAGACTCAAAACATGGTGTGAGTCATGGTGCGATGTGAAGAGGGCTGGCATGCCTTCTTCATTTTTTTAGCTTAATAAAAGTCCCATAATCACAATATGCCTTCACTGATTTCCTTATTTTGTGTTGCACAAAATGGCAGAAATTGACCGGATTTTCATTTTTGGCTGAACTACTCCTATAAAAGATGTAACGTTGTTTCTCTATTTCTTTTTATTACTTTTTTATTCCAGGTTCTGGCCACCGTCCCGGTACCGGGACGCCTAACTTTACTTCACTATATTTCTATTAAATCCTAATCTAATTATGACAAATTATATATCGTTGGAAAGGTCTAAGACTTCTAAATAGATATTCCACCCCTGTTTTGTGTTACAACTTATGTAAGAAGAGTAATTGATGAATTTATGACAAGAGTGCACCTTAAAAAAAATCTGCATCATAACAGCAGTTTTGACCTTTGTCACAAAAAGTTGATGCACCCACTTTTAATCATCGAAACTTCTGTTTTTATGCTAAAAGTTCATCATAAAACTTATAATCTAGTATTTTTCAATAAAAAAAAATATATAGTATAATATTATCCTCTAAAAATTATAATATTCATATTTATTATCCTCTAAAATATAATATTATTTTTTATCGCCTTTTTTATTATATCACATATTTTAGTAGTTATCACAATTAGGTATCATTTGAAAGCTTATAAACTCAGAATTCATCCTGTGAACATTGTTTTGTAATTGAAAGTTGTGTTACCATAGAAACCGTACTTATTTATCAGGCTCCTCCCCTTTTGGGCATTATATTTAATAATTTATGATCAAGACCTTTTCTAATCTTGACAAAACACATATTGTCAGAAAGGTCTGAGTCTCAAGGTTTCAAATTTTGTGATACAATTGATATTTTGGACTGAAATGTATTCATTTGTTAAGGCAGAATGTATACAACTAAATTCAATGGAATTCAATGGCACCCAGTGGCTATTTTTGGTACTACGCCTAAACAAAATCTCATGGGAACTTCAATTTTTGTGATATCAACTTCAAATTTGGAACATAACTTGATTAGATGTATGTCTTTAATTTTAGAGTAATTTTAGAGTAAAAAATATTTTGTAAAATATATATTTTACATAAAATATATAATACAGTATATTTGATTTACTGTGACTTTAAACTTCCATAACTTTTTCATACATTCATTTTTCGAAGTGTTTCGAAACAAGACCAAACTTGGGTATATATTCCAAAGCATTCTTAAATTACAACCATTTAAGTGTGAATAGTGCATTTTAACCCCCATTCTCAAAAAGGGGGGTGACAGTTAAGGGGTTAAAACGCAGTGAGTCTGGTTAACAGTTTCAGTCTGCCAATAGAGGACACTGAAGGACAGCAGGGTAGACCTCAAATCAGCCAACAGTAATTATAAGATTATCATCATTTATGAAAGTGCAGCTGGCCTGAGCACAGCGTGTTAGCAGTTTTCAAGAGAAAGGATAGAAAAAAGCTAGGCTATACTTTCTGAGCTCTCCTGGGGGCTGTTGGGAAAACACACGCACAAGTCGCACATACGTAGGGTTTTTATGTTTTATAGGGACATTATAAACACAATGATGATGACTACAAACTGTATCAGTGCTGAACTTAAACTGGACAATTACTTTCTTCTCGAGTTGCTGTACAGCCAAAACAACATCATGTGACACTGAAGACTGGAGTAATGGCTGCTGAAAATGCAGCTTAGCCTGCACAGGAATAAAGTACATTTTGAAATATGTTCAAATAGAAATTAGTTATTAATAATTATTTACTAGCCCCAAACTTTTGAATGGTACTGTATGCTATGCCTGTATGCTAAGATAAGATGGTTTTACATAAATTTTGCTTACCTGTTCTCTGTGAGACAACGGGTCCATGACGAAAAGTCTAGGCTTGTGATAGGTCAAAAGGGGTCGAGTCCGAGCTGACATACAGGTGACATCCACGTGAGGGAGATACTGGCGTCTGCGACATGTTCGCTTCCTCTTCTGCTTGACTTTGTGTAAACACTGTGGCCCGCTGGGAACAAAGGCACCCGTGTGTGTCACTTGGCTAAAAGGAAGGAGCGATAAAATCGTCAGAAATGTTATCATAAAATTAATAAAGAGGGAGAGATTAATTGATTCTCTTCTCCAATCAGATTCTCTCATCCTTTCCCTCTTTATTATTCTTCTCAATGTCTTGTTTGCTCATTCAGTTTTCCAGGGCCAAATGATTCATCCTGACATTCACTTGAGATACATAAATGTATACATAAACATATATATCAGAATGAGGGAGCTTCTCCCTCAAGATGAAGTCAAGACAAACAGCTTTCCCGCAGGTGGTTCAATCTGAAGCTAGTGTTAATTTTGGCACCCATTTTTGATTTAGTCTTAGTCTTCATCTTTGGACGAAAATGTTTATTGGTCTTATTTACGTACATTTCAGTCATTTTGTCTTTCATAGTTTTAGTCTAGTTTTAGTTGACGAAAAGTCAATGCAATTTTTGTCAACTTTTAGTCATTACATTTAGTCAAACTGCAGTTACCGAGATTAATTTTGGTAGCGATTTATATGTAGTCTTGACTATTTAGGGGGGAAAAAAATGTAATTTATTTTTTTCTCTCTAGGCCAGTTTAATTAAGCTTATGAGAAATTGAAACGTTTTGTTGACATTGCACTCTTTAGCAGTAGCACTTGTGCAATTCTACATATCAATTTCCCTTAGTTCAGTGGTTCTCCAATTTTTCTCTAGTCACACCTTTTCATTAAGAGACAATATTTGCCCTTTTAATCGATTTTTCCTGTTAATTTTTTTACCTTCATAAATATCTTTATAAAATAAATAATGCTTTAAGTGAGTCACCGAGTCATTCATTCATTCATTCACTAACGAAGCAATGCTGTCCTTATGAACGGATCGTTCAATCTCACGCTTGGTTCAAAGCCACAGATTCGTTCACAAATGTAGAACATCACTTATTCGTACCCTTTTGTTTGTTGAACTGATGTATAAAATCAATCAATTTCAATGTATAAAATCGATATTCAGAAAACATTGCATTCTTGCTCGTATAATATGATCAACATTAAAAACACAGCTGGATGTCAGCCTGCATTTTGATCGCAGATTTTCGAGCAGCTCGTAACAGAACCAAGAGCGACATGAATGACACTTTAAGTTGAAAATCTCAAATGAAGATCGCTGAACTAAAGTTTAACTTGTCTGTGTTTTCTGATCATCCACACACTTCTTCCGCAGTGTAGAGAGAGAGAGAGTGTGCGCATTGCAATGCGCGTGGTTGCCAGATACTATTGAAAAGACCGGCTAAAATCGTGTTTTTTTTAACAGAAATCTCTGACTGGGGATTTATAGTTTTGAAATCTGGCAACCGTAAGCATGAACGCTCGTAAAAACAGTCAATGTGTTGTTTTTCCTTTATTTGATAAAAAACAAGTGGTTTTTAATTTTTTAAACACATTTCAGTCTCGTCTTTTTTCGTCAACGATATTGCATGTGTTGATATAGTCACATTGATTGTTTAATGACGTGGGTTTCGTCTCTCATCGTCTTGTCTTAGTCAGGGAAAAAAAAGGTCGTCAACGAACATTTTTCGTCAGTTTTCGTTAACAAAATTAACACTGTCTGGAGCTAATGTATGACTAAATAAAAATGATCTGTACTGTGTCAACAATGACAGAAAATGTTTTTCTCAGACTGTGTGAATATTCTTATATCAATCTAGTTTCTTGAACAATAATCTACCAACAACCAATGCTTCAATAACATTTAGGACAATTAATCACAATGTCACAATGCAGTGTCTGAAACGGATCGATAAAGGATTCAGTCCCTTTAAACCCCTTCTTATTGAGAGCCTACTCTGCTCTGATTGGTGAGATGGCCCAGTCTATTTTGATTGGTCTGCCGCTTACAGTGCATGTCAGAAACTAAAAGGTCAATACCATATCTGTATTTCAGCTCCGGAAGCTTCCTCGGCACTTGTGTACACATTGATACGAACATTAACAACGGCATTGATTTTACCCTGTCAAAAGTCCTCATCCTTTTGAAATGCATGCAAAGTGGATTTGCATTCGCAGCACAGAAAACAGCGTCTCCTCGAAATGTCGACAACACTAAACAAACTCTTCTAGGCCTCAGCTACAACTACAGTGGTTGAGGGTGGGTCAAAGTAGACGTTGACGGCGTAATGCAAATTTGTTACAAATCTACGTAGCTTCATAGACTGGAATTTTCTCAGCTTTGCAGACCATTTACATTCAAGCTATATATGACACACTACATAAAAGGTAAGATCCAAGCAAGGAAAATAGGGGTACTTTAAATAAATGACCCTGTGACATATCTGAGGTTAATTTTAGCCTGTTGATGAGCTTGTAGGTGCAAGTTAGCTCCTCACCTGCTGTAAGTTGTGTTCTGTTGGCCTCTCCAGCGATTGCAGGGTCCTTTAGACGTAGGTGATGAAGAAGGTGAGGCACACAAAGATGGCATTAGGCTGTTCACAATCTGAGTCAGCTGCGCACTCTGAACACACACACACAGACACAGCCATGAATTTTGTGGGACTGATTTAATCAGTGTTTACATCTGTTTTTGTCTAAATGCCTGTGCTTTTCTTAAAAGAGTAGTTCACTTTAAAATGAAAATTACCCCATGATTTACACACCCTAAAGCAATTCTAGGTATATACTGTATGACTTTCTTCTTTCAGATGAATACAATCGGAGTGATAATAACAAACACACTTAGTGACGCTTCTGAGATTTATAATGGCAGTGAAGAGCAACTAGCAGTTTGAAGCTCAAAAAAGTGCATCCATTCATCCATCACAAAAGTGCTCCACGCAACACAAAAGTTCACAATGTAATTTCGGGAAAAGTGAACCCATCTAAACTTTCAATGAACTGCCGTAGGATATAAGCAGCTGCTCACCTTGCTCTGGCATCAGCAGTTTTGGCATCCCTCCACCTCCCCAACTGCCCAACTCCACCAACTCATCATCCAAGCATTAGTAGTCCCACTGGGGGGTATACAGTATGTTAGCTCGAGTTGAAGCTGCTTTCTTGAGCCCCTCCATTGCGGACACAGCAAGCCAAATACTCCTAACCTTATCAGCCTAGAGATTATATGGGCAAAGGAACTTATGAAAGGCCTTCTGAAGCAAAGCGCTGAGTTTGTGCAAGAAAAATATTATTTTTAAAACTTTAGTAAAGTAAAATTCTTGCTTCCGGCCAAAAGGCCATACGCAGTGTACTTGCGTCTAAAGTGCAACTTACGTAACAAATGACGTCAGAAGTACACTCTTAGAAGAAAAGGTTCTATATAGAACCTTAAAAGGTTCTATCAGTGCAACGTATTTGGAACCCCTAAAAGGTTCTATACACTCTTAAAAAAGGGTTCCTCTGGGTTCTATATAGAACCCTGGGGTTCCATACTTGGCCAATAGAACCTTTTACCAAAAAAAAAATTCTATATAGAACCATTTTGGAGTTCCATATATGAAGCGGGGGATGGAACCATTTCTGGTTCTAAATAAAACCATTTCTTCTAAAGCCCGGAACACACCAAGAAGACGCCAACGAATTAGCGCTGATGAAAGCCAACTGTGTTGTCGCCTCTCGTCCCCTCTCGTCGAGGTAAAAAGGTGCACTTGAACACACCGAGAGAACTACAGGCGACTGTCAGCTAGAATGAGCGTTCTGCGCCTGCGTATAATGAGCCAACTGTCTATTTCTGCAGATATATTAGTCTATACTCGTCATTCAAAAAGGAAAACCGACGCTGCGGCTGCAGATACATAACGTAAACAAAGCAGCGCGTGCTTACCTCTTTGAATATCAATCCTGCTGAACACTTTCTTTATTCCACTCCACTCATGTTAATATTGAAATATTCGCCTAAGAACACTCAGGTAAGAAGACGTAACATAAGCACAGCCTTCTATCTTTACCGTTTTGACTTCTTTGCTTGCTGTTTTGCGTTTATTCTCGTGCACTGTTTCACTAAGCTGAACAGCCAATCAGAGTTCTCTCTTTCCCCAACGGCCCGACGCGAAATAAAGCCGACGAGGACTATTTTTAGCCAACGGCACGGAACCGTGCGTATCACACAGAGGAAACTTAGTTGGCCGACGCACAAAATCTGCCAGACGGCTGACCGTCGGCTTGGTGTGTTCAGGGCTTAAAAGTGTAGTGTAGTGCGTCATGGCGTAGCGTAAATATATCAGCAGTGCGTCGCATTAATTGCATAAGTTGCGCATTAGACTTAAAGGTGCTCTAAGCGATGTCGGGTGACGTGACTTTTTGACGTTTAAAGTATTTTCAAACCAAACGGAGGCTAGATAGACCCTCCCTCCTCGTCATCTGCGCACTGACCCGCCAAACCCCACCCCCAGGGCCTTCTTGTCAGTTATTGGCTGGAACAGTTTGTTATGTTTCGTGGAGTAGGTTGCCACTTTTTGTTTTTGTTGCCATTTGTGGATCCTGGGTTGTCTGTTGTCTGGGTTTTACGACGTCGACAATGTTTTACAATGTAGAAGACACGGAAAGTGAGGAGATGTTTGGTGTATGTGACAAAAAAATGTTTTGGCCTAAAAAACGTGTGACATCGCTTAGAGCACCTTTAAAGGGATAGTTCACCCAAAAATGAAAATTCTGTTTAAAGGGTTAGTTCCCCTAAAAATGAAAATTCTGTCAGTATTTACTCTCCCTCATGTTGTTCCAACCCCGTAAAACTTTCATTCATCTTCTGAATAGAAATTAAGATATCTTTGATTAAATCTGAGAGCTGGATCACTCCTCCATAGGCTTCTAAGGGATTGAAACTTGCCGGTCACGAAAAGTTATTAAAGACATTGTTAAAAAGTTCAAGTGACTACAGTGGCTCAACCTTAAGTTTATCAAGCGACGAGAATACTTTTTGTGCACAAAAAACCCCAAACAAAAATAACGACTTTATTTCAACTATTCATTTTCTTCTCTGTGGGCCTCTAGTCAGTTAACGTAGTGTGCTAGCGTAGAGCTACGTCACACGTAAGCTCACTATTGGCTGACGCTGGTCATGTGTGTGATGCGTGTGACGTACAACAACAGAAGCTTACGCTGTAAAACTAGTCAACTAACTCAAGGCCCACAGAGAAGGAAATTAACAGTTGAATAAAGTCGTTATTTTTGTTTTTTCTGAGCACAAAAAGTATTCTCGTCGCTTGATAAACATAGGATTGAGCCACTGTAGACACTTGGACTATTTTAACGATGTCTTTAATAACTTTTTGGGGAACAAGTTTCAATCCCTTTAGAAGCCTATGGAGGAGTGATCCAGCTCTCAGATTTCATCAAAAATATCTTAATTTGTGTTCCGAAGATGAACAAACCCCGTCTTATGGGGTTGGAACAACATGAGGGAGAGTAAATACTGACAGAGTTTTCATTTTTGGGTGACCTATCCCTTTAAGTCAAATCCGTTCGTTTGGCCTGAAGCTAGTTATTTAACTTTATAAAGTTTATAATATGGATATTTTTCTAACACAAACTCATCGCTTTGCTTCAGAAGGCCTTTATTGACCCAAAGGAGCCATGTGGAGCACTTTTGTGATGGATGAATGGATGCACTTTTATGAGTTTCAAACTGATGGTTGCAATCCACAGCCATTATCAAGCTTGGAAGCGTTAGAGTGTTTATTGATATGCATAACTCTGATTGTATTCGTCTGAAAGAAGAAAGTCATATACACCTAGGATGGCTTGAGGGTGAGTAAATCATGATGTAATTTTCATTTTAAAGTGAACTACTCTTTTAAGCACCTGTCTCTCGATGTTCCTCAGAAGGCGTGTGGGGCTGCTGGGCTCCATCTCTGGATCAGAATGCAAATCTCGCATGTTCCCAGCTGTGAACGATAGATCCACAGTCTCTGTCCACAAGGTGTGTTGGATCTGTCTGTCAGTCAGGGGCTGAGACTCTGCTAAAACCACATGACCCTGGAAGACAAATCAAAAACACTAAATGCGCCATTCAGAATTGAACTGTGATTTTATTTTATTTTAATTCAAGTTCAATTCAACTTCTATTGAAGTATTTAATTGCAGTAGTCTTGTCATTCAAACTTGAATTTAAAGCTGCACTGTGTGATTTTTACCCCCATCTAGCGGTGAAAAGGTATATGACCATCCAGCGAATATTAGTTTCTGTTCCTCTCAATGCCGATTTCGTTTTAACTCCTACGGTGGCCAATTTAGTCCAAGATTAACATGGCTTCCAGTTCGACCTCGTCCATGAGTGTTAACTCAAACGTAAACGCGAAAGGCGAAGCTTGAATTAACGGGTATGTCCCTCTTTGGCTAATGTACTTTCAAGATGGAGGGTCAACATAGCGACCGACATTAGAACCCCTTACCCGTATGTATTTTCAATGGCATATTATACACTCACGAGAATACTTTATAACTTGAACAAAGTAAATATACATTAATGAGCACATATATTTTTGAAAGAACTAAGTGTTTTTAGCTAAAAATAAACTAAAAAAGTTACAGAGTGTAGCTTTAAAGAAGTAGAATTAAAATGTAATGAAATGTATTTTATACAAATGCATGTTTTTCTTAATAATAATAATAAAAAATGATGAATTGCATTTCAAAATGTTTAATAATCAATGTTTAATTAGTAAATTCAAGTATTCTGGAAAATTATGAGTGCTATATTTTAAAATATGTGTTATATTTAATAAATTCATTTTCTTTTTTTTTTTTTCTTGCACTTCATTTTACCAGAATTCTCTAATTTACACAGTATATCTTCATTAGATTTTTTAGTGTTTTTATAAAAATATATGGTGGCCATTTTAATGTGTTGAATGCAAAAATGAAAATATTGATGTCTGTGTTTTGACTTTAACTGTTTAAGTCTTCCACATATTATGGAAGAATATGCATAGTAAGTCAAAATGAGTGATGTCATTGTTACAGCATTTATATTTTGACTGTTTGGAAATTCATCTGTTATGTAAGGCTATTGAATATCTCCTGACTAAATTCCTATTTAGTCATTCCAGTTCTCTATCCTGTTAGACATGGCCATTTCAAATTCACAGGGAGGGCATTCTTAAAATGTTTAACTCTATCTGCACAGCCCATTTCCATCCTGATCTACTATGCCGTGTTAGTTCTTCACCTTATTAGAGAGGATCTGCTGCTGGAGTTTTCCAAGCCACTGAATCTGAGAGTCCAGCTCAGAGAGTCTCATCTGAAGCCACGTCCAGCGACTGCAGAGTTCAGCTCTGTCCTTCAGCCATCTCCACTCACAGACACGACAGCTGCCCCCCACAAAGACAGAAAAGGTCATGAGAGCTGGGATTTTATCCATACTGACTTCACACAAAGACAATTCTCCAGGAGCAACCTTGGCAGAGTGTTTCGGAAACCTGTTCATGGAACTGACCCAAAACTTAACAATCACAGAGGTAACAGGAGAGGATCTGAATGTTATCGGTCTGTCTGTCTTCCAGAGCACAGACTCTCACCCCAAATTGGCAAATTCCAGGAATATCTACAAAGAGGTGGAGCAGTGAACTCAAACAAATACATTGGGAAGAATAAGATCGTCCTACTCACTATATTAACAAACTCTTCACCTCTCTAGCCAGCCTACTTTCTCTCTCAGAGTCGACACACATTTACAGTCAAGACATCTTAGTTATTTCCAGCTAAAGTTTTAATTGATTCACTTCCGACGTCGCAATGATAATTAGTTATTAGCTTAGGGGCCGCTAACATGACACTGTTACTCTTAAGTTCTCTCAACACAAACTAAAAACGCGAACTTGTGAGAACGCTGATGGCGTGCGCATGCGTTATTAAGAGTTTATTCTATAGGTATGGGCGTTTTGCGCAACAAATGGCAGTCACAGAACAAGTGAGCTACCAAATCTAGCATTCCTGAATTAAAAATATGATACCATAGAATCACAGATGGCTTCCTTTGTTCCACAAGGGAGCGCAAACTAAATAATTTCACAACATACACTCTTTATTGCACTGCATATATTTCAAAGCCAACTAAACAGACACTGAAGCTCCAGTAAAACTGTGGGTCCTTTGATTGTTTTTAGAATTAAGTAACCACAACCTAACCACAAAATGTGAACATCTGTGAAAGGAAAGAGGGTACTGACGTCAAAGGTGTGCATTCCACTGGCTGAGAGCCGAATCTCAATCCACAAACAGTGCCCTTAAGCAATTCAGTTACTAAAGCCAGATTACTCATTTTTAAACCTTATAGCAGTGTTCTCATATCCAGCTTCTTCAGAGAATCGTAGACTGTATGATGGTAGATGGTAATTGAGATTGCCGGGACATATGGAAAAGACACTGAAACTATTTTGTCACGGCTTGAGGGGAAGCAGATCCAACAAACACAGACAGCTGCTAGCAAGACTAATAGGTGTCACTATTACTGCAATTTCAGAACTGCGACATGAGTGCAATAATGGGACAAAGTTGACAAATTTATGCAAATCAGGGATAGTTATCTAAAGTTAAAAAACCATAAAAATACATTTTGTTTCTTGAAATAAAATAAACCTATATTTATATTATAAATATATGAATATATATTTATTTATTTAATATATAAAATATATGTAACATATATGGGCTGTCAAATGATTAATTGCAATTAATCGCATCCAAAATAAAAGTTTGTGTTTACATATGTGGGTGCACTGTGTATAATTATTTTATATACAGTATATCTAAATACATACACATGCTTGTATAGATTTAAGAAATATGTCCATATATGTCCTATATACTGTATATAGATTTATATATAATTTATATTATATATAAACATAAATATTTTATATATAAATACAGTTTTTTTCTTAAATATACATTTAAGGAATGTGTATTTATATATATATATATATATAATTAAAATAATTTAATAATTAATTATACACAGTGCACCCACATATATTATGTAAACACAAACTTTTATTTTGATATTGATATTTTATTTTTATTTTATTTGCGATTAATCGTTTAACAGCCCTAATTTATATATATATATATATATATATATATATATATATATATATATATATATATATATATTTATTTATTTATATATATATATATATATATATATATATATATATATATATAAAAATTAGGGCTGTCAAACGATTAATCGCAATTATATATATTATATATCGCTATATATATATATATATATATATATAGATAGATAGATATATATAGATATATATATATATATTTATATATATATATATATACATACATACACAGATATATATTAAACATTAAACTTGATGTACTAAAATATCTAAAACTGAAATAAAAATAAATAAAAACTATATAGTTAAAAATAATTATAAAAACTAAAAACACACACAACTAAAAATGAAAAAACACCTCATTACATTGCTCCTGTGCAAGTTGAAGTCTCCTTAACTTTGTCACATTACTGTTCATGTTGCCAGAATTTCCAAGTACTCAAGTCATTGTACATATATACATGTACGGCATTTTTTTAATGTAATATGAATAGTTTTGATAGAAAGGACAAAAAAATGATCTGATGATTCTGATTGATTCTGGCTCTTTGTCCCTTCCTGCTTGACAAGTCTCTCACACATACTAATACTGAATGAGGGATTAGACGTGATTCAACTAGAAAAATGTACTCCAATAAATCATTCCCAATTCCCATTTTCTAGGAGTTTCCTGAAAGATACATTCTCTTCAAAGATGATGTTCTCCTATGCTTATGCTGGGGCCTTACAGTGTAAGTGCAGAGTGGGCGAGCAAATAACAGAGAAGGACATGAAAGCTCTGATCTACAGGCTGGGAAGGGCAGTCTGACCTCTATTTATTTACACTCATACCAGGGAAAGGAGAGAGCAGCTGTCTGTTTCACTGCATCTGTACAGAAACAGGATCAGAGATAGAGCCAGCTGCACATGAACACACTAGATAAAAATCTTTACCATGAGGGAGAAATATGGTGACAATTTCTCAACAGCTGTGTACAGAACAGAGTTCCTCTGTGTTTCTACTTCCTAACAAAACATATAGCACTGCCAGAGTCAAATGCTTCCTCTTTCCATCTTCTCTGGTGCTGCGTGTTTTCCCAAACCTGTCGTTACGCTCCCTCGCTGCTTGCCAAAAACTCACGCCTGGCCTGTCATTAAAAGTTCTCTTTTACTGCCTGGCAACTACTACGCCGAGATTAATTCTACCCTTCATTTCAACCTACTTCAAGATCTCACCCAAGGTTATTTTGTGGTATTTTTAAGCTAGAAACTGATTCTTATATTTTTTGTTCATTAAGCTTTTTGACTACCATAGTGATTTTAGTGTCAATTCAGTTCTAAGGTTTTGCTATATGTGTTCAAAAGTAAAAGAAGTGTTTGTTTTTTTACTTCGATTCAACAAGAATGCATTAAAGGAGTAGTTCATTTTTTTTTTTAACTTTTGCTGATAATTTACTCACCCCCATGTCATCCGAGATGTCCATGTCATTCTTTTTTGCAGTCGAAAAGAAATTAAGGTTTTTGATGAAAACATTCCAGGATTTTTCTGCATATAATGGACTTTAATGGGAACCAAACGGTTCAAGGTCCAAAAGACAGTTTCAGTGCAAACTTCAAACTGTTCAAAGGGCTTTAAACGATTCCAGACGATGAATAAGGGTCTTATCAAGCGAAACGATCGCTCATTTAAAAAGACAAAGTTTAAGTTTTATAAGCTCAAATGGTCGCTTTGCTCTGTTCTGTGTAAACTCGTTCATCAAACTGAACAAATCTTTCCCGAGTCAATTCGTTCATTACGTTCGTTGAATGAACCAAATGACACAAAAAAAGATTTTGATGAGCGAGTTCGAACAGGAGAATCACAAACGTGCATCACAGATTAGTGAAAGGTGAGCATTTGAGCTTATAAAACTTAAAATTTGTTATTTTTTATTAAATGAGTGATCGTTTCGCTTGAAACCTTAATTTCTTTTTGACTGAAGAAAGAATGACATGGATATCTTGGATGAAATGGGGGTGAGTAAATTATCAGCAAAAGTTTTTTTTAAAGTGAACTACTCCTTTAAATTGACATATCATAAGTGACAGTAATGACATTTATGTTATGAAGATTTATTTTTGAAATAAATGCTTTCTCTTTTGAACTTTCTATTTATCAAAGACTCCTGCAAAAAATGTATCAGTGTTTACATAAAATTATTAATCAACACAACTTTTTTTTTGATCAACACTGATCCATTCTCCATACTGACAGGCGGCAAGTCCATAAACATTGATAATAAATATTTTTTAATCATCAAATCAGCATATTTGAATAATTTCTGGTAAATGGTGTGAGACTGGAGACTGGCTTAAAGTTGTAACAATTCAGGTATAAATTACATTTGTAAATATCTTTAAAAAAAACTTTTTAAATTGTTATAATATTTAACAATAGCACTTTTGATTGTAATTTTTATTGTATTTAAAAAAAAATCTTACCAAACAATTTTTTTTTTACACAGGTAGAAATAATCTTCACTGTAAGTCCTGTAAGTAATTCAAGAGCATTTGTTTTAGAAACAGATTGAATTATATGTTTATCAGTGAACTTTCAGCAAATAGTGACATTTCTCTGTCTGTTCCTCACACACAGCTATCATATGGATTCAGAAGACTACTTTTTTGCCATTTATTGAGCTAGATAGACATGAACATTTTTTCTCACTTTGAACTGTTGTTGTATGAAAATGAGCTGAAGATCAAAATTACCCCTTCTACTAAAAAACAAAAGCATAGAGGTCGTTTAGAACAATTTGAGTACAGTAAAAAAAAACTTGTTAATGTCTTGTCTTCCAATTCAGTCCATCTCTTACCACGAGTCAGAACTCAACTTGATTTCAAGGTCAACATTCATTAAAGGGATACTCCACTTTTTTTGGAAATAGGCTCATTTTACCACTCCCCCAGAGTAAACAGTTGAGTTTTACCGTTTTCAAATGCATTCAGCCGATTTTTTGATATTTAGAAGAATATCAGTAGACAGTTTCTGGTCTCATTGACTTCCATAGTAGGAAAAAAATATACTATCCAACCAAGTCAATGAGACCAGAAACTGTCTGTTTATTGATATTCTTCTAAATATCAGAAAATCAGCTGAATGGATTCGAAAACGGTAAAACTCAACTGTTTAACTCTGGGGGAGTAGTAAAATGAGCATATTTCCAAAAAAAAGTGGAATATCCCTTTAAGAAGAACATCAAATCATACTCACTGTGGATCCACTGAGGTCCCTCTGGTGTCTTCATGTTCCCACTCTTCATCTGAGCTGCTAACAGTGGCATCTGAGTCAAGAGACTCCATCACCCTGTGCAGAACAGTATGGCCACTGTGTACTAAACTCTCCACATCTTTGGATTTCAGAGGTTGGCCGTGTGCTTGAGGGTGCTGAAGGTTTCTTCCAAGAGCGTGATATTCCTCCTGCATCTCTACAGCGTTAAAACTCTCAAAAATATGCTCTGATATCATGGGGTACTTTGGGGAACAACGCTTTTCAAGAAGTTTGCTCTTCAAACCCTCCAGTTGGTGGCTATAGTGTCTAGAGGCATGTTCGCCAAGCATCGCCAACACCCTCTGTTGTAAACGTCCAGCTCGATCCACCAATGAAACATGCTGGGAAACATGCCACAATGACTGAATCATCAATCCTTCCTCCATATCCTCCACACTGTCAACCCATGTCTGATTTGAAGCATTGAAACAATGTGGTACTTGCTCTGAGGAAAGTGATTTGGAGTCCACTTGACAGTCTCTTGTAGTCCCATGTCGCAGAGGGCTGGGGTTGTGACTGGGCGCTACCATGTCTTGTCCAATGTCTTCAAGACTAGGCGTGAAACACATTTGTGGAGCACCTGCTAAAGAACCCAGCGAGTTTCTGTTCAAAGAGAGGAGGGTGAATAGTGGTTCTGGGCTTGACAGCAGAAAGGCTTTGGGGTGTGAATCCTGAAACATAGGCGACAGGAGCATCTGCGGGAGCTGAGGAGAACCTTTCGAGGACAGGAGGTCCAGATGGACCACTGAAGGGACATTCTGCCATATCTCATGCCCAAAACTATTCTCCACATCCACACCTCGTGCAACAACGCTGTAGTCCATATTTCCACTAAATAGATTTAAGTTAATAGATTTTGATATGATGTTTGAACTGGATGAGTCATCCCATATTCCCAGTCCTGAATGATATCCTCAGATTCGGGTCTTATAACATCATCATCTGAAACTGATCGTATCCAGATCTGTCAAAAGACTAAAGTTAGAGACACCGATTATTATATGATAGGTTCAAGACAAGTGTGACTGTGTGAAACTTTATCAATAACCATCGTAATTTAAAAGTAGCCTATCTGTCTAACTATAGCTGAAAAACAAGCGATCAACTGCAAATATTCGTTAACGGATAAGTTAGATTACAAATATTTTTCCGCTCACGCGATAATATTATGAAAATAACGGCGGGATGGAAAAATAACGTCATCTCACCTTTAACAGCTTCTCATTTCAAAAACAAAACTCGGAAAGACCAGAAACATCTTATCATCCATGAATGAATCATAAATACAGTCCTGCAAGTGATATAAAATACTGATTTGTGAGTTTGATTAGCAGGAATCGACCGATCCGTCCGATGTTTCTTCACACCGCTGAACTGCCGCCACCACCGGAGGACCGAGAGAGAGAGAGAGAGAGAGAGAGAGAGAGAGAGAGAGAGAGAGAGAGAGAGAGAGAGAGAGAGAGAGAGAGAGAGAGAGAGAGTGTGCGTGCGTGCGTGCGTGCGTGTGTGCGTGTTTAATTACCCTGCTGGCTACTTTTATTGGAAGTAAAACTGCTGTTTTATTGTTATATCATCTTTAGTTTTCTTTTAATCTAGTTAACCTAAATTCGCAATGAGCATTATCGTTTGTTTTTGAAAACTTTTTTTGTTGTTGTTAAACAGTCAATGAAAACATCAGACCAAACATGCCATGAGATATTTGGCATATTTGTGGCAAAGTTTTGAGCTGAACTTTCAGATTAGGAAATATCCATACATATTACCTGACATATTCGGATGATTCCTGTGATTTCTGGAGAAAATAAATCCCAAACATTTTTTCTTTCAGGTTGGATAAGGAAGGAGGGTTTTCCTCTCATGGTTTGTTTTGCTTACTTCTTTCTAATTGCGTACAGGCTTGAAACACTCTGAACATAATTTGGTTGTAATGTGCATTCAGTCCACCAGGTGGGACTACAACTATTTGGATTCGGAGTTAAAAACCATAGGGGTTGAAACAAAAAATGCATGTTAACAATAATACCTCATCTTTGTGTAGAATAATAGCCTATTATCATAATTTCTATGGCGTGCCACGTCACATAACACCTGGAACATTAACTTAATATTAGAAGAAAAAAAAAGATTTTTTTTTTTTTAGAAAAAAAATGTATAGGCCTATTGCATATGTCTTTTTACTCTTGTCTAGTTTCCATATAATTTCAATTCTCAATGTATTTATTTATTTATTTAATGTAAAACCTTAAACTTATTTATTTATTTATTTATTTAATGGTAATGTTAGAATGACAACATTGGGCTAAAGAAAAACTGAGAGCATGCAAATATCTGATGATATATTAAGCAAACAAAGCATAGCTTACACAGGCCTATGTATCCCTGAATAAAGCACAACATACATAACAGCAAGCAATTTCTGAATTTCTACTGTACATTTGGGCTATGTAGAGTCTATATTTCTGAATAATCAGAAAGAAAATGATCCACTCTTGCAGAGGGGAGTTTTTTGTCAAAGGGGAGTTTTGGGGTATTATTAGATTTGCAAAAATCACTGAATCCCTTTTAAATACAGGAGGGAAATGTGAGTTTGTGGTTTGCAAATGTCAACATAACATCATTTCAGGGTAAAATTATCCATTCAAATCAACCATTCTGCAAAATACATGTATCATTGATAATTACTGTACTTTATCTATTCACATTTCAGAACATTTTCAGATTTTTGATTTATTTTGAAAAGTTCAGTAGCCCAGCTTCTGTACATTTCAATGCACAAAATAAAATACAACGGAAAATTATATCTTTATTTGAGACAGAAATTAGTTTTTATCTGAATCCATGTTTTATTATAGGTCACCACAAGACTATCCATCTTATTAAAATAAAGGTCACCAGACTACTGGGCTACCGCAGTTAAATTGCAGTATTATTGTAGTACTATTCAGTGCAGTTATACTGCAGTTATATTGCCGCATTATTGTAGTACTACTTATATAATACTGCAGTATTTCTGATATGTAGTACTACTTCAGTTGTATTACAGTAACTGCATTTGTACACCAGCTATACTGCAATATTGCAGTTTTTCGTGTCCAAAAAAAATGCATTTTTCTACATGTAGCAAAAACTGCAGTATTACTTCTAAAAAACTGCATAACTTCATTTTGGAATTTCTACAGAATGTAAACGAGAGAACGATCAACAATCTTAAAACATAAAAAACTTATACAATATACAAATATTTCTTACATCATAAAAGGGAAAACAGTTCAGTTTTTAAAGTCAGGCTTATTGAAAGGTCAAATATCACTTTTGTGTGAACTATTCTTTAATATTAAAGAGTTGAACAGGTAAAACAAGCACAAGAAATCAAACTTTATTTCTCCTTTATGTTACAATACAATTCTGACTACAACGCCAGATTAATTTGACCATCCACAGAGGAAGGGAAAATACTAATGAGTAAGGAAAGCAGTCTCTGATATTAAAGATTACAAAATAAAGCACATCTCACAAAAACACACATTAGTTCAAATAAAATGGACACCAGGTGAAGTCCATCCTCTCATGCATCACTAAGCATCCATACAAACACATGGGAGGTCCTCAGACAATACTACAGTATCTTATCTGAAAACTTAAATAAAATAAATTAGAATACAAACAAGGCAACACAGCATTTTATGATTATTACTGTTGTTAAAAAAACAATAATACCTTGTGGCAATATTTGCTACATTTCACACAAATGCTGCATCCAGTAATATGGTTTCAAAACCCTACCAGCTTTTCCACAGGGTTAGTTCTCCAGCGTAAATCTCACAATGTTTCTATAAAACTAAACCACTACAAAGCATTAAAGAGATTGTTTACCCAAAAGATTTAATAATGTCATCATAATCTCACCCTCATGTTGTTCTAAACCCATATAATTATCTTTCTAATGTGAAAAAAAAAATGTTTTTGAAGGTGGACCAGGGGCTGTCAAGCTTCAAAAAAGCACCATAAATCATGATAACGGTCTAAGTCATGCACTGTATTCAAAAGTCTTCTGAATCTATATGCTTTGTGTGAGAAAAAGTTGTCTTTTTTGGTCAAAAGCAGTTTGGACATTATTACAAATAACTCCTTTAGTGTGTTTTGGGTGAGAAAATGGTGACAGAATTTTTCATTTTGGTGTGAACTATTCCCATTAACTTTTGATGAACATACTCAAACAGACATCCCTATCACTCACCAAAACTTAACACAGTACAAACCAGTTGGATACATTATTCCAAATATAAATATGATACATTTATGGCTTTTTCCATTTGAGATAATATCTGTGTGACAAGTTCATAGTGCAAACTTTTATGATATAAAAGTTCTACTGTAGCTACTTCAGGCATCTTATGTGTTATTCTTCATTAAGAAGAATAAGAATAAACACTCTGAGAACATCAGCTCATCAGCTCCACACCAGAAACTAAAACCTTATTGTGGCACTGTGTTTAAATGCTAAATTGACCTGACAGGGCTCTGTGGCTTTCTCTCAGTCTCACAGATAATGGTCTTTTCCTGCCAGCTCATTTTCACATTCAAAGGCCTTTAGTGGTCAGTATTCAGCTCCAGGATCTCCAACAGGTCCAACCACGGCAAAAGAGCTTATACGCAGCATTAAAAATTGCACGCCTTTTGGCTAAGGCCGTCAGAAGTAGTCCCTTCGCCGTGAATCGTCGCTTATGAAGGAAGGGTTCCACGTCGCTGGGTAGATACAGGAATGCCTTGAACCGGGGAGGCCGGAGAATGGATACAGACCATTGCGCTCCAGGTCAGCATTCCTCAGTGCAGGCTAAAAGAGATAATATCAGTCATAAATTAGCTAATCATGTGGAAAATCTGAAAATCTGAAGCTTTTTTTTTCTGGTTTTACTTATTTTTAACCAAACATCATGAGACAGACTCAAAATGGCATAAGTGCCATGGCTCAGCTCTGGTTTTACAATACAGTATCAAGGAAATATCAAGGAAAATACAGTATCAAGGAAATCTCAAGGTATCAATACAGTATCAAGGAAATATTAAATTAATATTTAATATAATATTTAATATATAATATTTAATATAATATTAAATAATATTTAATAATTTATATAATTTAATATAATATTAAATATTATAATATTTAATATAATATTTAAATTTAATATATAATATTTAATAATATAATATTTACAATACAGTATCAAGGAAATATCAAGGAAAATACAGTATCAATGAAATCTCAAGGTATCAATACAGTATCAAGGAAATATTATATTAATATTTAATATAATATTTAATATATCATATTTAATATAATATTAAATTATATTTAATAATTTATATAATTTAATATAATATTAAATATTCTAATATTTAATATAATATTTAAATTTAATATATAATATTTAATAATATAATATTTACAATACAGTATCAAGGAAATATCAAGGAAAATACAGTATCAAGGAAATCTCAAGGTATCAATACAGTATCAAGGAAATATTATATTAATATTTAGTATAATATTTAATATATAATATTTAATATAATATTAAATTATATTTACTAATTTATATAATTTAATATAATATTAAATATTATAATATTTAATATAATATTTAAATTTAATATATAATATTTAATAATTTATATAATTTAATATAATATTAAATATTATAATATTTAATATAATATTTAAATTTAATATATAATATTTAATAATATAATATTTACAATACAGTATCAAGGAAATATCAAGGAAAATACAGTATCAAGGAAATCTCTGGAGGTCAAACGTGCATATGAACACATACCGAGTAATAAATGTCTGTCATTTGCAGGAGATTTTTGGTGCTGCCGTTCTCCTGCATCTCAATAGTCTCTCGGCCCCACTCCATTGACACACGATTACTCTTGGGAAACTCTGCGTAGGGCGACATCTGAAGGTCTCCACTTTTGAAGATGATTTTGTTGATGTCGTTTTTGTCCTTTCTGAGGATGCAGTGTAAAAATACTTTTTAGACATTATTGTAATTTAAAATATATAAATAAAGCTATTGGTGCGTAAAGTATGGAGGAAGTTGCCATCTTTTTATTATGATCTTACTTGCAGCAGGTGACTATAAGAGCAATGACGACAATCAATAGAAGAGCGCCTCCAGCAGGAGAGACCACCACGGCTATCAGCTTATAGACTATTAAACACAAGATTATTTTACCGACATAAAATGCTTATATTTATTGGCAATGAAACACACAAGTCAACAAGCTTTATATAATCACACTGCACTTAAAGGGTTAGTTCACCCAAAAATAATCCTATAATTTACTCACCCTCAAGCCATCCTATGTGTATATGACTTTCTTCTTCCAGCTAGAATAATATTCAAAAATATCCTTGCTCTTCCAAGCTTTATAATGGGAATGAATGGTACCATTTTATTTTTTGAAGCCCAAAAAAGTGCATTGATCCATCATAAAAGAAACCAATATGGCTTCAGGGGATTAATAAAGTCCTTCTGTAGTGAAGTGATGCATTTTTGAAAGACAAATATCCATATTATATAGGTGCACAGGAAGTGGGGGTGTTGGAGAATTTGTCCGAAGCCGCTCGACTCCTGAGCGCAAGTCCATCATCGGTGTTGTGTGTAACGTAGACACAAGGCAGGTTAGAGGATAGAAAAAAAAAAAAACGAAATACCAGCCACGAATTAGAAGTCTAAAACAAGAGTTTTTAAAGCTACACTGTGTGATTTTTACCCCCATCTAGCGGTGAAAAGGTATATGATCATCCAGTGAATATTAGTTTCTGTTCCTCTCAATTCCGATTTCGTTTTAACTCCTACGGTGACCAATGTAGTCCAAGATTAACATGGCTTCCAGTTTGACCTCGTCCTTGAGAGATAACCCAAACGTAAGCGCGAAAGGCGAAGCTTGAATTAACGGGTATGTCCCTCTTTGACTAATGTACTTTCAAGATGGAGGGTCAACATAGCGACCGACATTAGAACCCCTTACCCGTATGTATTTTCAATGGCATATTATACACTCACGAGAATACTTTATAACTTGAACGAAGTAAATATACATACATTGAAAGAACTAAGTGTTTTTAGCTAAGAATAAACTAAAAGAGTTACACAGTGTAGCTTTAAAGAGAAATGTTTTTTGGGCTTCAAAAAAATTGTACCATTCACTCCCATTATAAAACATGGAAGAGTTTTATATATATATATATAACTCAGATTCTGTTTTGCTGAAAACAGGAAGTCAAATACACCAAGGATGGCTGGAGGGGGAGTAAATTATGAAATTAAGGGATCATTTTCACTAACCCTTTAAGTTATTTTTACATCTTACTCTTAAAACATTTATAAATACAAAAAAAAATAATAGAAATTAAATAAAAACTTACAATTATTGCAGTTGAAACCTCCAAATCCAAACATGCACCTGAAGAAGAAAAAACCATAAGTTTATTTTTTGCAACAATATACAAACTGTATGTACAAAACAAATACAAACAGACTACCAGTGAAAAGTTTGGACTCTATTGGCTGAATTTGTTAGCTTTTACGCTTAAATGCCTGAAATTGGAAATGGATGAGTTGGACCGGATAGTGAAGGAAAAGCAGCCAACAGGTAACAAGCATGCCAAGCATAAATGGGAACTCCTTCAAAGCTGTTCAAAAAGCTTCTCGGGTGGCACCTCATGACGTTTAGAAAATGTCCAGAGCTGTAATCTAACCAAAGAGTGGCTATAATGAAGAAGCTAACATTAACATTATTCCTATACTTCTATAATACAGAACAAATAAGTATGTCCAAACTTTTGACTGATTGTTTACAGTGATATTTGCTTAATGCATTAATAAACTTACTCAACACAGTTGCCATTAACAAGCTTGAGTCCATCTCCGCAGTCTAAAAAAACAACATGTCAATTTTTAAACATATGGCAGTTTTAATAATTCAAAGAACTGAAAAGGGACAAAAGTATGTTGTACCTCTGCAGGTCATGTCCCCTGGGTTCTTTTTAAAGTACCCTGGGTGGCACTGACAGTATGGGATCCCGCTAGTGTCTGAGCACACGGAGTACTGCAAATCGCACGTTTTCTGAGCCAAGCACAGGCTCCCCACTAAACAGAAAGAAGTGCTTCAGAACAAAGAGATAAACAGAGCCACAAAGAGCTTTCCAAAATGAAACAGCCCCCTCACGACCGTGTTATCTGTGTGTATTGCGTGATTGGTATTATCATATCTCTGTAGTGTTGGAGTAGAGTGGAGGATAAGAACAGCGGGAATGGATTTGAGATAAGAGTATGATGCTGAATGGTACCATGATATGAGAGCTGGTGCTGAAGCTTAATGGTACAGTGTGAGTACGTCCGGCTGCAGTTGCTCAGGGACATCTGGATGCTGTTGTTGACATCCGAGCTGGTCACATTGGAGGAGAGTGAAAACATGCTCACCACTGAGATCTGCACACCTTCTCCATCTCTGCACAGGGCAAATGTATTCACATACAAGAAAAATCACACCCTGAATTCAAGTTGGAAATGAAATTCTGAATTTATATATGAAACACTGCAACTGATTGGACCAAAATCTCTATTCATAACAGTTTTACACACACTATAATCATTTTTAGTTGGTTAAATGTTAAATTAAATGCTTTATAAATTATAGAATAGATATATTTATATGATTGAACACATATGGTTTATTAATAATGATAATTATTATTTTTTTTTCTGCAATAAATTGATCAAACGTGACAGTAAGGACATTTGTGATGTTACAAAAAAATTGCCATCACAGGAGCCCTCAATACGACCCCGGTCGATTTTTACGTAATGAAGAAAAGGTTCCCTTCATCTCAGTAGAATAAGATTTTGTGACTTTTCATCTATTATCTATCAGTTGATTCGGTTGTTCTGAAGGTATGTAAAAAAAATGTTTACACTTCTGGTCTTCGGGGTCAGTATGACCCCACATTGGAATGAATGGGAAATGTGAAAAAAACTAAATATATTTTCTTCATGTGTCAAAAAAAAAAAAAAAATACGGCATAAATCTAAAAATTTTTACACAGAAATGAAGGCCTAGTACTATAGCATAAATGCAATGTATCATAAAAAAATAATATTTCATATGCTAATGCTAAAGCTAATGGTGTAGTTGAGGAATTGTGTGGTATATGGATACAAAAGTACTTTATATCTTCAAAAACACGGCATTAATGAATAGATGGGAAGTAAACAAAAAAATGATATATTACTTGTATGATTAAAAATGTATATTTTGTTGTACAATTACTCAATCGATTGTTGGGGTCGTATAGACCCCGAAGCCCAGAAGTGTAAACAGGAAACGAAGACCATTTGAAGGTTAAAGCATATTATAATCAAAACCACTCAAATTATAATTACTATTCAATGTTTTTTTTTTTTGTTCAAATAAATGAACCACATTTTAGTCCACTGAACGTTGTTCAGCAACTGTAAACAACTAAACTCTGCTTTGTGTTACACCCCTTAAAACAAGTTTTTCCTTGTTTGGGACACATCCAACACTATTTTTTTATTTTACATTTATTACTGATGGCAGCACAAATATATCTACTGCTGTATAAATGGTACCGTAAAAAGATATTGACACATCAGTACAGTATGACCAATTAAATTGATTTGTTTGCCCTGTATGGCCTAATTTGGCCTAAAGAACTCACATGTTTCCTAAAGTGGAGCGTCTGTAACCATGGAAGTTGGAGAGAGAGGCATTGAGCTGAAAAAAAACAAAAAAACAATACAAAAATGAATCAAATAAACCTCGACTCCATGTTCAATACATCAATGTATCATGTTCAACCAATTCCCTCTCTATTTCCATAATGAATGCTATATAACATTAGCTGCATTGATTTGACTGTGTGGTTGTAAAGAGGAAAGGTCAAGTGTGAAATGCAGCATATTGTTGCGTACCAGTTGCAGGATCTCTCTGTGGAGCTCATGCAGACCTGAACTTCCCAGATGCATGGAGTTGTTGACGGTGAAGTTGCCCAAAAATGTCTTCACTGCAGGGTAAACCCAAAGCAAATAAAGTGAGGGTTCAGTTATCACTGACATACCTTTATATATATATATATATTCTGGATATTAGTGTGGACGACTGACCACCTACCTTGCGTACAACTGCGGCCATCCTCCAGGTCAAAGCCCAGGGCACATTTACAACTGAAAGAGCCACTTTTGTTGACACACACTGAACCCTGGGGGCATGGACTATTCACACACTCATCCACATCTACAGAAAAACACAACGCCTAATCGATCCAAGTTCATTTTTGTCACCAACTCTAATGGAAACATTCATATCACAATCAAATTGACCACATAGAAAACAAAAATAATGTAAAATATAATGTAACATTGTATTAAATTCCGTGTTAATATATATTTATCAGAAAACCAAATCTATCCTAAACCTAGGGACTAGCATTAATAAAACTTTATTTTGATATTACAGCATTAGTGATCCTAAAGTCAATTCCAGATGCTGTTTGTCACTGCCCTCTTAAGTTAGAGCATTAAGACTTTTAGCTTTACAACAATGACCCAGTTTAGTTGTTAGTGTCCATTAAAGTGGGCTTCTTACCTTTAGTGCAGAAGGGTCCGGTCCATGCAGGGAGACATTGACAGTGGTAACTTCCCTCTGCTGATCGAACACAGTGGCCTCCGTTTGCACAGGTGTTAGGCTCACACACATGACCTACAGAGGAGAAAGAGATGGTTAGAATTGTTCTGAAGTAATTCTAATGAACAGGTGAAGTCACAAACATTGTTTATTATCACTTGATATACAATTACCAGTCAAAAGAGCCAACCCGAGTCTCTCTTTCAATGCAAGTCTATTGGACTTTGTCAATTTTATTGCCTGCTAAGTGAAGATTTTAGGGTAATCCACACAAAAGTGACAATTCTGTCATCATTTACTCAACCTGTGGAACATGAAAGAAGATCATTTGAGAAATGGTTCAGTGTTTTTTGTCCACACAATGCAAGTCTTTGGCCTCTAATTTTCTTTTAAATATCTTTTTTTTCTGGTTCCACAGCAGAAAGTCATACAAGATTGGTATGATATGAGGACGGGTGCTATACCTATATAATTAATATATTATTATATATATTATACCAATTAGCACTATACCTTTTTTGCGATCAACATCAACGATAATCAACATGATTTAATGTATCATTAATGTCCGTTACACAAACAAAATGTGACAAATTATGCATATTTGGATATATATATCAGCCAATATTGTTGATGTAGATGCAATTATGCATGCTCATTTCTCCTATTTTTCACTAATTCATCTGAGACTGACTAAAAGTTAATCTTTTAAAAGCACTAATAATTTATTAAAACGGTTCAATGTAATCTCTGTCAAATATCCATTTTTCACACAGTGCGTTGTAAGGCTGTGATGCCTAAATTCAATTAAAGCATTTAGTGTTTATTTCTTTCATTTATTTAGACAAATGCACACAACTGTTCAAAGTTTGGGGCCAGTAAGATTTTTAAAATGTTTTTAAAAGAAATCTCTCTTCGCCAAGGCTGAAAAAGCAGTAAAAAAACCAGTAACAAAATGATAATATTATTTCCATTTAAAATAACTTTTCTATTAACCATAACTCCAGTCTTCAGTTTTAAATGATCAGAATATTCGGTTTTGGTGCTCAAGACACATTTTTTATTATTATCAATGTCAATGTATTATCAAAATGGTGTGTTTCTTACGCATTTTTGTGAAAATCATGAACATTCTGTAGCCCAAACCATATTCACTTTATAGCCCTTAATCCTGTAATTGTGGACAAATGTGGGCATAGAGGACTCAGGTGTAATCCTAATTTTTATATATTATAAATGTTATATCACTGTCTTCGATAAAGTTTTGTCTATCCATTTATGGCGTTTTTTTTTATTATTTTGGGGGTATTTTTTAATTAATTTACTTCAAAAAGTATCATATTTTCTATGTAGATTATTTCTATGTAAATTAATTACTATGTAGTTTTATTTTTCTTAATTTTTTAACTACATTAAAATATCATTCCAATAAGTTCTTCGAGCTAAAACCTAAAGATGAAGTGACTTTGCTGTCACCTGGTGTCTTATTTTGGCTTATTTTAGAATGCTCTAAATTACAGTTTTTCCCATTCATTTCTATGGGTGCCCATTTTTGACCCAAATACAAGATTAAGGAGTTGTTTTTTTTTCATCCACTTAACATTGTAGAATTGAGTCAAAAAAATTGTGTGTGTTCAGGAGGCAAACTTCGGAAAAGTAGCCAAGTCTTGGACCGCTCAGATCAAGGGAAGTATTTTTTAAAAAATAAATCAAAACTATTTTGCCCACATTTGTCCAGAATACGGTTTTAGGGTTAATGAATAGAAAGTTTAAAACAACATTTATTTGAGATATCAATTTAATGCATCCTTAATGAAATTAAAGTATTATTTATTTATATCACCAAACCTTTGAATGAACCGTATATAAATTTATATCGAACATTTATCGGTAATGGGACAGAATTCTAATATCTGTGCATCGGTGCAATAAGCCCCACTGATATTACCAACAAAAATGGTGATTTGAACGTTGCACCTCACTGCAAATACCAAAATTCGAACATACCCGTTGACGCTGTTGACCTAAAAGGCATCTGCATGGTTGTGGTTCCCATCTCTGTGGTGCTTCTGTCCGTGTGATTCCTGGTGGTTACCGCCACAGTGGTCCTGGTCGGGGTGCTCTTGCTGTAAGGGGTAGTTGCACGTCCACCATGAGCAGTGGTGTTCCCTGGTGTGGCCGTGCTAGTTTCTATATGCAAGGTGGTGGCGTCATCAGAATCAGACGTGCTGGGTGTGTGTGGTACGCCAGCAGTGGAGGTGGGCGGGCGCCTGGTTGTGGAGGGTGTCGTCCGCAGCACCTGAACGATGTCAGTGGTAACAATGGTAGTGTGTTCTGATTGCGCTTGCTGTGTGGTGCTTGGTTGAAGCGGACGAGTGGTGACGGGAGGAGGCGTGGTGGTGAATGTGTTGGTAGAACTGTAGACGGTAGATGTGGCTTCCTCTGTAGCCTGTGTCCTCTGAGTTGTTGGTGTGGCAGATGTTGACACCTCTTCCGTGTTTGTCTGATCATCGGTTTTGGAGATGAAGGGCGGTTGGCTAGAGAGGAAATCAACTGTGGTGGCTACATCTTCAAGCACTGGGGGTGCAGTAGTCAGGCCCCGAATGGTTGTCTCCTCCACTGTATGGGTCGCAGACCCTTCGGATTCCCCACGGCCAGTGGAGCTGACAGATCTGGTTGAAAACTCAGTGGAAGCACCAGTGTCCACTGAATAAGGTACTGTGGAATCGCGGCTCTGTTGGGATGTGCTAGTGGCATTGGTGTGTTCGCCAGAGGTAAAGGGTGGGATAGATGAAACAGAGTCATCGGTTTCTGTATAAGACGTCCCACTGCTTACCGATGTGACATCCGTTTCCTCTGCATCTCGATTGATCACTGTGAATGGGGTTGTTGAATTTGGATTGTCATTATCAGACACTTGCTCAAAGGTCTGTCCCGTGACACTAGGTCGTCCCGTCTGTGACTCTTGGGAAAACGTTGGCCGTTCGGTCTCCAAAGAATGGCCTTGAGTTGCATTGGTGGTATTATGATCTTCAAAAGTGGGCTCAGTCTTATCAGACACTGTAGATACATCCACTGTTTCCTCCTTGTCTTGGGTGACTCCTGATGTCCTCTGCTCCAAGCTCCCAGCAACAGAGGAGTTGAAGTCGTCCGTGTAAGCCGAGGTGCTGTTGGAGATCACCGAAAGCAGTGTGCGTTCTCCGACTCGGTTGGTGGTGGAAGTGATATCGGTGCGAGAGAAAGAGTCGGTGGTGTCCACATCTCTCACGGAAACATCTCGCACTGTTCGGGTCTCTGTCACCGGCTGGTGGTTGGTGATGCTGTGCGATGCTATTGATGAACCCTCCCATTGGGCTGTGGAGTTATGGGTAAGCTCTTTGTCAGATGGCAGATGTTCAGTGGACTCATCTGCCTGGGCTGCTGTGTTTGTAGAGATAAGTGAAGGTTTTTCTGGGGAAAAAAAGAACAATAAAATATGGGAAACTATGTATTTAAACTTATCAAAACATGTAATCACAATGAAATTCAAGAAGCGTGGCCACTAGGGTGCGCATCATGTGGTGTGAGCCTTGGGAAACTTTATGAACTATGCGAGATGTTTTCAGAAGTGACTGCGGATGTAATGATTTTGGGTGGAGAACAATTGGCAGCCAAGCTCGTCTAACCTAACAAAAGACTGAGCCCTAAAAATGGAGGGGATCTGACCCATTGGGACCTACTGTTTCCTTCCTTCAGCTGACCTAGCAAAGTCCATATTACAGCGTTGTCACTGCCTGCATGGAGTTCATACACAGGCAAAAGTATAATCAAGTGAACCGCTGACTGGAGGAGGATGCTTTTCCATGTATGGGTGACCTTTTTAACCTAGTATTACCTTTATGGTCAACAAATCTAGATACTAGATACTCTAATATACATTTTAACTTTCATTTAAATTTGATCTTCTAAAATATGTAAATCAGTTGAATAAAGTACAGTAAGACAGCATTGTTTCCTAATAGTCAAAAGGAATCATGGCTCTGACGTACATGGCTACAATTACAGTCATGATACTTCTTGTATGTAGATTTGAATCTAAATGGCCTATCGTGAAATAAATGCTTATCCAATATTTAGATCTGCTGAAGACCGAGATGGATTCAAAGTCGATTGTAGTGTGGAAAGCCATGATTTTGGGTCATTTCACATTCTAAAAATTGACTCGCTTGCTGAAAATGTCTCTTTCACCTTGCATTACAGAGATCTTTTCAACATAAGATCCTCCAAAATTATGTTGAGGAACATCCAGTCAGCTCTAACTGATGGGGATGGAGACATGATCTGCTTTCCCAAAAGCATCGTAAGCCTTGATCGTAGAACAATTGCCACCATGGTCAATAGTACCATCAACTTATCTTCACGGTGCTTTTGGAATGGTAAATGGACTGCATTTATATAGCGCCTTCATAGACCTAATGGCCACCAAAGCGCTTTACATTTTTGCCTCACATTCACCCATTCACACACATATTCATACACCGACGGCGGTGTCAGCCATGCAAGGCGCCAGCCAGCTCGTCGGGAGCAGCTGGGGTTAGGTGTCTTGCTCAAAAAGACACCTAACCCCAAACGCAACCCTAAACAACATTGCATGAGATCAAAAAAGGGAGTGAAATTCAGATTGTTGTTATTTTTGGTCAAACCCAGTGCAGACTGATGCAAAGCACATACTCTCAACTCACTATTTTATACGTCCCTTTATATTTTAAAGATGTTTTAAAAGACGTTACTGTTTTTCAGAACATATCCTAATTATGCATGTGAAAAGAATAATGTGCCACATAACTGATATACCAGTTGGCACAAGAATGATTATTAACTGAAATTATGGAAGTAAATCCTCCGTCTTCAATAAGACCTGGGGCAATAAATCTCACCAGAAAGTACTGTTAAATCCATATGGGGTTTTTTAAAGGGCAATTCTGAGCATTAGAATTGCAGAACATATACCTATTGTAGAAAGCTGTGTGGCCGACGGCCAATGTAATGCAAATCCATTATGATAGCAAAAACTTTTTTAAATACCAATCTTAATTTATTTCCTCAACATTCAATACAAAATGTATGTGGAGTGGATTGTATCATAGTGGATTCAATGCATTTATTTAAAATCAGTTAATTGCACATTTGATGCCAAAATCACATGGATAAGAAGTGTTTTAAATCAAATCACCCAAAAAAAAACAACAACTGCAGACTGAATAGAAAGAATTCATTGGCTCAAGAAAGTGGAACAGTTTATGAACCAGGATGTTCATGAGCCAAGGAGGTCATTCATTATAAGAGATTCTCTTCCAAAAACCGAGGAAACAGAGTGCAAGTAATCTTATTAATTTGACTTCATATCTGATGCTTCAGCTGCATGATAAAACGTTATTTTTACTACTGGGCTATTGCAAATTCAATATTATTATTAATAATAATAATGCATTGAGACATTAATCATTTAATATACAAATATAATATATTTCAATGTTTTTCTGTGCCTTACATAAGTCAGTCTTTATCACATAAGCAACGTCTGAGAGGAGGTGGAATCTTTGTAATCTTTCTTATCACTGCAACTTGTTTCAACACAATACTAATTTACACCTGAAAATAAACTTAGTCATATCTACTTCACACTGTAGAGCAGAGGCTGTTGCAGAACCTAGTGAGCTGCCAAGCCAAGACAACACTTTTGGGGATCCACAGGCGCGTGGAAGTCTCACCCGCTCGCGTCCCAGTGATGGACACACTGGCGGGAATGTCCGTCATCTCCCCCGGTCCACTCGGTAGATCCACAGCGGTAGCAGTGGCCTCTCTTCCCGGCCAGGGGGACGTTTGTTTTAAACCAGCTGTTCGGGTAAAATAAGTTTCGGTACTCAACGGGTTATCGGTGTCCGTGTCTGTGGAGAAAGTTTCGGCAATCACAGTATTTAGGACAAGTATAAAGACCGTGAAAACCACACGGAGAGCGCTTCTCGCCACACACGTTTCCATCATAAAGAATTCCTAATAAATAAAACGCCAAAGTGGTCCGGGTCACCATCGGAAAGTGAGTCCGTTTAACAGTTTCCCGTTAGTAAATTCCGTATGATAGTTTTAAAGTTGGAGATGAAGGTTTAGAAGGGTTTTATTTCAGGCAGCGAGAGTGGGAAACCGGAGCAGAGGGTGACTCCTCCCCTCGGGCAGGCGAGAGAGGTTTCCTCCCCATTCCTGGATGAACGCACTCACTAATGTGTGCTCGATTCGGTTTGGATATTCAACCGGGGTTCTTCATTTTCCCCATCAAGTCTAAATCAAAACCCATTTAGCACTAACAATATACAAAATAATATGTTCCCCAGTGCTTTTACACATTGAAAGCCAGTGTCACAGCCGATTCAACCTGACATTATTTTTAAAGAGAGTAAACATTTTTGACATGAGTGACTCTTACCTAGAAAAAAATAGCATTTTATTTATCAAATTTTTTGTTTGTTTGGTTTTTTAGTTGGAAATTGGAGTGCACGTTCCAGTTTGGGTGGACAAGGTGCTTCGATCTGCTACTCTCTTATGAACTCAATGAAGTTGAGTGCCCATGGTGCATATTAAAAATTAAACTTAGATTGCACATTCACATTTTTTAAACAAACATTATTAGCTTCCTTCAGATTTTCCTATCTGACCCAAGTACTATCTGACAAATGCAGTAAATAAAATATATATTTCAAGTGATGCTCAGTTCAGTGATCAGTCAAGATTATTTAGTCCCATGTGTCCACTGTTTCAGTCCAGCTGGTTAGCAGGGCACAGTTGTTACATGCTCAGTTGGACTGAGGATGGACCATCTTGTCTGTGGTGGTGATAAAGGAGGAGTGATGGTAGCGATCACGGAGGGCAAAGTCTGCATTTTCCTCTGTCAGCTGCCGGGTCTCCATGCCAACAGCTGACAAAGAGGGTGTCATCACAATCTGGTCCTGAACTGCCCCATCTCGCCTTAGAAGAGAAGACAATGATTGGTGAAGAGAGTTTTGTGTATATATAGTTCTTTTGATCGCATCATCCACACCACACTTAATTCTTGCCACATACACTCTCAGAAAAAAAGGTACAAAAGCTGTCACTGGGGCTATACCATTTCAAAAGGTACACTTTTGTACCCAAAGGCTGCATATTGGTACCTTAGTGGTACATATTACCACCTAAAATGTACATATTAGCAACTAAAATGTACATAGTAACACTTAAAATGTACATATTAGTACCTAAAATCGACATATTACCACCTAAAATGGACATATTAGCTCATGAAATTGACATATCCTGAAATGGACATATTATTACCCAAAATGTACATATTAACACCTAAAATGTACTGATTAGCTCATGAAATGGACAAAAGTTTACCTTTTGAAAAGGTACAGCCCTTTTGTACCTTTTTTTCTGAGAGTGTACCCACGTAACATTAATTTGTTTTATAATAGCTTCATTTAGTTTAATTTGCCAGTTTTGATTGAGGAACTAGCTAAGCTTTTATTATAGGAACTAGCTAAGCCCCCCTTTTATTCACCATTTACATTAACAGCCTTGATCATGACATTCAGGATGCGAACTTTCAATTTTATGCCGATGATTCCGTTATGTACTGCAGCGCTTCCTCTGGACAGCTAGCCTTGTCTAAGCTTCAGTCAGCTTTTAATATTATTCAGTTAAGACTTCACAGTTTAAAACTTGTTCTGAATACTGATAAAACCAAGTATATGTTGTTTTCGAAATCAAAAAAGAAACTAGAAATTAATTCAGTATCTCTTCAGACCCTTAAAGGTACAGTGATTGAATTAGTAAAAGAGTACAAATATCTAGGCATCATAGTTGATGATGCCTTAACTTTTAGTTCTCATATCACTCAACTGAAGAATAAATTGAAAATCAAGCTTGGGTTTTATTATAGGAACAAGTTTTGTTTCTCATTCAATGTAAAAAAGAAATTAGTTTCCGCTACTTTTCTCCCTGCCCTTGATTATGGTGACGTTGTTTATCAGTTTGCACCCTCTCATCCTCTTTCTTCCTTAGATGCTGTCTATCATGGTGCTTTAAGGTTTATATCAAATTGTAAATCCTCAACCCACCACTGCACCCTGTACCATAGAGTAGGTTGGCCTTCTTTGTCCACCAGAAGGAAAATGCACTGGTATTTAATTATCTACAAAGCTATTTTGGGGTTGTTGCCTTCTTATCTCTGTTGTTTTATGCAGCAAAAAATTATCAAAAACTATTCTCTTCGTATGCAAAACTATTATACTCTTTCTGTCCCTTTTGTGCGAACTGAGTTAGGTAAGAACTTTTATGTATGCAGCGCCGTCTGATTGGAATGCCCTCCAAACTAAATTAAAACTGGAAAATTTGCTGACACTAGACCATTTTAAATCAGTTATCCAGCGAATGGAAGCTGATAACACAATATGTAACTGCTTTTAAATTACTCTTTTTACTGTTTTGTAACTGTGTGTGTGATGTTTATTTGTGGAACTGATGTACTGCTGCGCATTTTGGCCAGGACACTCCTGTAAAAGAGATTCTTAATCTCAGTGAGCTTTTTTCTGGTTAAATAAAGGTTAAATAAAAAAAAAAAATAAAAAAGCTGAAGAATAGCATCATTAATCAGAATTTCCGAAGAGCAAGAACACAATAGCTCTGTATTTATCTTGTTCTAACACCAACTCTTCTTATTGTCGGCCTCAGGTAAAAAAAAGTTTATTCACTGACCATAATGCATATCACAAACAAAGAAACAACCCAAAAGTAATGAGTGGCTGGCTCTTCACAACTTCTAAAAGTAAGGGGACACAGGGCTTTTTTTACAATTCCATATGAAATTGTGCACATGAGCAGCTTTAAGGAAGAATTAATCACTGGATTTGCAAAAGTTTTCAAGGACAGTGGCATTAAAATAGTAACATATTTGAAATATTTTATTCACGGCACCCAGTATCAAGTTAACAAGATATCCATAAGCAAAACGGTATACTCAGTACTTTTTTTTTTTTTTTTTTTGGATGGACAGAAATTCTGATCTTAATGTCTATACACATTTTCTATTTCCTAGTGTTCTGTGTTTTCTATAAAACTATTAGTGGAAATGCCACGCCATTATTGTGGTATTTTCTGTATCCGGTAAACCTGCCCTTCGATCAGACTGTCTTTTCCTGTCTAAGTGGGTGGTTCTTGGTCACACAAAGCTGAAATCAAGTCTTTCTAAGTTCCTACACAAGAGTATGTCATACCTCCCCAAATTATGTAGCGAGGTCTTGAGCCACCTGAAGAAACTGAAGCGAGCTGCTGCACCTGTAGGCAGAGAATGTAAACTATATATTCTGACAAGAAAAATAATTTAAAGTCACCATAAAATCAAAATATTGCAGTGTTTAATACAAATGATACTTCTATGCACATCATTTTTTGCCAAAACATTTCTCTTCTCTGATGACGTTTACAAACTGTCACTCACATGAGATCACAGCAATAGCAAACGACAACGATACAATGAATTCCATAATGGACAAATGCATTTTAAGCTCTTTCTCTTAGACCCAAATGCACATATTTGAAATAAGCTGTGTGTAGCAGCCAAAGTGTTTAAACAACTTGCAGTTTATTATCAGCAAGTAGGATTACTTCTGAAATTTTCCAAAGATGACTTAATACAAATAAAAGTTCGGAACAATTACCTGTTGGCAACCCTGGGCTTGTTGTTCCAATGTAGAGAAAGAGGACAAGGGCGACTGTAATGTTGATCAAGGCGTACATCCACTGGATGACAAACATTATTAAAAAAGAGCACAATGCCTAAAGAAAGATAAAAATGTCTTTATAAAACAATCGACTATTTCTACATTTAAAGAATTGCTTTCAGGATTTTTTTGCCAAACTTACACCAATTAATGCAACCCAGTGATTGCAAAATCTAGCATAGACTGAACCTTGGATTGATCTGATTTCTGATCCTTCAAGAATTGTTTCTGAACCTGTGAAATAAAAGGTACTGTAGTTAAAGGAGTAGTTCACTTTAAAAAAAAAACTTTTGCTGATAATTTACTCACCCCCATGTCATCCAAGATATCTGTCATTCAAAAAGAAATTAAGGTTTTTGATGAAAACATTCCAGGATTTTTCTCCATATAAAGGACTTCAATGGGAACCAAACGGTTCAAGGTCCAGACAGTTTCAGTGCAAACTGTTCAAAGATTTAAACAAGTTTTAAACAGGCTTTAAACGATTCGAGGCGATGAATAAGGGTCTTATCAAGCAAAACGATTGCTCATTTAAAAGAAATAAAAGTTTGCTCTGTTCTGTGATACTCGCTCGTGACTCTCCTGTTCGAACTTGTTTATCAAAATGAACGAATCTTTTTTTGTGTCATTTGGTTCATTCAACGAACGAAATGAATGAGTTGACTCTGGAAAAGATTCGTTGATTTTGATAAACGAGTTCGAACAGGAGAGTCACGAACGCGCATCACAGAACAGAGCAAGGCGACCATTTGAGCTTATAAAACTTAAACTTTGTTATTTTTTTTTAAATGAGCGATTATTTCGCTTAATAAGACCCTTAATCATCGTCTTGAATCATTTAAAGCCCTTTGAACAATTTGCAGTTTGAACTGAAACTGTCTTTTGGACCTTGAACCGTTTGGTTCCCATTGAAGTCCATTATATGGAGAAAAATCCTGGAATGTTTTCATCAAAAACCTTAATTTCTTTTCGACTGAAGAAAGAATGACATGGACATCTTGGTTGACATGGGGGTGAGTAAATTATCAGCAAAAGTTTTTTTAAAAGTGAACTACTCCTTTAAGGAGAAATACAGATTTTGATCACTATATTGAGGAGTTATGCAAGGTTTTGTAGAGAGTTACTTACCATTCCTCTCCATCTTCTCTCTTGGGAGCTGTTCAAGTTCAACTGGGCCAGAATTAGGCAAAGACTGTTTCCTCTTGGCTGTAAGGTCAGTCTCCATAAGTCCTATCTGGCTACTGGCATCATCATCTAATCCAACAGCTTGTCCCAGCTCCCTCTCATCTTTTCCTTTATCTAATAGTCCATTGCTGTTTAAGTCCAACCCAAAACTGTTCATCAGCGTTTCTTTAGCCGGAATCTTTGACTTCCTGCCCCGGGCCTTGGAGGTAGGAATAGACGCTCTCTGCTCTTCAGTGGTGTCTGTGCTGGGCAATGGAAATATTTGGTCCATGTCTTTGGTGAACTCCAGCAGTGTGCCGTTCATAGGGTCACTGATGGCTCCGCTGCTGCCATAATGGGGGTGAGTGCTGGACACAAGTGATCTTCTGGAGCTCGACTTCCTGATCAGCGTCTTCCTTTGCAGGACCTGCAGCTCATAGGTTTTCACCACACAGAAATAGCAATAATCAATTATGCTGTAGGTTAGCATGAAGTTGATGGTGACAATGGGAGCCAGTACATTGACCTGGCCGATGAAGATAAAGGCCATGGAGATCAAGCTGGTCAGACAGATGGCAGCCACAGGTGTCTTATTGGGCCCTCGCTGTAATACATAAAGAAATGGGAGAAAGGTAAATCTATGGCTGTTTCAAAACCTAGTGAACTACGTTAAATGTCTACAGCATACAAAGGCCTTCTAACTTCCTATGTGAAAAGCATAGAAAACTCAATTGATTTCAATAGATTTTGGTTTTAAAGGGTTAGTTCACCCAAAAAATTCTGTCAGTATTTACTCGCCCTCATGTTGTTCCAAACCTCTATGTGTTTATTTGTTCTGCTGAACACAAAGGAAGATATTTGGAAGAATGTTTTAATCAAACAGATCTCGTTCCCCATTGACTACCATAGTAGGAAAAATACATGGTAGTCAATGGGGAATGAGATCTGTTTGATTAAAACATTCTCCCAAATATCTTCCTTTTGAACAAATAAACACATAGAGGTTGAGTAAATACTGACAGAATTTTCATTTTTGGGTTAACTAACCCTTTAAGCTAAGAAGCTTATTCTTTGAGTTAAAATATACATTTTATATTAAATGATTTGTAAATATGTCCGCCATCTTTAATCGCAAAGCCTTATGGGCTTAGATGGGAGCCTAATCATGCAGTCTACCTTTTGCAACAAGCTTTGGGGTGGCAGTATTTCTAAATAACCTTAAAATGCCATCTAAATAGGCAGTATCAATCTAATGAATGTATCAATCTGATAACTAAGTTTCAAAACAGAGTGTGGATATATAAAAAAAAATCATTCTTTTATTTAGTGTAAAGCAATTAGAGTCAATGACCTTTGTTGAAATATGTTGTATAATTCACGTCTATTAAAACATCACATCTAATGCACATTATTGTTAAAGCTTTTATAACTCAATTGCAAGGTGCATTATGGGCTTGATTAGTTTGGCTCCATGACTCTCGTTTCATTCACACTCTCCAGGTTATGTAATAAGTGAGTGGAAGCATCCCAAAAAAAAGACAACATCTCTCATGTCACCTCACACCAGTCATTACCCAGATCCCATAAGTCTCTGGGATCAGGTTGCTACCGCTACTGGCTGGCACAGCTCCAGATACACCAGGGTCGGTCTTCCTGCGTTTGTTCTGGGACTTTGATTCAGGGCTAGATGTCTCAGGAAAGCTTGTAGCCCATAGAGAGGGGTCAGACAGAGCTCAGGCGAGGGAAAGGGTGTGCTGTGCTTTTGAAAGCCACAATTGTTACAATTCATTCCTTCGCATTTTTTGGAGCGTATTCGGGCACACTATAATTAGGAACTTATCCTGTCTGTGAAGCTGTTCAATGAGCATAAAAAGTAAACAATTCATTAAAGTGGCATGAAAACCACATGTTTAATTTCACTCATTATCCAAAGTGCATAATTAATCTGTTTGATCATTTATTAGTATCTGAAAGAACTCACTTTATGAATATTTCTGATTTTCAATTGTTTTATATGCACAGAACAGATTGATTAGCATTAAATAAAACCACCCTAACTCACATTCCCTATGCTGAAAATCGGCACATTATAACCACATTCATATGTGGTCATCTCCCTACAAGCACCCACCCCTTTTCCAAGAAATCCAAGAGCTGGGATGACTCTCTCCTGAGCGATACATTGGAGGATCCTGGGTGCACCGTACAGGCCGCCCATGCAGGAGGCGAGTGAGGAGATGTAGAGGCCCAGCAAAAACAGGAAACCAACCAAGGAGACCTGGGAAAAAAACAAACACAGAGGGGAAGAGAGTAAAGGGGGCTCCACCCAGCTCTGTTCCGCTTGGCCAGACTGAAAAGTGCTTATAATGTGTTGAAAGAAAATAAAAAAATCATGTGTAATCTCAATCTGACAGAAGCCATAATGTGAGAATGGGCAATTACAATAATACAGTATGATTATGTGTATGCAACCGCAGCTTCTCTAGCACAACATTATACCGTTTTGTAGATTAAATATAAGATTTTATATGCATTGTATTGTGTGTAATGAGAGTAGTTGTGGCAGAGTGTTAAAGGGATACTCCACTTTTTTTGGAAATAGGCTCATTTTCCAACTCCCCCAGAGTTAAACTGTACTTTTACCATTTTTAAATCCATTCAGATCTCCGGTTCTGGCGGTAGCACTTTTAGCATAGCTTAGCATACATCATTAAAGTGCAGAAGACCATTAGCATTTCTCCCAAAAAAATTACCAAAGTGTTTTGATATTTTTCCTATTTAAAACTTGACTCATCTATAGTTACATTGTGCACTTAGACAGACGGAAAATGTAAAGTTTGTAAAGCGAAAATGTAAAGCGATTTTCTTGGCTGATATGACTAGGAACTATACTCTAATTCCTGCGTAATAATCAGGAAACTTCACTGTCGTACCATGAGTGCAGCAGGCGTAATGTTATGACGCAGCGCCTGAAAATAGTCCCCAGCTTCTAACGTGACCGGGACTAAGTTTGTGTAGTCATCGCGCCTGCTGCACTCATGGTACGGCAGTAAAGTGTCCTGATTATTACGCAGGAATGAGAGTATAGTTCCTAGTCATATCAGCCTAGAAAATCGCAACTTTACATTTTCCGTCTGTCTTAGTGCACGATGTAACAACAGAAGAGTCAAGTTTTAAATAGGAAAAATATCGAAACCCTTTGGTAATTTTTTTGGGAGAAATGCTAACGGTCTTGTGTAATTCAATGATGTATGCTAAGCTATGCTAAAAGTGGTACCGCCAGAACCGGAGATCGACTGAAAGGATTCAATAACGGTAAAACTCGGCAGTTTAACTCTGGGGGAGTTGTAAAATGAGCCTATTTCCAAAAAAAGTGGAGTATCCCTTTAACCCCCACACCACAGCCCACATTTAGGAACAGCTGTGGGTCAGCTACAACCAGGCTTCAGGTTTACACTACACATTCATAAACTATGTAGCTTAGCTCAGCAGTCCACTGTAATCTATGTTGACTGGCAGCTGTGTGGCTATCGGGCCAAACGACAGGGTATGTGCAAGGTCAGAGCGCAACTGGGTTTCATTCTCATTCAAACACCAGCTGTAGCATTCAGAGTGACCTCAAATGCCTCTGTTAAGAGGGCCTGCACATGAGTGGAATGTCATTAGCATGACAATAAATGCAAATATAACAATTTATCTGTGAATAATGTGTTATTCTCAAGTCTCACATTCACCTGAGTCTAAATAAGTGGAAAACCCCATGGAAGATGGCCATCCTTTGAAGCCTGCAATAACATCAGATTACCTTTTCCGCTATTAAGAAATCATAGCGCAGCGCCTCTCTGGTGCAAATGGCTCCCAGTAAGAACACAAAGACGAGATACAGGAACCACCTGCAGATTCCCACAATACACAAGAGTTGAATTCATTCTATTTATAGAGAAAATATCTAACAAGAACGATCATGATTCCCACCTAAAATAGTAAGCAGCACAACCGTTTTCAACATTAATAAGCATTTATTAAAGAAGTACTTCACTTTTGAAAAAACTTTTGCTGGTAATTTACTCACCCCCATGTCATCCAAGATGTCCATGTCTTTCTTTCTTCAGTCGAAAAGAAATTAAGGTTTTTGATGAAAACATTCCAGCATTTTTCTCCATATAATGCACTTTACTTGGAACCAAACGGTTCAAGGTCCAAAAAACACTTTCATTTAATGAATGAAACGAACAAATTGACTCGGAGAAAAGGTTCGTTCAGTTTTTTTTTTGTTGTTGTTTTTTTTTAATGAGCGATCATTTCGCTTGATAAGACCCTTATTCATCATCTGGAGTCGTTTAAAGCCCTTTGAACAGTTTGCAGTTTGCACTGAAACTATCTTTTGGAACTTGAACCGTTTGGTTCCCATTGAAGTCCATTATATGGAGAAAAATCCTTGTTTGTTTCATCAAAAACCTTCATTTCTTTTCGACTGAAGACAGAATGACATGGACATCTTGGATGACATGGGGGTGAGTAAATTATCAGCAAAAGTTTTTTGAAAAGTGAACAACTCCTTTAAGCAGCAAATCAAATTAGAATGATCTCTGTAGGATCATGTGACACTGAAGAGAGACTGGAGTAATGATGCTGAAAATTCATGTTTTCCATCAAAGGATTAAATAACATCATATTTAAATTAGTAAATTGTTCACAATATCACTGTTTCTACTGTATTTTGATCAATTAAATGCAGCCCAAAAATCTTGAAATATTTAATCTTACCAACCCCAAACGTATATCACATGACAGTATCACACACTGCTTATGCAGTGCATGAAGAAGGCTCATTGTGATTCTGTTTCTCATATTTTCATTCTAGAGCCAGCTCTAAAGCATGTGTACAGTCAATACAATAAACGCTTTAGATAAACAAAGGAAGAATTAAAGATTATTTCTGTGGGTGACGAACACATACGAGATGCAGACTGCGGCGAGAGTTCCCACGGGGATGTTGTGCTCGGGCCTCTGGAGATCTGAGCTCATGTTGAATCCCGCCATCACACCTACACACACACACACAGAGGGTTACTGAGAAAACAAGACTGGAGACAAGGGGCTATTCAAAACCTGAACACTAGATATATTTACATATCAGAGCTCACTTCCTACACCTTCCTGACTTCTAACAGGAGCGAAAAGGAAACTTTGATCAAGACTGAACAATTAATTTGAGCAACACAAGGCCCTAATCAATCTTTCAGTCTTTTGCATGAGGCAGGATTGTATTGTGTGTGGCAAAACAAGATGAGAATGCAGTGGAAAATATGTTTTTTTAAGATTATCTCATTTCCATTTTTAAATTTTCTGTTTATATTTAGTCTTTTTTGCTTCTGAAAATAGGAAAGTCATAAGCGTCACGAAAGTGTTTTACTGTAGGTTGGGATCACGACAATGCAACTTGCACTTATTAACAAATTATGTAAATGTTAAAAAATTATGTGAAAAATTCACCACATTTGATACCATTTCTATATTCTTCTGCTCTCTAAAGTTTGGTCAGAAATCATGATAATAATTGCAATTATTTTATTCTATTTATTCTATTAACAGTAGGAAAAACATTTGCATTTTAAATTTTATTATATATATATATTATATATTTATAATTTTAATATTTAATTAAATTTTTAATTTATTTTATTTTTTTAAACCCCAATATTTTCTAGATTTGTTCAGCAGTTTGTTTAAATAAAAGCCAATTATTTAATTTTGGAAACAATTATTTAATTGGGTTGTCTTTGTACTTTATGATCACACTTTGTATTTCTCACACAATATAACATTTTTTTTTAAATATTTTTAGAAAAATACATATTCTGCCTTTATATTTTAGAAAGAGGGCTTTGGGTGTGGCTTGCTGGCACCCTAAAAAAAAGAAGAAGAAAAGCATCCAGTGACACCATGCAGGCTCAGATTGAAACCTCATTATGCAACAAAAATGTGTTCAACTATGAGATGAAAAAATTCTGACATGAAAAATATTTCTGGGAAGTCTGCATACTAAATCAAACAAGTCATTAACGTACAGCTGCAAGTATTTGAGGCTACTCAAGTCATTTATACAGGCTTAAACTTCACTAATTACATAAATAAATTCTCATATCATCACATTATCATTTAATCAGTGGTTGTTATATCACAGTTATGCTTTTCGTGTTTACGTGTGTAAAGTCACCTGTCGCCGCAGGAAAGAAAACCCCAAACACAGTGAAGAAAGTCTCGCCAGCTGTGTAGTCTGGAAGGGTGTTCTTACGCAGTAGTTCCTCCGAATAACCAATGAATCCATGCTCTGCAATAAACATATCCAGCACAAAACAATGTTAGGAAAGACTGTTTATTACAACCTTCAGTCTGCCTAATGCATAACAGAGCTTTATGGAAAAAATCTGCACTGACACAATGATAAGAATCAGATTCATCTCTGAAATGCCATGAGTATACGTAACAGACATTACACACACACACACATGCTTTCCTGTAAATTAGAATCTTTGTTTTGAAAACCACAAGGACATATTTTTGAAAAATCAGACCGATCAGTCTAAATATTTCATAAAACCAAATTCAAAAAAACTCAACCATCCTGAAGGAGAATTCATGTTTCATGTCAAGATTGAATCATGTGGTGACGACATTTACAAGGAAACATTCCCCTGCGCAAGACCACAAACGGCAATCCACGACATACAATATTGATTTATCGCACACCGATACAATAACCCTTTTCAAATCAAAGAGAGTGTTTCCATAGGGGTACTGTGGGACAGACATCTGGTTTGAAATATTACAGTTATAGACTCCACAGCCAGGCACAGGCAGAGCCCCAGGTGTCTGCGGCTGACCGTCACCACCCTTTATGTAACAACCCGGGGGAACAGACGCCCCGCCAAGATGCGTGCAAACCAAGGGCTGGCCTTTTTCTTGGGAATACATGCCAAGTTCAATAGTTCTGCGCCGAGGACATGATGGAGGGAATGCTGGGCTAAGCTCTGGGCGTGTTCACAGGCAAACAAAACAATCCAAGAACAGGCGCCGCAAAACATTTACTTATATCACTATTCTGCTGAACCGTCACACTAGAGTGGGATTTTCACTCAGTTATTAAAGTCTGGATAGCACTGACACTGTATATTTCAGAAGGTTTGTAATATGGAATGCAAGTAATGGTACACACAGAGATGTACTGTACCGTAACGAAGTAGAACTACTTAAGTACTGTACTTAAGTACTAAAATGCTGTATCTGTACTTTTCTAGAGTATTGTTTTTTTTCTCATACTTTTACTTTTACTTCAGTAGATATTTTCGATGAATTTAATACTTTTACTTTGATATTTTTTTAATGTTCTGCTAGTTACTTGTTACAATTATAAAAATGTCACGAATCATCCGTTGCAGGTTGCCTTTCATGCTGTCTAAATCGCACACCAGTTTTATAGGGTAATGGTTGACACACACATTGACAACTAATGCAGGGGTTGTCCTGCAATGACTTTTTTGGCAGCCACCAAAGCAAATTTGTATCCCACTAACTTTTGACTGCTTTCTTTAATAATTCCATGACACAATACTTGTACTTTTACTTTTAGTACTTAAGTAGTGAATTTTAAAATAAACTACTTGCAATACTTAAGTACAAAACAATGTTGAATACTTTAGTACTTCTACTTAAGTGTGGTGCATAAAGAGCACTTCAACTTCTACTCAAGTCACTTTTTTTATCGAGCACTTGTACTTTTACTCAAGTCCGGGTTTCTAGTACTTTATACATCTCTGGGGACACAAACTTTGCACACTTTTGTCCAATTACCTAAATTCCTTACGGTACAGTACACACTGTACTATATAGTAAATAACACAGATACAGTAGATGGCTCTTAATAGGTTAGTTCACCCCCCCCCCCCCCCCCCTAAAAAAATCCTGTCACCATTTACTCATCCTCAGTCATTCAAATCAGCATCTCTTTCTTTTTTGATTGAACTCAAAAGATAAAAGTAGATGATTGAACGTTCAATTTGCTGTATTCCACCTAAAAAAGGTCTTCCAAAAAGGACAAAAAACACTTCCTTTATGGGTAACGCTTCCTTTTACAGTCCAGTTACCCATGTAAATACTATGTGCTAACAGGGGTTGGACAATGAAACTGAAACACTGGCCAATGTTGGAGGTTTCACATCTATATGCCTGGTGGCCAATCTTCAGAGTGAAGCACGGGTGGATCAGTGATGGTTTGCGCTGCAATATCATGACAATCCTGACTGTGTTTGATGGACACGAGTCAAAAATCATGAGCTGGAGGATCATGAGCACCTGATGCTCAAACCGCGTTTCTGCATGATCATGCACCAACACACACAGCAAGACTTGTGACAGAAGGGTTTGATGAAGATGAAAGTGACGTTGAACATCTCCCATGGTCTGCACAGTCACCAGATCTGAATATTATTGAGGTGTCAGAAAACGTTTTCCTCCACCAGCATCATATAGTGACCTGGACACTGTTCTGGAAGAGGAACGGCTCATAATCCCTCTGGTCACTGTGAAGGACTTCGATCTGTCATTCCCAAGATGAATTGGTGCTTTATTTGGATGCAAAATGAGGCCCTCACCATCCTAATAAATGATTGTGTTGTAAGACCAGGTGTTTCAGTTTCATTGTCCAACCCCTGTATTTTAGTAACTACAATTACTGGGTAATAACAAGTACTAACCCTGAACCTACCTCTAAACCTACCCCTGTTCCATGTACTTACCTTATATTAGCCAGTTCTTTCTAGGTAAGTACACTGTAAGTACACTGTAAGTACTGTACTGTAAAAGGAAGCTTTACCAAAACTGCACCATAATTGTAGTCCATAGGATTCATTGGCTATATTCCATGCCTTCGAGTCATACAATATTTTGTGTGAGGAACAGTCAAAGTACTAAGTAATTTTTAAGATCAGATATACCCTTAAATGCTCCTTACAAACATTCAGGAAGGTCTGGTCCCCCTTTTTAGAGTACTACGAGAGCTTGCAAACACCATTAAATAAAGATGACTAGGTGTTATCATCGGTGTGAAGCGGCATTTTTTTTTACTGTTGTGATCATTTAGTTTGCAACGTTATGCTATATTGTTCAGTATATGCTCCTTCTGCAATCCTTATTTGGACAAGCACTTTGGACAATCATTCTTGTGAAGATCTGGATTCAAAGGAACGAATTGGGATGGTTGGTTGGGTGGGTGGGTGGGGGGTGTATCTTTCATATTGATGAACATCTGTATAACACAGCCGTAATATGTTTGTATAGATTTGGCCCAACATGTGGTGTAGTAGAAAATGCTACATGGGTTAATAGAAATTCAATTAAAAAAAAATAAAATAAAAATAGTTGTAAAATAAATGTTAAAAATAAAAAATAAAATACTAAGTAATTTTTCACTAATAATCTTTTCCTTTGCCCCAGCTCTTATCTCATTTATGGATATTTAACAAAGATAAAGCAGAGAGACATTTATTTTTCAGCAAATAGTGCAAAGAATTTTTTTCTGTTCCTTACACAAAGCTAACATATTAATTTAGAACAATGGTTCTCGACATTTTTGGTTCTGAAACCTTTGATTATCAAGCCAATATCAACCCACGTCTTTTAAAAAAAAATATTTTAAATGATCCGGGCCTCGGCCCCCTGATTTAAAACCAATGCTTTTGAAAATGTTGATTACAGTAAAAGTGAGCTACTTTTAGGATACTTTTATGGTGCATTCCTTTTTGGAGCTTGGCGGTAACGACAACAACAATAGAAATAATCTCTGTCCACTTTCACTGTGTGAAAAAGCAGCTCATGCATTCTTCAAAGCATCATATGCAACATTTTTTTGTGTTCAAGTAACGAAAGAAAGTAAATCGCTTTGAACAGGGGTGAGTAAATGTAGATCATTTTATTTTGGGCCGGACCTATACTTTAATCTCTCTCTTTTTTTTCCTTTTTAAATGTATATAATTAATAGATGACCTAGATGACCACAGATGACCACATCAACAGGGATGCACAAGACAAAACACAATGCAACCGGCTATCTGGCCTTAGAAGCTGATAATTACATCGTCAGTTAGAGAGTCAAAAGTTTACAGTAGAGTACAGGAGAAAGCAAGGTGGTGGTGGTGGTGGTGGTTTGGATAGGGGACAGGTGTCACCTCTGCGGAGACAAATCCAATCCAGAGAGAGATCTACAGTACAGGGCCCTAGCTATGCAAGAGCATGAGCCATTTCCCTCATGGTTATCTTGTGATGGGAAAGAATGTGTTCTCTTGGATTAATGACATGTTTATCCAAAAGGAAGTCACCACCCTTTCAGAAGCCCTGCCTGTTCCTACTCTTCACAGTTTCTTGGCTACAAAGAGAGAGCGCTAGACTGAGAGTAAGAAACAATAGAGATTAGACAATAGAGTCTCTCTATCTCTTTCTCCTGAACATCTCTATTGTGTCTCTATAAGTCCATAAAGAAAGAGTGGGTATATGGGCCCGGTTTCACACACAGGGCTTGGGTTAAAGGAGTAGTTGACTTTTCAAAAGACTTTTGCTGATAATTTACTCACCCCCATCATGTCATCCAAGATGTCCATGTCTTTCTTTCTTCAGTCGAAAAGAAATTAAGGTTTTTGATCAATTCGCTGTAGTCAATTCGTTCAAATGACTCTGAAAAAGATTCGTTCATTTCGATGAACGAGTTCGAACGGGAGAGTCACAAACGTGCGTCACAGAACAGAGCAAGGCGAGCATTTAAGCTTATAAAACTTATTTATTTTTTAAATGAGCGATTGTTTCGCTAGATAAGACCCTTGTTCATCGTCTGGAATTGTTTAAAGCCCTTTGAACAGTTTGTACTGAAACTGTCTTTTGGACCTTGAACTGTTTGGTTCCCATTGAAGTCCATTATATGGAGAAAATCCTGGAATGTTTTCATCAAAAACCTTAATTTCTTTTTCGACTGAAGAAAGAAAGATATGGACATCTTGGATGACATGGGGGTCAGCAAAAGTTTTTCAAAAGTGAACTACTCCTTTCAGCCAGGATTAGCCATTGGTACAGATAGGACTTTTAAGTAGCTTTTATAAACATGCCTTGGAAAAAAAACATTACTGTTGTGCATCTTGAGGCAAAACAATGGCACTGATATTTTAAAATACGTATGTCAGTGTAAGTTGCTTTACAGCTCAAATATACATTTCAGTCTGGAACTAGTCAAAGGCCTTGTCTGTGATTGCAAGGGCATAAAGTACCCCAATTATAACATACGAGTGGGGAAAAAACAATACATCCAACTTACAATCACATCATATGAATTAGTTTGACATAAGTGCCTTAATTTATTGATTTTGCAAAAGCCATGTTAAGCTGTTTTTGGAATAGCAAATTGAGAAATAAAAGCTTTGACGTAATTTAATCTTGCATCTCTTTAACTAAACAACCTTCAGTAACAATACCATTCAAAAGTTCAGGGTTAGTAAGATTTATTTTTTAATGAATAGTACTACACTGTAAAAAAAAATTGTTGGATTAACTTAAAAAATTAAGTAACCTGGTTTCCTTAAAATTTTAAGTTAATTGAAATGGAAAAAGTGAGTTAATACAATGAAAGAGATCGATTTAATCATCAGAAACTCAAAATAATAAGTTATCTGAACTAAATAAATCATTTAAGTTGATTTGACAACAGTAAAAAAGTTGTGATAAATATTTTTTACAATGTATTCAACAATATTGCATTAAATTGTTCAAAAGTGACAGTAACAACTTCTTTTAACAACCAATGAGACTTTCAAAATCTACCCCCGATTTTTTAACAGTAGTGCATGTAACAGTGTGGTGTCAAACACCCCCAAAAAATGAAATCGCATATTGTCTCATGCCAGCCAGAGATAAAAACATACTCATATACGCATGAATAACATGCCATACAGTCGGACAAGAGCAGGGGGGCGTTACAGTTGTCCTCCCTGCCACCTTTCTAAGCAATTTGATTGCAGTTTGGATATTTATAGTGAGAGTCCTTCTGATCTAAAGATTTGGAAGAGGAAGTGATGATGTGGACGCTGCTAGTGAAGAGCTCGGATCTGCTTCCTGCCTGCTCTTTTGTCTCAGGCCAAAAATGTGGGTGAGCCCGGTCAACACCCTTAACCCAAAACTATGAGCGCATGTCAGTTTCCTGTCCAACACCGAGCTCTTAAAGCGAGTGTCTTTGAGTTTAGAGCTGAGGAAAGCAGAGCAAACCCTACAAAACAAATCATATCTTAATAAAACTAATTAAGCGAGTGATGTTCTGATGACCATAAGTATTCAATTCTTGCAGGATTTCATTTTTTCATATAATATAATTGTTATATTCCAGCAATATCTTCCCACAAACAGAATTTGCGACAATAACACAGTCTACAAGTCTGCGGTAGGAAATCTCCTCTTGTGTGGTAACAGGCGGGAGGAAAGGGACAGAACTAGGAGGTGCTCATTTTTTAAATCTAGCCCAAATGCTTTCACCGCAATGGTATGAACACTCTAGAGGATTGTGCTCACATTTTCTTCATCTCTTCCAGCAATAACATTTTCAAATGATTTGACAAAACACTGAAGAGTAGGTAGCAGTATTAAAAAACCATCACTCTTCTCCCATTCTGGCTACATGAGCCTAGGCACACTGGTGCCCAATGGTAGATTGGGTGTGTAATTCAAACATATCCTTGACCAAGAATTATTTCACAACAAAGATATGTGCTCAGCCCCTAAGCTTTCTTCAGCCTTTCAGTCCTTAAAGGAATACTTCACCACCTAAAAAAAAAAACGACGCGACGACCTCTTTATCCTTCAAATATCCTTTTCAAAAGAACATGAGGGTTTGGACTTTCAGGCTCCAAAACATACATCAACATCAAAATTATGTCCTTATGACTCGTGCATTATACGTCTTCTGAAGTCATACAATACCCTTTGTGTCAGTAAAAATAGGCCTAAATAATAATAAAAAAGTCATTATTCATGGAAAAGTCATGAACAAAGGTATTCAGATCTTTTCAATGAATCATTTAACAGCGTTCACAAAACTGATCTGAATCATTCATTCCCAAATCAACTGATTTGGTTCTTGAGTTGAACTTGACTTTTCATCGGATCATATTTTCTCGTTTTATTGGTCTTATTTTATCATTTTTGTGTAGAATGAGTAAAGCCGTTTGTTGTTATAGGATGTCAAAACTGGGATCTCTTTATCATCACGGTTATGAAGCTTTCCTTGTGCTGACCACCTGGCCTTGACTACTTGATTAACAGCATTATCAAACAGTAAACACATCTGCACAGCAGGTCCTTTTTCCTGCCAACGGCAGGTTACCCGCCCATACGGCGCCCGGCCTAAACCGTGCAACCCCATGGAGTCGAGCCAATACTAGTGAGGTCACTTTATAACCACAAAGCTTAATTGGAAAAACATGGAGGAACCAGCACCTCCTTATCCCACTGCCAGTGCACACTGCAGCCCAAGTCCAGTTCCTCAAAGAGATCAGAGCAAGATGGCAGCCGCAGTAGCAGCAGTTAAGGGGTAATGCCTCGTTTCAGTCCATTACACCACAACGTCTAACTTTCTCTGTAGAGAGAGAGAGAGTGAGAACACCATCTTTCCGAGAGTCTTGCCTCCTCTCTGGACAGGAAGTCAGTAATCAGGAGAACAGGAAGAGTTGGGGTGGATTTCCTGCAAAGCCAGTGTGAAAGTACATACTGACCTCGTCTGAAGTGGGCAAAAAAAACATTACAATGGACTAAGAATGCCTGTTACTTGTCTTTAGAGCAAGTGACTATTAGATAACTATTAGACACAAATTGTTGCAAGATGATGAGTTGCTATTATACACCTATATAAAATTGGAACGTGAAGTACAAGCAGATTTAAATGCCCTAAATATATGAAATGTGTGAGAGAGTAGGAATTTCTGTGATTATACTGTAGCTTGGGAGGACTTTAGAAACGGGAACTTGGCAACACAACTAACACAGCTCCTTCTTGTTAGACTATAAGCATTCTCCATTTCATTAAAACATGCTTTAGTTGAAAACAAAAAAAACACTTAATGTTAATTAAAATAGTTTCATTAAATTATATACTATATTATTTTAAATTAAATGTAACACACGCACACACACATATACACTCACCTAAAGGATTATTAGGAATACTATACTAATAGTGTGAGAGTGAAATAGATTTGTGGGATGCACATCCAGGGCACAAATCTCCCGTTCCACCACATCCCAAAGATGCTCTATTGGGTTGAGATCTGGTGACTGTGGGGGCCATGTTAGTACAGTGAACTCATTGTCTTGTTCAAGAAACCAATTTGAAATGATTCGAGCTTTGTGACACGGTGCTTTATCCTGCTGGAAGTAGCCATCAGAGGATGGGGACATGGTGGCCATAAAGGGACGGACATGATCAGAAACAATGCTCAGGAGAGGCCGTGGCATTTAAACAATGTCCAATTGGCACTAAGGGGCCTAAAGTGTGCCAAAAAAACATCCCCTACACCATTACACCACCACCACCAGCCTGCACAGTGGTAACGAGTAGTTATTTCAGTCAAAGTTGCTCTTCTATCAACTTGAATCAGTCGGCTCATTATTCTCTGACCTCTAGCATCAACAAGGCATTTTCGCCCCCACAGGACTGCCGCATACTGAATGTTTTTCCCTTTTCACACCATTCTTTGTAATACAGTAGATACACACATCTACATATAGTTGTATAGTAGGCTACATATAGTTTAGAGGTCCAGGTCAAAGATAACTAGATGACAGTATATAATGGGAAAACATATAATTTCACTTTTCTTGTTCCTTCAACTTCCATATTAAGGTGTTGGATTTCTATAATTAGGTTTATTTTAGGAAGAGACCCTGCACTCCATAGTGGCCTTGTGTACACCTCACAGAATATTCAGGGCTGTTGGGGGTCTAAATAGCTTACTATGTATAATGTCAATGCCAAATCACAACCCAGAGCTTTGTCAAGCCTAAATGGTTTTATGGAAATTATGAACCTGATAAATAATAAATAAATGTATATTTCCATTATTATAATACAAATGTTTTTTTTTTTTTTTTTTTTTTTTTAAACACAGGATGGGTCTTGGGACAAATGGCCACATTTATGTTACCCTGACACCTACTGGACAGTTGTTGCAAGGGCATGTGAACTCATAATTTGAGTTCTGTATGATCAACTCAATAATATAGAGTATATAGTATATGCATTGTTATTATTATAGGCATTATTGAACAACATCATTGTTGCGTTGACACAATTTAATTATTTAATTGAGATGTACACATATAGTCTGCTTAAGTATTAATCTCAAAATGGCCAAATATTGGCTGAACACCAATTACCAATTTGAATAAGAAAGAGGTTACAAAACAAATCATATCTTCATAAAACTAATTATGCGAGTGAAAATCAAGCCAATTCTATATGAGCAATATCTACTGTCACGCATAATATTTATATAGAAATACACTATTGTTCGAAAGCTTGCTTGGTAAGATATTTTTAAAGAGGCCTCTTATTTCTCTTATTTTTGAAGATGCCTCTTATTTCTCCAAGGCTGCATTTCTTTAATTAAAAAGATATGGTAAAACAGTACTGTTGTGTAATATTAAAAATTTAAATAGAAAAATATTTTATATATTTTAAAATGATGGCTAAATTTAATAGAAAATTTAATAAGATAGCTGAATAAAAGTATTGGTTTCTTTCAAAAAAATAAAAATCTTACTGACCCCAAACTTTTGAACAGTAGTGTTTTGAACAGTCACTTTTCAGCTACCCCAATAAATGCATATAACACACATAAAAAGATAGAAATAAGAACTTATGAAACAAGCGAAAGTGAATAATAGAAATTAGAAAAATGTATGCTGGTAAAAGAAAAAAAAAAATTTGGAGACTCTAGATTTGTTCCAGCAAAAAAATGGCTTGAACATGTATATCCTCGTCTGGCAGGTTTGCCAAGAAATGTGAAAAGAAAGAAATGTCAATATAAGAAAGGCGAGGACTGTTTAGTCGGGTCTGTGAAAACAACACTGCAGGGCAAGAATCTCTTCTTAAAGCACTACTTTATTAAATGGAAACCTGTGGTATAGTCAAAATGCCTGTTAAAATGAGATTTTATGGTTTTATTTTGCATTTTAACATATACAGGAAGTTATAAAACTGTTCTAATAGCTGATTATTTCATTTAGCTGAATATAAGCATTATTTTATTTTAAAAAAATATTGGCGACTAATTGTCTTAAACTCAATGGGGGTCTATGACGTTGGTTTAATACAAAACCTAGCCATCCCTTAATGTATTTGGTAGGTGTTAAACTCAATAGTCCTTGTTTAACTTATTGCAATTGGCATTCACGAAAGCTTACCTGGATCTAGATGACTAAATGTCCCGATGACAAAATCCAGAGTGGACATAGCTAATATCCCCAGCAGAACCAATTGAAGGCGTATTATCCATTTCACCCCGGCCAGGTTAATCCCAAGCAGGCCAACCAGAACGGCCACAGAGATGCCCCTCACTGCCCACACGCTATGTAAGCTCAGCACCTGCGCTATGGACTCTGCGAAACCAGTGATGTACATCGCTCCAGCCACACACTGCCAACAAGACACATGACTGTCACCAAACCTCAAAACATTTAACTGATCACACACTGTATATGCAATATATTTATTGTAGACATGAGCTGCTCACCTGCCCAAACACATACAAGAGTCCCACAGTTCCTCCAACTCTCCCTCCTAGCACAGTGGAGATCATGGAGTAGACCCCACCGTTACCCACACTGCAACATTCACACACACCGATACCTGACATCACCGTAACCACAGCAACCAATACCACCATGGACACCAGAAGCATGCCCAGCAACACACCTGTGTTACCCTAAAGATGATCACATGGGAAAACACAAGTAACATTTCCATTGGATTCTAATTTAATATAGCAAAAACATGAGATATGTTCCAAAAGACTAGAATATCCTTTAAATTGGAATCTCTAAACTTAAACTTACCACAAGCCAGCCAGTCCGTAAAAAGAGCACCACCCCAAAAATGTTGATCATGCAGGTAGTGAAGACTCCATCCCAGGTCCCGAAAAGAACGGGTTCCCAGACGAAGAGCTGCACCTTCCACCAAGGTTGAGCATTACTCTGTGAACCCTACACAAACCAGTGCAACTCAAATCTAAATCACCATTAATGTTAATTCCACCACCAAGTGTAAAAAACCATAGGTCCCAAAACATATAGCTTTCCATTTATAGCAAAACTTGTCCATTTATTAAATTTTTTATGGCAAAATTTACAGAAAGGACATTACCTGTGCGTCTTCATGGAATAATTCTTGAACCTGAGGACTCATTATCCCTCTTTTGCAAGATTACAGTGGCTGGATCTGAGGTAAAGTAAAGCAAAGACTTTGCTAATGTAAATACAAAGGCAATTTAACAACATTTGCCAACTAGGCGACGGACACGTAGGTTAGATATATTTAAGCCAACAAAAGCCGTCTGTTAATAAGTGACACCTTGGGAACTATAAATAATCGACAGGCAATTCATATTCAGCATTTAAACAAAATTTAAATACATTAAACAAAGTAGGCTATGTGAAGTTCATTGAAGTTTACGTGACAAACATAGCCTACTAGCCTATAGTTCTGGCTTTGTATTTTTCTAAGTTATCCAGTGTATGAGTTGTAAAGTCGTAAAGAAACGCCAGAGACTAACAGCCCTATTAAACGGATATATGCTGTTTTGTGACATTGTTAATTGTAAATTTCTTAGTTAATGACAATAACACACACATACCTGCAATGGTGCTTTGCTCCCGGATGCAACAGCAGGTGGAGAATGTGAGAGACGCACGAGCACACCTGAGTAGGTGGGTGGTCCAACTCATTTCCATGAATCGGTTCCTTTGAACGGTTCATTTGGAACAACGGTGTCGCGTGGATTCATTATTCTTTTACATATACTTTAGCGTAAACATTATTCCAGTATTTTTTTTTACAATTATTTTTTGGTTATAGGGGTAACTTATTTAATTGTGCCCCATTAGTTAAAGCCTCGGTTTATTCCAGTAGCTATATCAGCTCATTCATGGTTCTTGGACTCGAAGATCGGTTCTTGGTGCAACGAGTCAAAAATTGAGCACTACTAGTTGTCAGTTAAATTCTTGAAAGATGAATTCAAAATAGTTTTATGAAGTGGTTCAATTGATTCACAAGCTCTTAATCAAAAGACGATACGTTCACACAGAGTAACTTAATGTCGATAAGATGTTTTCTGTATGGGAATACAGACATGTTTCTGAAATTGATTGAAATTAATTATTTTAAATTGAGTTTGAATGTATTTTTCACAGATCATAACAAGTGTTTAGCATTTAAAATCTAAATTTAGAACAGAAATGTATCATTATTTAATATCACTTTACCAGCTAACTAACAGCTGTCTGTCTGCCACCGTTATTATGGGAAAATGCTACGTGTGCAATAAACGTCATTAAACAAATATGTTCTATCAGCGCCACCTCAGGTCAGTCATCTCAATGTTTTCAACTCTATTAGCAGTCATTTCCAAATTGACATTTTCTGTGATCATTTCTATAACCAGTTAAGAGACATGTATTATAAAGTCAGTCTATTAAATCACTTAAATGTATGCCTACTCTTAATTTAGCCATGTACCAACCCTACATAAATGATTTAAAACCATTTTAAAACCCAGCCTACATTTTTGAGTGTGAATCTCACTGGTGGAAATGTGCTAATCATGACACTGTCACAATGGGATGTGGATTAAGACGCAAGGAAATAGCACTCATTCAACAACTTGATGTATTTGGAAATTTAATATTACACAACAAGAGTCACGCAATCAAAAACATCCAATCAGAACTTTTTCTCCATGTCTTAGGCAAAGTACTGCATTAAAGTATATTCTATGGGAATAATTCGGCTACAATAAAATGGATACATATAAAAATATAACCAGTGTACAAAGACAGTCAGAGTACATGCACTCCCCAATAAAATTAAATGCCTAAAACTATTGAGAAGAGCTCTCTTACTACACAAAACCATTCGGTTTTCCAAACGAATTAAACTTGAAAGAAAACAATCATCCACCATCTGTAACACCACCAGACTTGATGCTCAAAATACCTAATCAATTAAAAAAAAAAAAAAAACAGTCATGTGTCAGGATATGGATATGACCTTTTACCAAAGGCAAGTGATCTTACAAAAAACATCACACAATTTACTAAAAGAAGTTCTTCCCTCAAATTATCATTTCACCTTTTTTCAATTTCTGGAGCAGTAATTATTGATTAAATATTTATAATGCAGGTATCACGTGATATTGAAATGAAAAATAACATCCTAAAAATCTCTGAGGGAGTATGAGATCCATACAAGGTCTTTTAATCATTAAAACTGCATTCAGAGGCAATTCATAGAGAGGACAGTACATTTGTAATTTTACAAACAAGAACACAAACATGATTTTGCTGATAGTCATCAGGGACCATAGGAATGATTAAACCGAAATGGCAGCAAATATTTTTAAATCGTGTTGCACTCTCTATACGTACTGTACGCCAAGAAATGTGCACAACTTAAAATATACAACCTATTTACAACATGTAAAAACAAAGAAACATTACAGGAATGTTTAGGCACATAAAATAAACTGTAATCAAAAGCACAGAAAATCTCTTTGACACTCAGAACATGCTGACTATGAAAAAAACACACAGGACTGCTCTTAATGGGCCTCATTCACAAAACATGAGCAGAACAAATCTGTGTAAATTGTTCATACAACCATTCAACAATTTACATAAGAATGTTTTCTTTTATGATTTACAAAGAAAACCAATGAGCGTAAAGCTTGGCATGATACTACTATAATAAATCATAAACCTAAGATTAATCAAGACACATTATGGGGAAAGCAGGTAAATGTCCATAAACAATCTGAGAAAACAGAGCTTTTAATTTACATGATTAGTTAAGATAACAAAGAGATATGTGCAATAAACAAATGTTATGTGTACATATACATATAAGTTCAACTGTACCAAACATTACACTATTTTTTGTTCTACATTAATCTTATAAGTAACAGCGAGTGATGCAAAGACATATTTGCTAACGAATAGGTGTTTTGAGACCAAGAAAAAATATGAAATCAGGCCATACATTCTTAAATCATCTTTCTTGAGGCTGAATCTTTCTTCACTCAAGACTGATATAGATTATATCAGATTTGTACATTATGAAGAGGAAAGGTGGGACTTGAAAAGTGCTTTAAATCAATGAGCTCAACATCCAAATTAATGGGTAATATTTATCAGTTCATGAGTGAAACTCAATAAAACAGACTGTGAGCAAGTGAAATCAAAGTGATGAAATGCACCGTTGAGTCAAGAACTAAATCATTCACAATGATAACAAATGAAAAGTGCATATCTGTTAGTGCTGTTGCCCTGGACAATTGCTCAAACTGCATCCCCAAAATGTGGGATATGTGAAAAAATGTGCCTTGTTCTCCATGTCCACCTCAAATCTGATTAGCAAGACAGTCTATAACGGTTCTATCTATTGTTTTGATCCAATAACCTTAGGAGAAATGTGCACAAACATTTTTTTTTTCCTGATTATATAATCTTATTATATAGATTCATGGGCAAGGTCCATATAAACACAGTATGATCATACCTGCAGATTACTCAAAACAAAATATCTACTAGTAATAGTCTTGGAGAGAATCTTTCAGGGAGCGCAAAAAAGTGAACGCAAAAAAAATATATATATATTAAAAAAACATTTCAACATAATTAAATGCACAAACAGATTAAATACATTTAGGTTACAGCGACAGGGACAAGCAATGTTACTTATAATTAATGCAATAGTACATTAAATCACAAAGAGGAACAAGTGCCTTACTCAAGTCTAGGGCATCGAAGTAAGGTCCTTTCAGTACCTCTCCAGGCTACACGTTACAAAATTAATTGAAATCAAAACAAACTGATTGTTATGCTAGGTTAAGGTAGGTTGTATAGACCAATATTATTAGGTCAGTCCATTGTTGCTCCAGGTCAACACTAACAAGAGGCCAAATCGGAATTGATCTTTATAAAATTTTCTCTTGGGGAAGCCACATTAACCCAATAATTTGGACAACCAAAAAAGCAATGCAGTAGTAGCTTGGATGCTTGATGTCAGAATGCACAGGCTAACTAATTTGGCAAGCCAAAGTGCATTATTGAGCACATTTGTACAGTCATGGCCAAAAGTTGTCAGTGACACACATTTTGTGTTTCGCAAAGTTTTCTGCTTCAGTTGTGGTGTTGATACACATTGTTTCTAGATTATTGTGATTAGATGCATTTTAAAATTATTACAAAAAGCTTTATTGGCCAAAGAAAAGTAACCTTAAAGGGATACTCCACTTTTTTTGGAAATAGGCTCATTTTACAACTCCCCCAGAGTTAAACAGTTGGGTTTTACCGTTTTCGAATCCATTCAGCCTATTTTCTGATATTTAGAAGAATTTCAGTAACCAGGCAGTTTCTGGTCTCATTGACTTCCATAGTTGGAAAAAAAAAATACGGTAACGCTTCCTTTTACAGTACAGTACTTACAGTGTACTTACCTAAAAAGTACTGCTAATAGAAGGTAAGTACATGGAACAGGGGTAGGTTTAGGGGTAGGTTCAGGGTTAGTACTAGTTATTACTCAGTAATTGTAGTTACTAAAATAAGTACATAGTATTTACATGGGTAACTGGACTGTAAAAGGAAGCGTTACCAAAAATACTATGGAACTCAATGAGATCAGAAACTTTCTGGTTACTGATATTCTTCTAAATATCAGAAAATCGGCTGAATGGATTCGAAAAACGGTAAAACCCAACTGTTTAACTCTGGGGGAGTGGTAAAATGAGCCTATTTCCAAAACAAGTGGAGTATCCCTTTAAGCCAAACTTCACTGCTTTTTGGCTACAAAATGACCAGCTAACATCAAAAACTAGTGAGGTAAAATTGCTCTATCATTCTGATTGGATTGCAAGAGCAGACTGGTTGTTATAAAAGTTGGAAAAACTGTCTCAGATCATTGTGTTAGCAATCGTTACCTCCAAAGAAAGATGTGCAGCCACCATCGCTTTGCATCAAAACGGCCTTACATGCAAGGAAATTTCTGCAAAGAACATTGCACCTGAAATAACCACTTACCGGATCATCAAGACCTTCAAGGAGAGAGGTTCAACTGCAGTTAAGAAGGCTTTGGGATGTCCCAGAGTGAATCAACTCATTACTAGTGCAGCGCTTGCTCAGTATTGCCAACAAGTGGGTGTGAGTGAATCTGCATGTACAGTAAGGACAAAGGCCTGGTGTCAAGAAGGGCAGCAAAGACTTCACTTCTCTCCAAGAAAACCATCAATGACAGACTGGAATTCTGCAGGCAGTACAAGGATTGGACCGCAGAAGATTGGTGGACAGTTGTGAAGCCCCCTTCCGACTGTTCTGGACATCTGGTAAATCGATTGTCCAGAAAAGACAAGGTAAACACTACTGTGAGTCCTGTGTGATGCCAACAGTGAAGGATCCATGTGTGCGGTAGCTTTTCATCCAAGGGAGAGGGCAGGGCTCTCTCAAACTTATGGCCAAAAACACTGCCAGGAATAAACATTGGTATTAAAACATCCTCCAACGACCAAGGAGCCATTCGTTGATGATTTTCTTGCATGTCTGGAGCACAATGCCATAAGGTAAGAGTGAAAATGAAGTGGCTCAGAGATCATTAGATTGAAATTTTGGATCTGTGGCCAGGCAACTCCTGTAGAGAACCTGTGGTCAATCCTCAAAAGGCAAGTAGACAAGCAAAGGCCCACATTGTTATCAAATCTGAGCTCTAATAAGGCAAGAATGGATAACCATCAGTCAGGATTTGGCCAGAGCGAATTGCAGAAGTTATAAAGAAGAATGACTATCTTGGATATATTGAATGTTTTTACCAATTAAAGCCTTTAAAACTTATTAAACGCTTCTCCAGTAAACCATAGAAACGTGATTAAATAATCTACAAAATACTGAAGCAGCAAACTCTGCAAAACACGAAATTTGTCACTGCCAATTCGTTGTTATACACAAATAACGCAATGGCACATACAAAGTATTCCATAGTCTCCAATAGAAGTGCTGATAATGAAATCTACCATGTGTATCACTACTTTAATTCTCACACGTGCATGATTGCTTAAAGATGGAAAATCATAAGTATTTGCACAGAGATCACATTGCCCTCACTGACAGAACTATAAAGTGCCTTTAAAATGCTTCAAATCATTAAAAGCTCTCGTTTAGCCAAATGTTTGGCTGCTTGTAGCATCCGGAGATGAAGTTAGTTGAGTTCTTGTTTCATTAACAAGAGAGAACTCTGGAAAGTCTGTTCCTCCGTGACCTCTCAAGTTAACTTGTCCACTTGCAATGCTAAACTGTGAGGATATTCCAGATCGTGAGCTCGGGAATTGAGATCGAAAGTTCTGGTCGAAAGTAGCGATCTGAAATGTCTGACTGATGCTTTGCGCGTCTGTCTTTTTGGGAGAGGTTACTTGGTCGAGGAAGTCCTCCGTCGGCGAAACCGAGGAAGGGTTCGTCTCGTCCCCTGAAAAGGAGAAGGAGTGTTGGGAATCTACTAAAAGGCTAAAGTTAGGTTTCTCCAAGGTGGATCTCAATGGAGAGTTCATGCTTGGTCTGAACCGGGATGGGGAAGTGAACTGCTTCTCTGTGGAAAACAAAGGCTGCCCAGCGAGACTGGCACTGTCATTTACAAACGTAAGACTCTGGTTGTTCAGGTAGGTGTCGTTCTGACTGGTCCTTTCCAGAGCTTGCTGGAGAAACTTGGAATACTCATGCAGAAGGCTGGCCTTCTCGGCCGGAGGCGCTTGCGAGCTGGTTCCCAAAGCCTCGTTGGGACTGCTCTCGTCGGAAGAGTTGATCGAGATGCTGGACGTGACCTCGGTGTCCGCCACACTGAAGGAAATCTCCGCTTGCCCGTTGGCCTTATTGGAGTAGTGATCGAGAAGCGTCTGCAGGACCTCATCTGGAAGGACGTTCTTCTCGCTATTGGACTTGATCTCCACGTTCAGTGTCTGAGTCTCAGAGAGGATCGTGGCGGGAACGGTCTCATCAATGACGCTCGCTACAGCTGCCTGAGTGACGGAGGGCTGCGACACGATGCTGCTCACGTTAAGAGCATAGTCTCGACTAGTGTTAGCCATGGCCGCCTGAAGGTATCGCTTCTTCTTGAGAAACTGCATGGCGTCGTCATAGTTTGTGCTGCTCCTGGTTGGTTTTGCTTGTCCTCCTTGTAGGGTCTCAACCGAATCCATGTCAGGATTCGTCTCGACATCTAACAGCCCTTTGTTGTCCACAATCTCAAACGTGTATCTCGTTACTTTGCTATCTTCGAATGAGGACAAGGGAGAGAGACTCTGGGACGGTTCTAGAGCCTGTTGTTTCAAACCTTTCCTGCTGGCGATTTTCTTCAGCACCAGTTTCGGAGGACTAATTATCTCATCGTTAGACTCCTCCCCTGCAAGATGCCTGTTACCTGGCGGGGAATCGGGGAGCTCAACCGAATAATCTGTAACTACGTACTCGTCCTTCACCTTGGTGGCTACAGCGTAAAGAGGAAGACACTCGCTTTTGGCAAGTTGGTCTTCCGTCTTCTCCTCGTTATCAGCTTCAACCCCTTTGTCAATAGTGGGACTTGTGAGCAAGACCCGACTTTTATCAGAGGTCTTCTGACGTTTTTTCTTGGGAAGGGTACATTCCTTGGCGGGAAAAGCGAAGCCCAAGCTCTCTGGGGTGCGAAGAGGGCCATCTTTGGCAGCTGCTTTCTGCACCTTCCTGTCCTTGTTCTCATGGCACATTCGTCTGTGCTTCAGGACTCTGTCAGTTCTGGAGAAAAACTGTTAAGAAAAATATGTAACATTATTTTGCATTCTCTATAATGCATGCTAACACTTTAACTGCCTAGTATTGGATCTGATTTGCTTTGGACTGCCCTTACCTGATGGCAATAGTCACACTGGTAAGGCTTCTCCCCACTGTGTGTCCTCTTATGTCTCTCCATGTGGTATTTCTGAATAAATTTCATTCCACACTCATCACAGCGAAATGGTTTTTCTCCTAAAGTGGAGACATGGCAGGCTTTTACACAATATAATAAAATAACAATTTAGGAAAGTCAAGTAGGTCTACTTTTCACCCTGTCAAAGTATGCCAAGACTTGTTTTCTCAGTGTATAAAGATGTAGCACAAAACAGGGACTTGCAATGGACCGCATTTATAAATAGATCATTGACTCAGAAGATTTCACTGTACATGTCTAACAATACCCTGGAGATAAATATAAATGACATTTCTTTTTTTGCTCCTGGTGTAATGTTTTTAATTCCTTTCTGCTTACCTGTGTGGATTTTCTCATGTCTCTGAAGCAGGTACTTCTGAATAAAGCGCATGTCACATTGATTGCACTGGAAAGGCTTTTCACCTGCAAAAAAATTTATATTTTTAGGGGCTGGGAAATGATTAATCATGATTAATCGCATCCAAAATAAAAGTTTGTGTTTACATAATATATGTGGGTGCACTGTGTATAATTATTTTATATATATATATATATATATATATATATATATATATATATATATATATATATATATATATATATTTATTATATATATATATATATAAATACACACACATGCTTGTATATGTTTAAGAAATATTTTCATGTACATACTGTATATAGATTTATATAGAATTTATATTATATATAAATATTTGATATATAAATAATATTTTTTCTTAAATATACATGTATTTGTGTGTATTTATATATATACAAAATAATTATGCACTGTGCACCCACATATATTATGTAAACACAAACTTTTATTTTGGATGCGATTAATCGCGATTAATCGTTTGACAGCCCTAGTGTGTAGTGTGTATAATTATTTTGTATATATAAATACACACATATATATTTATGTATATATTTAATATATTTAAGCATGTATATATTTAAGAAAAATGTGTTAACATATCAAATATTTATATTCATGTATAATATTAATTTTGTATAAATATATACATGCAAATATTTCTTAAATGTTTACATGTATGTGTGTGTATTTATATATACAAAATAATTATACACTACACACACATATATTATGTAAACACAAACTTTTATTTTGGATGCGATTAATCGCGATTAATCGTTTCCCAGCCCTAAAATTTTTGTACTCCTTTTTGGTCTTTATATGTCAATTATTCCCATAGAACCAAGACAATACACCCATTCGCTTACCTGTGTGAATGAAGACATGTCTTTGTAAATGGTAGTTTGTCCGAAAAACAGCATTGCAGTGCTCACAGACATGAGTTTTTGGGTTCTGGTGCCCAAGGGAGCCATCTTCATTAATAGTGAGAATCTATCAAGATGGAATATAGTTCAAAACTAGTTTATCTTTGGAGTGTCATAGTGTTGTATGTCTACAACACTGTATGGCTAACCAATACCATAAAAAATTAACCATTAAATTAGTTCTGCACCACTGTTTTGTACTGTAAAATATCCCTCACATAAAGTACTAATAGCATATTGTTTCTTTATCAGTTGCATTATAATAAACCTTTGCAGGTGAACGCTGCTTTCTCTTCTTTTTTTTGTGACAGTCAGATGGGTCCCTGCCCGGTTTCTTCTCCTTTTTATTCAGAACCAGTGAGTCTGGTACTTTCATCTCCTGCTTTATACTGACCTAACAAAAGAAGCGGCAACAACAAAAATCGTTAATTACATTTTATTTAAGTGATCTTAAAAAATAGAAGTAAAATATGATAGATAGATAGATAGATAGATAGATAGATAGATAGATAGATAGATAGATAGATAGATAGATAGATAGATAGATAGATAGATAGATAGATAGATAGATAGATAGATAGATAGATAGATAGATAGATAGATAGATAGATAGATCTCGAACGGCTGTACACTTACTGGCATGTTGAGTGTATAATGTATTTTATGGGAGATTCGCTGTGAGAAAGCTGGTTCATCCTGTCCGTCATTTTTCACTGTCTCCTCTTGCACCATCAGGTCATCATGGGATATCAGATCATGTGAGGTCAGGCCTCCACCTGCCAGGTCTTCATCATCATCATCGTCGTCGTCATCATCCTCTGCCAAAAGGGGATGATTAGCCAAGCTCCGTTCCCCAAGTGTCATATCCAAACTGCCTCTTCTTCCTCTTCCATCCACCCTTGAGGGTCCCAAACCTCTGGATGAGTGGTGAAGTCCCACAGGGCCACATTTCATCAGCATCCCCTCCAGCTTGTCATCAATGTTCATCGCTGAGCAGTTGACCTGAAGCTACAGGAAGAGACAGGACCAACATAGGGATTCAACACGGTTGTGTTCACAGCACTTCCCCTCCATCAATCGGACTGAGAGAAACAACAAGCACAAGTTTTTTTTGTTTTTAATGTATTTTAATGTATTTTGTTTTTAATGAATAGGTTTTAATGACCTATTCAAAATTCTAAAACTTTTTTTTTCTTACAGGTTTAAGTGATAAAAAAGTGGATATTTTTAATGTGGTCTTAAACTTTTGGTCCTCAATGTTGGTCTAACTTATGCACAATCAAGCAAAAAACATTTGTATTGTCTGCTAGGCAGAGAAGAAATTATAATAAACCCAATCTGACTTGATATGTCGTGAACAGTCATTGTCAGAATTGCCACTGAAGCATAAACTAATTTAATAAGGAAGCATTCTTGCCTTTTAATGTCTTCACACTTTGACTTAAAAGACAATTAAGATAGAGAAAATATTATCGATGTAACTGGACTGACACTATTGGATGAAACTAAATGTAGCTGAATAATCGTATTCAGGAGAGCTCTTTTATAGATACATTAAAGTGGTTTCATAATAATAGAAGAACTTTACAACATCGACACTGTTATTGAACTGAATTGAGATAAATGATGACAAAATATTCTTCTTCTCTTTATTGAAATATAAGTTAATTATTATGTTTAGGTGAAGAAGGGAAAAAACTGAATAGTAAGTTAGCTACATATGCATCTGGCAGGTCAAGCATCAACCTAGAATAAATAAAATACAAATAGGAACTGGATCAACGTATGATTTCAATGGTCCACAAAAAAAATTAAGCTTTGTGCATGCAAACTTATTCTGATATGTAAAAACTACAAAATGAACTGAAAGTATAACCGTGTTTACAGTGTGACACTTACGCACAACACGGGGCTGCCTGTTGGCACTGTCACAGATTCAGCCGAATTCAATTTGAAGTGAAGTTAATAAGACAATTGAATTGTAATAATGGTTTAATGTATTTCAATATAATGTAGCGTGTAAAATCGGCCTGATCTCCATCTCTATGCTGCCATTTCATCACGCACACAGAGACCGGACTGCAAACATTTTCACGACTGATTGTCACGCAGATCCTCACGGATGAAGAGTATACGTACCGCATGTGTTATCAATGAAGCGCTGGCGGCAGGTTCGAGCCGCTCATGACGTGTTTGTCAAACTTTACTGCGATGCTGAGGCTAGCATGTAAGGCTAGCGAGCTACATTCCATCTGCAGCTGCGCAGCGGTGCATTGTGGGATCGCAGCGGACCCGCTCTAACCATAGGCTCTAAAGAGACTGACGGGTCGGGTTTGCTTACTGTTACAGTAACAGTAACAACTCTTTGTAATATAATATTTAACGCAATGTAACACATGTAGCTAATAATAATGGTTTATGTAAATATATCTTATGTATTTATTATCACATCAAGATTTCTCTCGCCCTATCTAAAACTTAACTAGTTATTAAAGGAGTAGTTCACTTTAAAAAAAAAAACTTTTGCTGATAATTTACTCACCCCCATGTCATCCAAGATGTCCATGTCTTTCTTTCTTCAGTCAAAAAGAAATGAAGGTTTTTGATGAAAACATTCCAGGATTTTCTCCATATAATGGACTTCAATGGGAACCAAACGGTTCAGGTCCAAATGACAGTTTCAGTGCAGCTTCAAAGGGCTTTAAACGACACCAGACAATGAATAAGGGTCTTATCTAGGACCCCATGACTCGAAAAAGATTTGTTCATTTTGATAAACGAGTTTGAACAGGAGAGTCACGAACTTTCATCACAGAACAGAGCAAGGCGAGCATTTGTGCTTATAAAAATTAAACTTTTTTATTTATTTTTTAAATCACTGATCGTTTCTCTAGATAAGACCCTAATTCATCATCTGGTGTCGAAGCTGCACAGAAACTCTCATTTGGACCTTGAACCGTTTGGTTCCCATTGAAGTCCATTATATGGAGAAAATCCTGGAATGTTTTCATCCAAAAACCTTAATTTCTTTTCACCTGAAGAAAGAATGACATGGACATCTTGGATGGCATGGGGGTGAGTAAATTATCAGTAAAAGTTTTTTTTTAAAGTGAACTACTCCTTTAACTCTCTGCTGTAGCTAAATTACTAAAGTAATCATCTTCCTGAACTTTCAACTGTTCAGATATAAAATGAATTGTTAAAATTCATATTCACTTTATTTTAGGCCTATGTACATCACGCATTTTATAGCATATAAACAAACTTTAAAATAAAACTTGCAGAAATCTGTAGTCTTATTAAAATAAAAACAATAATTTATTTTTTAATTTAATATCAACACTCCCAGTTTATGTTATTAAAAAGTTTGAAAACTGCCAGTGCTGTAATAATTGATTGGAAATATCACATCAAAGGGAACATTTTTAATATTAAAGGACAATGGGAGACTTTAGAGTAAAATAAATTGGGAACGATTGCCCTAAGATCATCTTGAAGAGGTAAAAATTTTAGTTTAAACTCTTAATTTTTGGTATTGACTCAATTTGTAAACATTACAATTACAAGATAAAGACAAAAGACGTCATGTCTTACAAATTCAAACAAAACCAATCATCTACCCATGTCACTTGTATTCAAATAGGTCTGTGAGATCAAGTTGTCTATAACATAACACACCACTAGAGGGAAACTACAGCCCAGAAACAAATGGAGAAGGAGATTGCTCTTGGGAAAATGGCTGAGGCAGCATTAGAATTTTGTCAGTTTAAATTTTTTCTTTTACCATTTTAAGCAGTACACTCTGCTGACATCTTAAGTTAAGGTGATGTCTTTTTTAAAAAATACGGTATCACTTAAGTTTTGGGTCCAGTTCTCACTATTAACTAGTTGCTTATTAGCACTTATAAAGCACACATTAATGCTTTATTCTGCCTGACCATATTCTACATTACATAATCCTACCCTAAACCTAAACTTAACTACGTTACTAACTATCAATAAACAGTAATTATGAGTTTATTGAGGCAGAAGTGGTAGTTAATTGTTAGTTAATAGTGAGAATGAGACTCAAAACTAAAGTGTGACCAAAAATACTTGTTTCAATACATTTAAATTTCAATCAAAAATTAAATTTAAAAAAAATAAAGTTCAATCCCATTTAAATTTAGTATCAGAGACAACTGACATTCGTAAGTTGACGGATTTAAACTTGATTTAACTTCGCATGTTTAAATGTATTTAGCTTAATAATTCCCTGATATAGGCATTCGTGTGCATCATTATATAAAGAGTACTTTCATTACCACTAAAACTCATTTCATATAAACTGATAATAAACTATAAATTTCATATAAACGGAACTATGATCAAAATGAGCTGCACTTACAAACCAAAATGATCTCTGCTGAACTCTCAGACTATCATAAAGATGCATAACATGGTTACATTATAATAAAATTAAGATTTAAAAAAAGACACTCGCAACATATGAAAACAAGCCCAATGATAATGGAAATGTTTTAATTTTTTTTTATTATTACCATTAGTGTTACACATCAATAAGTTTAACAGTATATACAAATGGTTATCTCCACCCCCACATAACCCAAAAATGAACCAAATGACCAGGGGTCAGGCTGAGTTACACATGCAACTCTAAAACGGGAAAATTATTATATCCAGCCTTTCCTGTGACCTTCGTATTCCTTTAGCCAGATTTCTATCAAAACATAGACCCACCCACTCATCATAACAGATGACAAATATGGCATTCATAGTGGACAAAGAAAATATGCAGAGTTGAGTTTTGAATAAGACATAAACAGCATATTAATATTTATCAGATGAACTGAACCAAGTGGTTATAAACAGCTTAGTTTTTATGGCAGAATGTGCAGAAAGTCACAAACCAGCATATTATGATGAATTTATGGGACTTTGTTTGCTGTAAGGGCGTTAGGGTAAAATTAGTTTGCATGTGAATAAGACCCATTACTTCTCTTTTCGTAGGAAATTTGACTCTTGGTGTCCTCCGCGCCAGGTGATAAAGATCATTTTGCTTGTTGCAGAGAAACTGGACATGTTCCAGATGTGGGAGACCACCATTATGGGGAGGGGTGTGGGGTATGATAAAAATGGAACTGCTGGATTCGCTGAGAACTTTTTTCCTCCCAGAAAACCCACCCTTCTATTTTGCCTTGACAATTTTAATCTGTGCTTTTGTGTTTTATGGTTAACCGAAGAAGTAAAAAGATAAAGGAAAAGAAAAAAGGAATGATTGTGGCAAACATTGGCATCAAAAAGCATAAAGATAATTTAAAAAAGACAAATTATAAAGAAATCATTCCATAGTTCAAGATGAATCGATCTTAAGTTGTTCTGATTCGGTCTGAAGTGTTAAATCATTAATTGTAAGCAACCTTCACAAACTCTTGTAGGTGTAGGTCAAAATAGTGCAGTCACAAAAGTAACCAGATCTAAAATCTGGCTGGTGAACATTGAAATAAAAAAACAGCACCCCCATTCATTTATAATTTGGACTGAAACTAACACTAGTGTATGTCAATATTAGTCAATACCTTTTGACACCAGAGCATCTGGTGCAAGAGGCTGACAAAAGTTTAGGATTGAGAGGAAGACTTTAGTCCCCATGGTCAGTCTCTAGGTGTGTGCTTCTCTGGATTGACATCTCCAAGGCCTCCTGGTGTTCTGGTTGTCATGTCTGGAACCCTCACATCTTACTGAAGCACTCTTTAGCGTTGTTCCACACTTGAATTCCCTTAAAACAAAACATGATTGTGTTTAAAGGGGTGATGAACTGAGGAATCAAATTTTCCTTGAACGTTTGGCATCTAAGAGGTCATCATATTATAAGAATATCCTGTAAATTTCAGAACTGAAAACGTACTTGTTAGTCCAATAAAAGCTTTTATTGACACCAGGCTCAGCAAACGACTCGTTTTTCAAAGTGAGGAACTATGACGTCAAAGATTATGACACACCACCCCCGCAGAAGATCAACGCCTACTTCAACACGGCCGGTTTAGCCCCGCCCACCGATTCACGCATTACATGCATAGCTAAATAACATAGATGCCTACCTCGTGATGACAAACCAGATTGAGCTACTGAAGCCCCTTTTCCACCAAAGCATTTTGAGAGCCGGTTCGGAGCCGGTGCCTGCGCGCGAACCAGTTCTTTGTGTTTCGACAGCCAAAGAACCGGTTCGCGGCCGCGAGAACTGGTTCCAAAGCGGCACCAACTCTTTGCTGGACTAGAACCGTTCTTTTAGCACGTCATGTTTTATGATGCTTACGGGGCGGGTTTAGACGCGTTCTTCTCGGTTCTTTTAAACATATTTTCTGACCATCGCAAAGCCAGGAGAAACTGCAGAAACACGCAAGCGTTTTATTTAATTATTTATTTTTTTTAAACATAAGCAAAGAAGAAAACAGTCACGATATAGAACAAATAAATGGAAAGAAAAAAAAGACACAAGACAGGGGTACATAACTTATCAGAAAAGATTACATATCAAACGAAAAGATTAAAAGACTTACATATTTCAATTGTTTTTAAAGTTTTCTCGGTACACGAGTTAGAGATAATCCCAAAGCAATGTACGTGCAAGCGACGTAAACAGTGACGTAACGACGTCGTTCCCTGGGCGCTCTAGTCAGTGGAAAAGCAAACAGGTTCTGAACGGGTTCGCAAGTTGAACCAGCTCCGAACCAACTTTGAACCAGCACCAGTTCCGAACCAGTTCTTTTTTCGGTGGAAAAGGGGTATGAGTGAGCAATACAAAATATTGTGCAGTGCCTGGTTGTGGAATAAAACACTTGCTGCATAAGCTTCCTCTGGATTCCAATAGGACTGCATAGATAAACTTTATTTTAATGGCGTTCCAGCTGATGAGGTAAAACATTGCCCGTCTGTTGGCTTCATTTCACTGGGGATTGTTTAGTAAACAAGACTGGATTTGCAGACCGATTAAGAGTAAAGAACGGTGCTGTGCCGTCTATATTGGATCTGACAGGAATTGTGCAACACACGCACTCTGAGTCGAACATGTATGGACGAATCATTCCAGTTGCCATTTTACAACATTGGACGTTTTCAAAACAATTTCCCCCAAGTGCATCGACGGGTGAGTCGAAACTCATTATAATATGCAAAACTGTTATCCACTCACAGCTAGGGCTGTCGCGGTTATGGAATTTCCCTTGCGGTAATGTTGAGTGGCTCAATAGCGCGATATGTGGTATTACCACCATTTATATATTTATTTATTATTTATTTAATTCATTTATATGTATTTGTTGCTATATAAATAAGTTTACGATGTGGACAAAAACGAGGACAAGTAACCGAAACTGAACAGCGTATATGCGCATTGAAAGGCTTTCCCTCAGCGCGCACATTGTTATGACAACGGACTTTGAGTGAGTCATTAAACCATTCATTCAACGAACACGTTCAAAAAAGCTGATTCATTAAAAGAGTGAGGTGTAATGAAACAACGTGTTAATTATTTTGAACTTCGAGTTCCACTTTTCAAGGCTCAGCTGAGCAGCAATGTGTCGCATGGGTAACGCTGAAGCTGATGCTTCACTTATTAGAGACCAATATGGCATTGATTCGAAGCGTGACTCGCTGATTTGATTTCCCCGCGGCCCATAAATGCTGACGTGCATTTATGGGAAATACCCCTGACGCAGTGGCGTAGGCAGAAATTGTATTTTGGGTGGGCCAGTGAAAATGTGAGTGGGCCTATAGGTTTTCATAGAAAAAAAATACTTCAAAAATAATTAACTTTAGAGAGTAGAAAAATTAATAGACAAACTGCAAAAACAGTAACACCTTGATAATATTCGGCAAATCATCATGTTCATCCAAGGCTGGACAAATCAGTGTGTAGACAATAACTTGTCAATTTTATTCAGGCTAGTCAGCAGTGCAAAGACAGTTCACCCGAAAATAAAGTAAGCTAAAATAATAATATCGCAGTTAGATCGGCGGGTAAACCCGCGTCAGGCTGACAGGAAGAGAGGGAGAGAGAAGCGGCCGCGCCAGCACCTGACTAGCCTTCTTATGGGTAAATGAGTCTGAAGAACTGGCTGGGTGGACTCGATAGATGAAGGCAGTGGCGTGTCTTCTTCCTCAGCTCTCGCTTTTTCCAAATAGCACATTAAAGAAAGTTGTTTAGCCATTATTATCGCGCCGCCGCCGAGAGTTTTCCTATCAAACCCCCCGCAACCATAGCAACCAATAACGTTCCGGAGAGGGAGGCTTTCTACAACTTGCTTCGACAGTTGCATTTTATTCGGCAAAACTAATTAAACATACACAGCAGTCAACAATAAATCAGGTATATATTAATATATTTTCTTAAATACATTTGAATGATAAAAATAAACTAAAAATGTATTTTTATCAAACTTGCCTTGCGGGTGGGCCAGTGCCGCCCAGGCCCAATACTGGCTACGCCCCTGCCCTGACGTGAACCTTAAAATGATGATACGACAAATATTTCGCTTTCCTTTGACACGGCAACCTTTTCAAAAGACAGACGCAGACAAAGAGACTTCAAAGACAGACGCAGGTAATCGCACACGCTCTACCGATCTCTCTCATTCACTGACTGTCTGTGAAGCATCTGTAGGCTACACATCACCAAGATAAACAGTCTTGTTATCATTAGGAACTTGTTTAACATTCAATACACATACATGAAGTTCAAAACAAGAAGGGTATAGCCTTATAAAAAAAAAAACGTGAATATCGCGGTTGCTGCGGTTACGTGCAATCATCTGCGGTTGGCATGTCAGAAGCGCGGTACTACAATATTGCGGTTATCGCGACAGCCCTACTCAGAGCAGTGGGCGTTTACTTCCAAGTCTTCAGTGCGAGACGCCCATAAAAACCGAGCGTTTTTCAGCTAGGCTGATTCATTTGGATGTTTTTGAATGCAAAAACCAAGCGAACGTCATAAGTTGACCTCTGACGCAATATAATAAAATTTAAAAAGCCAGTTCATGACCCCTTTAATGCTACTCCTGCCTAATAAACAGTCTGATGAGGATAGAGACAGAGGTTCTTACAAAAACAAAACGTTGGCACGGACCAGACTTACCTTCTTGCACATGCTGATCTGCATGATGGCATAGCTGATGAGAGCCTCTCTGAGATCATGGTCTTTCTGCTCTTTGAACCTTTCAATGTCCACCCATGCACTTTTCACATACTCCCTACAAAAAAGACAAAGCTATTTTGAAACATGAAATGGAATGAGGCTTGACATGAGTTGTTATATCCTCAAATCAACATATTTTTAAGATCAACTCAGTTGTATAATTAGCCTGGTTTGGGTTCACTTCTCTTTCACAGAGGCTGCAACAATATGAGCAAAGTACGTGCGTTTAGAGCATATCTGTCCATTTCATTATTTTTGTGCTGCCATGAATGAAAAGGCAGCCTCATAAACTTTGAATTCAAGTAATATAATATTTTCTGACAACATTTAGAGCTTTTTGTCATCAAAAGAACATAAAATGCATATAAAGTGAACTGCTCAATTAAAAACTTATGATTAGTATCAATTATCTGCAATATATTCTGAAACTGACAAGCATAAAGTCAAGTTTCTCAAGGGTGGTCTAGAAAATACAATAATTCTGACGTTATCTAAAGACAGAATCTGTGTTGTGCGATGATCAGTCGTGTGGTGACAGAGCACTGCTTACTCGCTTTCTGCGTTTCTTTCTTTGACCAGTTCCTCTCCTTCTTCAATCTGTGTCTCCAGCATTTTCAGCTTGGCCTCTCTCTGCTCTGGGGTCTCTTGTCCAAACAGTTTACTGGTCATCCCCTTCAGAGAGAAGGTCCGTACCGTCTACACAAGGAAAAAAAGTCAATGACACCCATTGGCTGCACTCTTCCTCCCATGTTTTTAGCACAAAGCTGAAATATGGACGTTTTCCATCCTTTTTTTGGCCTAGTAATTATCCATATCAGGCCAATCGGGTCAGAATTTGTTATGCATGTCGTTGGCTTTTTGCGCAGCTCAAATGTTTACATGTTAAATGTGCCATTGAGGTCATTCTTAGAGGGCTCAATCCACCCAAACTGCAAAGCGCACAATTTTAATTGCATAAAACTGTTAAAAACACTCACTAGTAAACCCAAATCCTTTTAAAACAGAGGTGGCCAAACTTTTTAATACAAAGGGCCAGGAAATCTAACTAACTAATCTAAAATTTAGATTTGGGTAACACTTTACAATAAGGTTCATTAGTTACTACATTAGTTAACATTAACAAAGAATGAACAATACTTCTTCAGCATTTGTTAATCTTTGGTAATGTTAATTTCAACATTTACTAATACTTTATTAAAATCTTGTTAACATTAGTTAATGCACTGTGAACTAACATGAACAAACAATGAACAGCTAGATTTGTATTAACTAATGTTAACAAAGAATAACAAATACAGTAACAAATGGTTAGTTCATGTTAGTTAATGCATGAACTAATGTTTAATAAATGAACCTTATTGTAAAGTGTTACCTAGATTTGTTTTATCCTATATATTTCGAAGCAGAAAATATACCAAAAATGTCTGATAAATTATGTTTTACAATGGTATGTCTATATTTTTGTTCCCTTCCTCTTGTGATATGACTTGGGCCTGGGTTGGAATAAAAACATTTAGACTTGCTGGGAAGTCCCCCATTCCATTCCAGAGTTTGTCTCTGAGAACGGTCATGTGATTGAATGGACACTGACCCCGGTGGCGAGTTCCTCCCGCTGCTGTTTCTTAGAGGTCAGATCCTGGGCGGCCATCTCCAGTTCAAACTGCGTCAGTTCATGCTTCCTACACACTGCCCTGTGAAAACACACATTAACCACAACATATATAAAATGAACCATAAATGCGGACAGATCTACAGTGCTGGTCAGAATTATTTGCCCCCTTGGTAAATATGATCATAGATGGCTGTAATAAATACATCTGCATTGTTTATCCTCTTGATACTTAATTTTCTTAAAAATGCAAAAATATAACCTTTTGTTGAGGTAAAAGAATTGAAAGTGTGTGAGTGGGGGGGGGGGGGGGGGGGGGGGGGTAAATATATATATATATATATATATATATATTTTTTTTTTTTTTCCAAAAACACATTGGGAACAATTATTTGCCCCCTTTTATTATAAACTTTTTGCAACCTATCTGTTGGTTTTGATCAAATCCATGATGCCAAGATGTCTGGCAGACAATTAGGCGCACAGCATTAAAGATACAGCAGAGTATTTCATTTCACTTATGGGGCACTTTTTATCCCTGTGTGCACCAAACCCATCTTAAGTGTTTGCTGCCAAAAAAAGCTATTTTTTGTCCATAAAACGTTTGAAAAGTAACCAACACTACTGGAACTTCCAAATGGGACGGGTTCTATGAACGGATTAAACAAATGAAATCGCTTTTTTGGAAGCAAACACTTAAGATGGGTTTGGTGCACACAAGGATAAAAAAGTACCCCTTGAGTGAAATGAAATACTCTGCTGTATCTTTAAAGCTGTGCGCCTAATTTTCCAACAGATGAAAAAATACCAACAGCTAAAAAATCTAAACCTGACGGCCTCTGCTAGGAATCTTATAATGGGCCATGTTTGGATCTTCCAACAGGACAGTGATCCAAAAACAAACAACTAAAATGGGTCAACTAAGCACAAAACCAAGCATCTGCAATGGCTATCCCAGTCCCTGATCTGAACCCTGAACCTAATCATATAAAGCGTTCACAGGCAAATTTGCTTTATGTTTAGGTCTATATTGCTTTTATTTCCCCGGAGTCGAAATCAGGCAAACATAACCGTCAGGCAACACGACACGGATCACTGGATCTTTAGTAAGTTGTAAGGAACTCTATATTGAGTCCAACAATTAGTTTAAATTGATAAAATTGTTCATTTTAGTCAGTTTTAATTCAAGGGTTTTAAACCCCTATTAAATCAAGTCACGCAGCAGATCTTTTGTCACTCAGTCAGGCTGAGGGGGGTTGTTCCGGCGGGAAAGTGACGTCATTGCATTCCCTCTATATCAGTAAGCACTGTTTCTGAATACTCGATTGTATTCTTGAGTTTTCTTCCAGGAACGTTCAAGTTATAACGTTCTCATTTAAATAATTCCACCCAAGGCATTCCCAATAAAAAGGGCCAAGGCTTGGTTGAGTTGCATTAGTCGTTTGGGTAACACTTTATTTGAAGGGGTGTGCATAAGACTGACATGACACTGTCATAAACGTGACATAACACCTGTCATGAACATTCATGAAAGAAAGTGTCATTCGGTAAATTATGACACTTTTAATGCAAAGTTGACAACATTGTTTAAAATGTCTTTGTTATGACAACTTGACATTAACCAAGAAATCATAACCTGTCAACCTGACATCTTCATAACTAGTCCAACGTGTTCCACTTTACTTGAGTTAAGGGGAAATATTAACAACACTGTTGTTTGAAAGCATTTGACAGTGTAATAACCCTTAATGACATGTTTATAACTAGTACCATGTGTTCCACTTTACTTGAGGACAAGTAAAATATTCATGACACAGTTATAATGGTGTCATTACGGCCAAAGTCAAAACCAAACACATATGACAGGGTAATGTAATGTTAATGCAAAGCTAAATAACTTCTTTAAGTTTGATAATTAGACCTATTATGACATATTTGTGACAGGTTATGATTTCTTGGATAATGTCAAGTCGTCATAACAAAGATATTTCTGTCTTGGTCAATGTCAAGTTGTCATAACAAAGACATTTTAAACAATGTCAACTTTGCATTAAAAGTGTCATAATTTACCGAATGACACTTAATGACAACAGTCATAAACATTCATAAAGACTCCTTCATGTTCATGACAGGTGTTATGTCATGTTTATGACAATGTCATGACAGTCTTATGCACACCCCTTCAAATAAAGTGTTACCGTTGTTTGTTATGGTAAAGGCTGTGTCATTTCCAAAACATGGTCAAAGCGACTGACCACAACACACTGTTCCAGCCAACCAAATCAGAAACACATTGTGCTTTTCGGAAGGAGGGGCTTCAAGGAGTTACTGACAGCCTGGGAAGAGAGGTGCTGCAACAATGTAAAATATGTGTCAAATAATGTTTTTATTGCCGTTTTTTATTTTTATTTGATTTTTTAACTTTAAATATGACCAACTATGCCCTTCTTCAAATCTTGATTATAAAGTTGGCAATAAATGTTTGCAATTCTCATTTTGGATGAACTCCCTCTTTAACATTAGAACATTCGGGCAACACAAATATTAATACCGTACCTTACGGCATCTGCATAGAAAAGGTACTCCTTCAGCTGGTCAGCGTAATGCTCCTCTTCCTCTAGAATATCATCTACAGAAGCAGCGTACCTGTAACGAAAAGGGTAGTTGACATATAACGTCACCTGATGATGTCACAGATGTGTGTACACTACCATTCAAAAGACTGGGCTCACTAAGACTTTTGTTGGTATTGAGTTTTGCACTGATGCCAAGCTTGATCTTTTGTTATAAATAATCTTGTTTTTGATTTGTTTCCCTTAAATTCCAACCAAAACGATCAAATAAATCAAATATGATGTACTTTTCATTTAAAATAACTGAATTACCCGAAATAGGCATTAGCATGTCTTATTTAATAAACCACTTTCCATTGAGTTTCCAGGATGAATAACTATATCTTTTATATATACTCCGACCATGATATAATATTTTGGTCATACTGCCCACAACTTAACAACACAAACTGACATTCTGGTAAAACTACATGTATTATCCTCTCTAAGTCCGACGTAGAGCCTCAGAGCAGAGCCAGTCTGGGGTATCTTAAGGAATTTTTAGGAATAGGTGAGCGACATGATCCATAAAACAGTCTGACAGCTGCTAAATGTGGGCTGATGATGGACAGGTTGTTTCTTTCAATGCTGAGACTGACAAGCAGCGCATTGGGCTCTGACCTTTAACCTTTCTGCTAAGTATAGCAATCTGGAATCCATCAGAACATGCAGCAATACAAAACCAGTATAGAAACTTAAGGGACTGGTTAAAGACTCACTGAGGACATTACTGCAAAAGAGTCCCTTTTATAACATCCTCATCATAACGTTGAAAAAAAGAAAAAGAAAAATACAGCTAAATATTTTGGCCATGGCCCCTAGAGATTCACAGCACGGTCTGCCAGCAAAATCAAAACCCGAGCTTTCCAAGGGCTCATCTTTCTGGCTACTTGTTATGGGGGGGTCATGAATGGAAATACGAGAGGACTCAGATCAATCTGGCAAATGTGTTTTACAGCTCAGTAGTAGAAGCACACACATGTAGAATCACAGGAAAGTCCTACAGCACTTCCCTCAATGAGCTCTTGGAGGGTAACGGGATCGTCCCAGGTAGGAGAAATACAATCAAAACCAGCCGCAATAAAATCTTGCACTAATCCTATAAAGATACATGAGAATGACTCATAAGGCAGCCTTCAACTGTGTTGCGTGTGCTGCGAACTTACGCGTCCATGTGATGGCCGGCGCTCTGCAGCCCATCTCCCATCTCTTTCTCAATGGCACTCCACTCGCTGTCCAAAACAAACAAAGACTCACATTAAACCACCGCAGCTACACAATCACAACCCAAAAGATTTACCCCAAAAATGCTTCTCACAGAAACAGTTCACAGAGCACATTATAAAACATGCCTGGCTCTTTCAAAATGAGGGTACATTATTGTGATTGTAGCCAACTGGTCTATTCATCACACAGAACGACTGTATAGAGAAGACGTGAAATATAGTGCACATCATATATGGAAAAAATGCAAACGCTTGTACTTTCACCGTTGATCAAATTAATCCTTGCTTAATTTATTTTTTCTTTAAAAGTAAAAAAAAGGTGCTATACACAGAGCTATTTCAATAGCTGTCAGGAACCTCGGATAATGACATGCATGTTAACATGGTCATTATATGGAAAAAAGGAGCCCGGACAATCTGCAGAACAACTCTTTAGGTGTTGTGAAAATGTAAGCCATTTGGGTTTTGACATGACATAAGTAAATAATTCCTATTAAAGTGAACTATTTCCTTTAAAAAAATTTTTTTATATATATATATATATATATATATATATATATTTTTTTTTAAGGAAATAGTATATATATATATATGTATACTATTTCCTTAAAAAAAATTATATATATATATATATATATATATATGTATGTATACTATTTCTTTAAAAAAAATTATATATATATATATATATATATATATATATATATATATATATATATATATATATATATTACACATTAGGGCTGTCAAACGATTAATCGCATCCAAAATAAAAGTTTGTGTTTACACAATATATGTGGGATATATTATATGTGCACTGTGTATAATTATTTTGTATATATATAAATACACACATATGCTTGTATATATTTAAGAAATATTTTCATGTAAATACTGTATAGATTTATATATATTTTATATTATATTTAAATATAAATATTTTATATATAAATAATATTTTTTTCTTAAATATTCATGCCCACATATATTATGTAAACACAAACTTTTATTTTGATAGCGAGTAATCGTAATTAATCGCTTGACAGCCCTAATATATATATATATATATATATATATATATACACACATACATACATACATATTATAATACTTTAGGTAACATATATTACCTAAAGACTCTTCCATAATTTCCATGCACTTTGTAGACTCCATATAGGCGATCAGCTGCTCTCTAGAGAAAGAAAGAGAGAAAAAAAATGTTGACCTCTACATTGAACTACGTTGAACTGTTAGTAAATGCATCTGATTTTTTAAGAAACATTTAAAATATTAATAATAATTATCAACAAAACAGCTAATTTCATCTTTAGATTAACTCTATGATTCCACTGCAACCACATATTAAATTACCGGTAAGATTTATACTTTAGATCATTCTGGAACTTATTTTTTTAAAGATTCCCTAAAATACTAATGTTTTTCTTTAGTAAAAAAAGGGTGCTTTCTAAAAAGTACTAAAAGAATTAATGAAAGAGTTAATGAAATCATCAGAGTCACTTTTCTAACTACTAATAAAGTAATATATACTTTTGTTAGACTGAGAGGACTTTTTCTAATAGACTGAGCAGCATATTCGGCTGTGTTGACTTTGTTTACACTCACCGCCCGAACTCTCAGCAGCTGTGAAATAACAGACTGCAGCTCATCACTGTAGTGTTTCATTTCTGCAAATCTCCTGTGAAACACACACACACACAGGTCAAAGGTTTCAGGGTTAACAAACAGCACAGTCATATCATGCATTTCATGACGCTGCGTAACACGGTTTGCAAAAATAACTTACTTGTCCGGGTTCTTCACTCTGAATGTGGCATTTAAAGCCTTTAATCTTGAATCGGCCTGTGAGGAGGACACATGCCAAATGTTGACAGACAGATTCATGTTTGGGTTTTTGTTTATTCAGATGGTGTAAAGCAGAATTACAGCCACTCCTTACAACATTTTTTTTTAAACGACTGGGATCAGATAAACACTGCAATATGGCAATAATATACACTAACATAAAATACTGCTGCTCTTTCGTGTTTGATCCAGAACGGTCCAACAGACTTCCTGTGCCTGTTTACATAAACTACAGCGTACTGATAACAGATTCCTCACCGCAGTAGCAATTCAGTCACTTCACACAATTTTTATTTGATATCAACACATATTTAGTCAGCTTCATATCAACATATGAATAGTGACCTATGGTGAGAAGCGATATACATAAACAACAGAGTCGTGGCTCGAGGGTTAAAGAGAGAAAGAACCCAGTGAACTGGAAAGTGCTGATATACCTTCGCCTGAAATCCTGTCTCGAACACGGTTTCCTTCCAACCATTTTCCTGTGGGGCAGAGAAAGGATGCAATTTCTGACACTGGCAAAGGGCATTATCAGCATTAAATGTCCGTTAAAACATTTTTTTAAAACAATGGAAATAAGGGCTTTCAATTAATTTAGTTCAATTATTAAAATTCATAAATACTAATGGGATGTTGTGAATGGCAGGCCAGGGATAAGCTTACACCACCATTCGAAAATAAGAAATTGATACTTTTAATTGGCAAGGATCCATTAAAATAATCAAAAGAACCAGTAAAGACTTTTATATGATCAACTTTTGAACTTGTCTCACGGTTTCCAAAAAATATTAAGCAGCTGTTTTTAAAATTGATGATGATAAATGATGTTTCTTTAGCAACAATCAGCATAAGAATCATGTGACACTGAAGACTGGAAAAACCATGCTGAATATTCAGCTTTGCCATCATAGGAATACAGTCAATTACATTTTTAAATATTTTAAAACAGAAAATAGTTATTCTAAATTGTAAAAATATTTCACAATACACATTTTTGCTCAAATACAGAGCATTAGTGTATGTTCAATAATATAATATAATATAAAATAATATAATATAATATAATATAATATATATATATATATATATATATATATATATATATATATATATATATATATTTAAAGCCACCTCTTATAATGTCAATACTTAATTTGATAGCCTTGAAAATTATATATTTTTCCAAAAATCTTGGTAATTTTCATTGGTATTGTGGCTACCAAGCAATTTATTCACTTCAATTTCTACTAGGCTGTCAATTAATTTTAATTTAAAAAATAATAATTACAAATAGTGATGCACAATGTATCGGCCAGCATATCGGTATCGGCCGATATTTGTTCAATTTTATGTTCTCATTATCAGCCCGATAATAAAATTTGGCTGATATTTTAAAGCTGATCAATAATGAATTATTTCCTTCAACACTTGAGACAATTAAGATACGTACTGTTCAACAAGATTAATTTTAATTGCTTGAAATATGATGAATAAAAAAGGAAAATATAGTTAAGTGCAAAATGTGCTGTCATATCGGCTATATGAAATTATAATGAGAACATTATAATTGTGTGATTGGGAAATGGATTTTAATTGTGAGGCTTTTGTTTTTGCAATCAGGCCCTCAAAAATTATATTTCGATTTATCGCCCGATATATCGGTTATCGGCTTTCAAATTTAAAGAATTATCGGTTATCGGTATCGGCCAAAATGTTCATATCGGTGCATCCCTAATTACAAATTAATGTAACATTTAATTAGTCATTACGAATGTATTACAAATCTTTATATCAGAAGAACTTTATTGTCTAGACTCTCTACCTCGGTGAGGAATGAATAGAAGATCTTGTCATTGGACAAGACTGGGTGCGAGGCCACTCGAAGCAGGAAGTTCTCTAGTCCAACCCTCCGCCTCTCCACGAAGTCAGGGTCCATGTTGTCAGCTGTCAGCTTGTGCCAGACAAATTCAGCCTGTAGTACAAAGCATGAAGTTACAGTGTATGAAGGCAAATTGTATTTACAAGCACAGCATCTTGCATACCCGTTTTTCAGGCAACGGCGGAACCACCACAAATGGATAGGCAACTAACAAATAGTTTCGAAGGAGCTCAAATTCGCTGTAACGCCTCCAAAGAGAATCTGGGACAGGATTGGTCCCTTCTGATGCAGCATCCACAGGCCTAAAAACACAGAATAAATGACTGTCAGTAGTGGAATGAAACTTGCTCATTTTAAATAGCCTTTCAATAACAAAATTGTTAGAATTTGAACCTGTTAGGTCCCCTATGCAAGCCTATGCAATGTTAAACGGAAAACTCCACGTTTTTGGAAATAGGCTCATTTTACAACTCCCCCAGAGTTAAACAGTTGAGTTTTACTATTTTTGAATCCATTCAGCTGATTTTCTGATATTTCGAAGAATATCAGTAACCAACTAACCGTACGGTTTCTGGTCTCATTGACTTCCATAGTAGAAAAAAATATACTATGGAAGTCAATGAGACCAGAAACTGTCTGGTTACTGATATTCTTCTAAATATCAGAAAATCGGCTGAATGGATTCAAAAATAGTAAAACTCAACTGTTTAACTCTGGGGGAGTTGTAAAATGAGCCTATTTCCAAAAAAAAAGTGGAGTATCCCTTTAAATTGCCTGATATTATCTTTTTTTTAATGATTGTTGGAGTCCTTAATAATACAAATGGAAAAATGCAATTAAGAGATACAGAGAAGGAACTATACATGAGGGGGGAAACACTGAAGAAAAAGGGTAGACTTTGAAATAAGATCCTAACTTCCCAAGGGCTCCAGGGAAGAAAGGGGAGCCCATAATGTGCTCCACACTAATAATCCATGATGAAATCAAAGCACAAGGAAGGTGCGGATTGGCTGACAGGCATTCTCCACTCAGACTGTGCAACTTTCCCCAAGATCAGTGGCACCAAACTGCTCTCTAAAGCCCACTGTGTGTGTGCCGTACGCCTTCCACATGGTGCTTACAAAAACATGTGCTTCCTTTTATGGAAACAAGCAACAGTACAGCACTGTTAAGTTATCTCCATGTATAAAGAATCAATAAAGCCAAAAATGTTATGCTAACGTTAGCATCACGAATACTACTCTCTATATACTGTTAAGGTTAGGGATTTGAGCAAACCCTTAACCCTGAGCATGTACCGTTTGCACAACAGATTTGAATGATACCTCAAATCACGCGGCTTGTTGAGCCGAGGTATGCTTTTACATTTCCAAGCAATCAAACGTGTGTGTTTCCTTGTGGGACAGTAAAATAGTCGAATAAACCCTGAAGGAGGGACTTGAGCCATATCTTTGCAACGACCCAGAACACTCAAACAAACGTGCTAAAAACTGTAGAGCATGGTGTTAGAAACACAAAGGTTATGGGATCGATTCCCAGGGATGCATCCTGGTAACTTATAAATAAACTTCAATGCATTGAATGTCAATATGGATTAAAGCATCTTCCAAATGTAAATATTAAGTAAAAACTATTCAGAGCAGCTTATGGACACCAAAGTTGTATTTATTTCAGCAAAGAAACAGTAAAAACAGTAATTTTGAAATAGTTTTACAATTTGAAATAACTTGTTTTCTGTTTTAGTACTATATTTTAACCCCTTAACTGTCACTGTCCCGGTACCGGGATGCCTAAATTTACTTCTCTATATTTCTATTAAATTCTAATCTAATTATGACAAATTATATATATAGTTGGAAAGGTCTAAGACTTCTAAATAGATATTCTACCCCTCTTTTGTGTTACAAATAATGTAGGAAGAGTAATTGATGAATTTATGACAAGAGTGCACCTCAAAAAAATCTGCATCATAACAGGAGTTTTGATCTTTGTCACAAAAAGTCGATGCACTCACTTTTAATCATTGAAACTTCTATTTTTATGCTAAAAGTTCATAATAAAACATACAATCTAGTATTGTTCAATAAAAAATTATAGTATAATATTATCCTCTAAAAATTATTATATATTATATATATATATATATATATATATATATATATATATATATATATATATATATATATATATTATCCTCTAAAGTATATTATTTTTTTGTATTGCCCTTTTTATTATATCACATATTTTAGTAGTTATCATAAATTAGGCATCATTTGAGAGCTTATAAACTCAGAATTCATCCTGTGAAAACCGTTTTATAATTGAACGTTGCGTTTCCATGTTTCTATGGTACTTATTTTATCAGGCTCCTCCCCTTTTGGGCATCATTATATTTCATAATTTATGATCAAAACCTATTCTAATCTTGACAAAACACATATTTTAGAAAGGTCAGAGTCTCTGGGTACCAACTTTTGTGACAGAACTGATATTTGGACAGAAATGTATTGATTTGTTAAGGCAGAATGTATGCAACTAAATTCAATGGCACCCGGTGGCTATTTTTAGTACTACGCCTAAACAAAATCTCATGGCATCTTCAATTTTTGAGATATCAACTTCAAATTTGGAACATAACTTGGTTAGATTTATGGCTTTGATTTTCTAGTAATTTAGAGTAAAAAATATTTTGTAAAATATATAAAAGAAATAGTACAATATATTTGATTTACTGTAAATTTAAACTTCCATAACTGTTTCATACTTTCATTTTTTGAAGTGTCTTCACTTCAGCAATATTCAGCAGAGTGTTTCCTTTAAAACAAGACCAAACTTGGGTGGGTATGTATTCCAAAGCATTCTTAAATTACAACCATTTACGTTTGAATAGTGCATTTTAACCCCCATTCTCAAAAAATCAATTTATTCCTGTGATGGCAAAGTTGAATTTTCAGCATCTTTACTCCAGTCTTCAGTGTCACAAGATCCATCAGAAGTCATTCTTCTAATATGCTGATTTGGGGCTTAAGAAACCGCATAGGAAATCCCTGGCAACCACCCACAAGATCAAGCTCCATTCTCATCTAATTAAAAAAAAAACTGTAAAAATCTAATTCTGGGGGAAAATCTTATCCGTTTTTTAGACATACCAAAAAACATGTCTTGGTTGCAGGCAGTGATTTTATGATTTTGACCACTAAGTATTGTTTTCGAATCATGTGATAATATGTTATTGCACTCTGGCCAGCATGTGTGTTTGGCCCTGCTGGAAAACACAGACAAAGCACATCTGCCTGAAGCGCTGACTCATCACCCTCTCCAGAATGACAAGTCTCTCTTTCCAACACAAAGCTTGGCGGGTGACGGGGTCAGAGTGAGAGGTGAAAGTCACACTTCTGCTGCATAATATCACTTCCTGTCCAGTGGAATACTTCTGTTTTGTTTTATTTGATGTAGAAAGACCATGTTAAAGTGACAGACCCAAGCACAGGAAGAAGAGGTCTAGTGTAAACAAGTAAAGAGAGGAAATCCGATGGTCTCTACCAGTTCGGCTTCCACAGTTTCTGAGCTGGTATAGTGTGCCGTGACTCTTTGACGTTTTGCAGTTCGCCATGCTAGTACAGCGTGAGCATAGTTCAGTAAGAAAGTCAATGTGTAAACTGTAAAGCTGTCATTACAGGCACATTGTTTAAATATATCTAAACTAACTTCATCCAAACCCCTGAACTTCATTATCACGTCAAGAAAGGAACAAACGCAATACTTGTGACTTGGTAGGGTTTACATGGTTTCTAGCCTCTAGTCTAGAACAAGTATTTAGGTAACACTTTTGTATAGTTGTGGGTTAACCTCAGAATGAATGGTATATGTCAACAGAAACTCCATGTGTGGTCAGAATTATTGGCAACCCTGGTAAATATTATTAAAAATGGCTGTAAAAATAAATCTGCAGAGTTAATCCTGATCTTTCATTAAAAAAAAAATAGCAAAATGTCTAACCTTTCACTGAAGTAAAATAATTGAAAGTGTGGGGGGGTTACATTAAAAAATGTTTTGTTTTGTTTTTTTTTTTTCTACAAAACACGCACCATAATTATTGGCACCCTTTTATTAAATACCTTTAAACAAGATAACAGCTCTGAGTTTTCTCCTATAATGGTGGACGAGTTTGGAGAACACCTGACAAGAGATCAGAGACCATTCATCCATACAGAAATTCTCTAGATCCATGTTGGTGCTTCTTCTCTTCAGTTCTCAGTTCTCTACTCAACTCATCAGGTCAGGGACTGGGACAACCATCGCAGAAGCTACAATTTGTGTTCAATGACACATTTTGTGTTGATTTGGATGTTTGCTTTGGATCAGTGTCCTGATCCAACCCAAAACCCATTATAAGATTTCTCGCAGGGGCAGTCATGTTTTGATTTGTTAATCTGTTGGTATTTGCTAGAATCCATTTAAGTTGTCCAGGACCTTCAGCAAAAAAAAATTGAACCACGACATTAAAGGAGCTGTATGTAAGAAATGTATTTAAAATAATCATAAAAGGGCCCTGATATGTCACAAGTCTTTAAGAAACCATGTTAATTTCAAATACTTATATCACTGACAACAATAGTCTGGTCAGGATATTGTCATTTAACCCTAAAACCGTATTCGGGACAAATGTGGGCAAAATAGTTTTGATTTATTTTTAAAAAAATACTTCCCCTGATCTGAGCGGTATAAGACTTGGCTACTTTTCCGAAGTTTGCCTCCTGAACACACACAATTTTTTTTGACTCAATTCTACAATGTTTGTGAAAAAAAAACTCCTTAATCTTGTATTTGGGTCAAAAATGGGCACCCATAGAAATGAATGGGAAAAACTGTAATTTAGAGCAATCTAAAATAAGCCAAAATAAGACACCAGGTGACAGCAAAGTCACTTCATCTTTAGGTTTTAGCTCGAAGAACTTATTGGAATGATATTTTAATGTAGTTAAAAAAAAATACAAATAAAAATAAGCATAATTTACATAAAAAATATGGTACTTTTTGAAGTAAATACATTCAAAAATACCCCAATAATAAAAAAAAAAACCATCATGGATAGACAAAACTTTATCGAAGACAGTGATATAACATTTATAATAAATAAAAAATTAGGATCACACCTGAGTCCTCTGTGCCCACATTTGTCCACAATTACAGGATTAAAGGCTTTAAAGTGAATACGGTTTGAGGGTTAACAATGTTATATTTGCATTCAAAATGTCATTGAGCGAAAGACACTTAATGACAGTTGTCATAAACATACATAAACCCTATTTCACATTCAAGACATATGTCATGTCATGGTTCTGAATGTCATGTCAGTCTTATGCACACCCCTTCAAGTAAAGGGTTACCACGAAAAAAAGAAAGAAATATATATATAGTTCTTTAAAAAAAAAGAAATATATTATATAATAAAATAAATATATATATAGAAATATATATATGCACAAATTAAAAATACTAAATTAAAAAGATTTTAGTATTTTAAATGTGTACATCATCTATCATACATGTATATTAACATTTTGCCATTTTATAATGAATTATATAGCATTAATCTATATTTGTCACAATATATTTGATGTACATAGGTTTTTATGGCCAAGCCAAAATAAGATACCAGGTGACAGCAAAGTCACTTCATCTTTAGGTTTTAGCTATGAACTTATTGGAATGAAATATTTTAATGTAGTTAAAAAAAATGTAAAAAAAAATAAAACATAAAAATAAGTATATTTTACATAGAAAATACAGTACTTTTTGAAGTCATTAAATTCAAAAATATTCCCAAAATTTTTTTTCTTACAGCCACTTTCTATTTTGTGAAGGTCAACAATCTTTTGCTGCACATCAGAAATGTATTCTTTGGCTTTACTCATTGTGATGCATGAATAAGGGAATTTGGCTTTTGTGTTTCCTCATTTTTAAACTCCTGTGAAACCAGAAGTCATAGCTAGACAATTTCATGTTTTTCTAGTCATTAATGGGAATATACTTGAGAGATATTTTAAAAATCTAGGGGTGCCAATAATTGTGGCCAGTGTGTTTTGGAGAAAAACATATTTCATAATGTGATTTAAATGTGTATATAAAATGTATATAATGTGTATATAAAATAAAAGGCATTAATAAAATGTAAATAATAAAATATACGCGAATGAAGTGTTCACAGTAAGATCTATAACCTGAATTTATACAATAGATTTAATGAGTCATAACACTGTGAAATGGAATCGTCTTACCGTGTCTCTATAAGATATACTGTATAAGTCTCTTGCATGTTGACGGCATTCTTGCCGGTCCTCTTCTCTGCTTCAGCCACACTGATCTCCATCCTCTTCAGAAGACTTGTCCCTTTTTCAACCATCTGTAAAATTTGATCCAGAAAAGCATAATGTTTAATCTTTATGTTACACCACTACAGTATCTCTATGATATTTTCAATGCAAAAAAAAAGCAAAGGTATTTCTATGAGCAGATTTCTCTCATGTTTTGACATATTTCCAGCTGAATCAGGAAGTTTGGACACATTCATCCCTTTTCAAAAAAATATGTTTAGGTTAAATCTCCTGCTTTTATTTTCTCGCAACATTATTTTTTTCACATGCTTATAATTTCTCTCAGAATGGGTAATCCCCATCAGATACAAAAATAATGTCACAAAACATTATTAATATTAATATAGACAATGAATTAATGAATGATTGGATTACACATGATGGCTTCAAACTGACTTTCAGCACCATGGCAGTCTAAGGTTTAGTTTCATGAAAAGAAAAGCAAATTAAAAAGGTATATTTGTGTTAAGAACATTGTAGTAATAATCTACTGAACATGAATCAAGGATGCGGACTAACCCAACACGTCAGATGACTGTCTGTATGATATACTGGGTGTTTACAAACTACGTGGCAAAGGCTCTTCATTGACAACATAAACAGCAACTTTCTTCATGTGTGCGGCTTTATATAATTATAGTTGTTTACATAATTCACAAACACTATAATAAAAAAGTGCAACAACATACATCATAATATGTTCGCAGAACCTCCTGAAATTTTATTAATATTGATATGGCCATTCATGAGCCAAAGCAAAACACTGCCGTCCCGCATATATCACGCGCTCACACGCGCGACATCTATAAATCAGCAGACATTATCGGCCACCCCGCATAAGAATATTCTGTTACGGGCTTTACCGTGTTCTTTAAGTTGTTTTCCGACTCCGAAGGAGTCAGATCTGTGTTTCCAATCACCGCTATATCTTCGCTTCCTGAATCCGCCATGGTTTGCCCGTCTCGCGCTTGCGCGTTGGCCACTTTCACTGTTTCACAGCAAGTATGTGCGCGTGCACGCGCGCGTGACATACAGTTACTCATAAATAGCTCTAAGAAAATCTGTTCTTCTAAAAAAATCATTATTTTGTTGAAATTATGATTATAATTATTTAAACTGATTAAATGGTGTACAAGTATGTCTCATTAACTTCATTAAGATGATTTTAACGGATTATTTTTCCCACACCTGAGAAAACAGTTAAAAAAAACTTTTGCTAACCAATTTACTCACCCCCATGTCATCCAAGATGTCCATGTCTTTCTTTCTTCAGTCGAAACGAAATTAAGGTTTTTGATGAAAACATTCCAGGATTTTTCTCCATATAATGGACTTCATTGGGAACCAAACGGTTCAAGATTCAAATGACAGTTTCCGTGCAGCTTAAAAGGGCTTTAAACGACACCAGACGATGAATAAAGGTCTTATCAAGGACGCTTTGAGTCATGACTCGAAAAAAGATTTGATCATTTTGATGAACGAGTTCATTCTCCTGAACAGGAGAGTCACGAACGCTCATCACAGAACAGAGCAAGGCGAGCATTTGTGCTTATAAAACCTAAACTTTTTTTTATTTTTTTAATTGACCGATCGTTTCGCTTGATAAGACTCTTATTCATCGTCTGGTGTCGTTTAAAGCCCTTTGAACAGTTTGCAGTTTGCACTGAAACTCTCATTTGGACCTTGAACCGTTTGGTTCCCATTGATGTCCATTGGAGAAAATCCTGGAATGTTTTCACCAAAAAC